>JAVIWB010003808.1:0-600000 GCA_031893035.1 Dermolepida albohirtum | reverse complement strand
ATTGGCCCCAAGATCATGTAAGTTGACACCGTTAGACTATTTTTTTGGGGTTATGTGAAAAGTCAGGTTTATAAAAACAATCCACAACCAATTCCTGCTTTGAAAGATGAAATTATTCGTGTCATTGGTGAGATAGAGCCTCAATTATGTCAAAATGTCATTGAAAATTTTAACAACACGTCTGTGGATGTGCAAGAGGAGGCCATTTGGCAGATATTATTTTTCGCATATAAATGTCATAATTGATGTTTCAATTACCAATAAAAAGTTTTTGAAAGTGAATCGAAATTATGTGTTTTATTTATTCTTTAAAGAAATCGCGAAATTTGAAACACCCCTTAGAAGGCACTTGTTTCGTCAGACTGTTATTCAGTCTCTGATTTAACTTTAAAATGGCTGCAAAAAGTTCTAGCGACGTGCATTTTATTCAAGATTTCAAATTACTTAGTATTTCTATACAGAACAGCAATAAAATCAATCAAAAACATTTCATCTTGTAGAAGTTAGATTAAAGAAAGAGTCGGTGATAATAAAACAATGAATCACAAGAATGTATTGTTTAGATTCTAAAAATGTGTTTCGATTTTTTTGTGTCTGAAAAAGATGTTTCTTCAAACATTCTATCGATGAAAAATTCCGAAACGTAGAAATAGATATTTAAGAAGAGCAAATATTCTTCAGAATTAAATGGAATAATTTATTTCCTCTTTTACATTCAAGTATTAACAAAGGAAAACATACAGTTCTGGAATAGATCGCCCACACTATGCTATAATATTTATTATAGTCTCTTTTATAGAACAATTTATTTTTTCGAGAAATATTTACTTAGGCTTCGTGCTTCTTTCGGCACTTTCAACTTATTTGCTTGCTTGATAAGATTTTTTTGTATTCATAATGGCACAGGAGACGACGAAAATATATTCAATAACCTAATGTAAATATATTGACATATAAACTGCAACATCCAGTTCAGATTACTCTTTTTAGAAAATATTTTAATAATATATACAGAACGTATGATTTTAATTGCGCGCCGTAGGTGTGCATTTGGACAGGCCTCGATCTGCACTTATCGTTTTCTAGACTGTTGCTCTAGCAGTTAAACCATCGTGAATCATTTCGTTGTTATTTACAATATTTTTCAAGTATTTAAACAAATTTCTTATAAAAATTTAAAAATGGTCGTTATGCACTGCCGAGTTAACGACGACGCTACGAAACACGTAGTTTATACATCAAAACATTTTCTACACACACACTTATATCCGGTAAATTGTTTTCGACACTATATCAACGATACGAGTAAGTAAATATGTTTCATTTAATATTACTAAGCATGCTGTTTAACGACCGAAATGTGTAACTACACCTGAAACAGAAGAAACGCTATACATTCACAAGTATTACACGTACAAATATGATTATACATGATATTGACCGCAAACTAACTAAGTTTTCTGCACACGTGCGCTCCTTGAGTCACATGACATACATCCGGGCGGTAGTTGAACTTTACCCACACCTCTTTTTGTCGTCGTTCTGTTAATGGTCATCACTGCAGCTTTGATTCGTTGCACTCTTCTAATGTGCTTGTTGGTGGTGTATATAAGCAAGGAGCTTAATGCGCCCCCAATTGATGAAGTCTCAAGGAGTTAAGTCTGGTGATTTTCCAGTGAGGAGAAGACAAACATCCTTGGATTGCCTGTTGAAAGACAAAAGTCCTTGGAATCTGTAGCGAGTTGTGGAAATAACTATAACTGCAAAACATCCAGGTAATTTTGCACCCTTCTCACAGAAGGGAAAGTACCCATTCACCTTCGTGTGTGAAGCTGCATAAAAAATATTTACTTTTAGTGAATTTTCAGTGCGTCAGAATCGTACACTATGCAGCTTCATTTCTGAGTATCGACTTCGCGGTGAAATTGCCATTCAATTCTTTCCGCAATTTGAAGCAAAATTCCAGTCTACAGATGCGATCCTGCGGCTTTAGGTGATGCAGGAGCTATACGCGGTGGTTTCAAATGTAACTATCGTCGTAAAATCTTCCACACAGTTTGCTGTGGTATTTCAAGTTTGCAAGTTATTCGGACCGTCGATTTCTGTGAATAACACACGAAACTATCCTTCACTTTCTCCACTGTTTCATCTGGCACTTCTGGTCGATCGGCCCTTTTGAGTTTACATAATCTATCTGTCCTTGAATTTTCTCAAATCGCAAAATGTTTTGTTTACGAAGCGGTTCTTTTCCTCACTCTCTTTTGGAAGCGCGTTGCACTGCTATAACAGACGGACATCTCGCATATTTTAGTACAAGAAAAAATTCTTTTCTTGCTTTGCCTTCACTATGAGAGATACTGAAAATACCGAAGTTATACTGCCACCTGGTGCACACAATACAAACTTGGTGAGTTTGCGGTTATTTTCATATGTAACTTATTTGTACGTGTAATACTTTTGAATATTATAGCGTTTTGAAAATGAATGAATCTTTTATAGTAGTCCTGTATGTTAAGAATAGTTGAAGAAAATTCCAATATTAACATCAGCACAATAGCTATTGAACTAAATATGGTATGTAAATAGTACGGAGAATTTTACGAAAACAGCAATTGTATCTTCGTTATATTCAACAGGTATAAGCTTCTTATTTATTTTATATTTATTTATATACCATAATTGTGAATTCAAACTAACTTTAGATGTATACTAAGAAAACCTGCAGAAAAGTCAAACTTTTTTGAAAATATTTTTTTTAGAGACGAAGCTATTTTTACAGACAGATGAAAACACATAGGCTGTTATATAGAATGGAAAATAATATCGATTTCTTTAAACATTTGAGTGGGTATTTTGGGACACAACAAGCTCTTTAAAGAACGAATTTTATGGTAATTTTGATGGAGCCTATGGTTGATTAACTTAATCACGCGAAAGCCAAAACGCACACTCAGTGTGCGTTTCGGTTTTCAACAGTACAGATCTTGTGCGGAATTTGTTTCGTACTGGTATTTTTTCAAATGCGACACTGTTTAATTATCTGCTGATGATGGCAACTTAATTGTAGAAATACGTATACAGAATACGAAAATTAATGTGGACAGGGGTTATATAGGAACCTTCAGTGATTAAACGAATTTTAGCTTCACTTTTTAAATAACATTTTACCTTCAATATTGGATGATTCCTTATTATTAATTAACCATTGGTTTTTACACGACGTGGCTCTCCCTCATTTCGATATAAAAATCAAATATTTTTTAAAAGAAATGTACAGCAACCGAGTAGGACGAGGAACTCCAGTAATATGACCACCTAGATTCCCTGATATGAACCCATTTGACTCCTGCATTTGAGTATATTTAAAATAATTGATTTATTAAAAATTCATTATTGATCTAGATAAACTGCAGGAGTAAAGAGAATATGAAAGCTAAACAATTCACCAGGAATATTAGAAGGAATACGAACTTCGCTTTTCTTTACGTTTATTTTTGATTTATGTTTTAGATAATCAAATATTTAATGTTAATTTTGTTCTTATGTTCATTACGACTTCTTGTTTTGTTTGTAAGGCACTGCATGTGGATAAAATATCCGATCTTTTTTTATTAATGTTAAAAACTAAAATACGAAATTATTCTTGCATTTACAATATCGATTTCTTAATTACTTCAAGATTTAATACATTTTTCTAATGATAACTAACCGAACTTTAACAACCAAACATGCTTTAGTGTAGCAGAGAATTTTATCACATGGAAATATAAACGTAGCTAACATACTGTCAGTATGTTAAAGTCGTGATAATAAGGAGGTCAAGATCTTGAACTGATGATGCGTCACTGAATAATAACCAACATTTCGCTTCCAGATGCGCTCCATTCCAGATCTCGAGGATAATGCGTTTGTGTGTATTCGAGTACAATATGAATTACCCGCTCTGTACAGTGACAGGTATACATTCACACGTACGCAGAAAGGGGGAATCTGTGTCTATGTGTGTTTAACGTACATATATGCATGTGTATATTTACAAACACGTACACATAGAAGTCAAACAAACACATTATGCGCTGAGTGATGGAGGAGATGTCTTTAATACAGAAGATGTGTAGCTAGAAGCACTCTTGTAAACGGAGTGCCTTCTCTCAGTTCACGTAGATGCATTGCTATATTGCAGTTTATTTATTTGCAGACGTGTGAATTTAGACAACAATGAAATATTATACAGTTTCACTGTACACTTTATTGTATAACTAAACTTAGCATCGGTGCTTGTACGTATTTTCCAGAGATTTAATTCAAATTCATCAAGCCTTGAAGTTTAGTTAATGTTAGTAAAAAATAAAGTATGTACAATATATTGTATTATTACAAGTAAATATGAGAAAAAAATCATGTTAATGAAGAAAAACAAACATAACGATAATTAAGATTATTAATGACTATGTTTTAAACTTAAAATGTTGACCTGCTCTAACAAAATATTAATTAAATAATAATAATTAATGAAATTGTAAGATTCTTTATGGAATTAACATCTCTCCTCGTCCATATTAAGTATTACATGTGGCTTGTCCGGAACGTATGAAAGTCATTACCAGATTGTCCAACAAGTTCAGTCATTCGATAAGAAAAACACGATTTTATAGTTTCAAATACATTTTATTTTTCAATATAACCTCCTGAACTTCAATATACTTGTTCCAGTGTTCTAATTTGTGAATTCCATCCCTGAAGTAAGAATCCGGAAGACTGTCGAAACACGCTTCCACGACTGCTATTACCTCTTCGATTAATGAAAATCGTTTTCCACGCATGAATTTTTTGAGATGCGAGAACAGTTGGAAGTCAGAGGGAGCTAAATCTGTTGAATAGGGAGAATGTTGTAACAATTCGTACTTTAACTCACTGATTTTTGCCATGGTTTTTTGAGCTGTGTGGCAGGTTGCGTTGTCTTGATGAAAAACGATATTTTTCTTCTGTAAACTAAGTCTTTGCCCACGAATTGGCATCCAGCTGGTCCAAAACATTCCAATAATAATCTGAGTTTATTGTTTTACTAATTTGGAGGTAATTCACGAACAAAATTCCTTTTACATCCCAAAAAACTGATGCTAACACCCGCATAGCCAATTTTTGGACACTAATTCGCTCCTGAGCCTCTTGTTTTAATTGTCGATAATGGTAGAAGCCCCAAGTCTCATCCACTGTGACGAAACGTTGCATAAAATCGTTTTTATTCTTTCTAAAAAGTTTCAAATGTTGCTGAGAAAGTCGGATTCGAATGTGTTTTTGTTCCACTATTAACGAAACCCAAAACGTCAGTCAAAATATTTCCCACACTGCCAAATGGGATGACTAGGGTTTCTACTAAATCTCTGTCGGATAATCGCCGATCTTTCAGAACCATTTCCTCTATTTTTACTACGATTTCTGATGTAACGAGATGACTAGGGCTTCTACTAACTCCCTGTCAGTTAATCGCCGAACTTTTAAAACCATATCCTCTATTTTTACTACGATTTCTGATGTAATGACATGACTAGGGCTTCTACTAAATCCCTGTCGGTTAATCCCTGAACTTTCAAAGCCATATCCTCTATTTTTACTACGATTTCAGGTGTAATGAGATGACTAGGGCTTCTACTATATCTCTGTCGGTTAATCGCCGATCTCTCAAACCCATATTCTCTATTTTTACTACGATTTCTGATGTAATGAGATGACTAGGGCTTCTACTAAGTCTCTCTCGGTTAATCGCCGATCTGTAAAAACCATATCCTCTATTTTTACTACGATTTCTGGTGTAATGGCTGAAGAAGACGCAAAAAATTATTGTGTTTTAGTAAAGTTGGAAAGTGTTTTAGACAAACATTTGGATATTACCACACTAACACAAATTTATCATCACATCAATTAGTTTCAAAGATTATTTCAGTTATGTAAATATTACATCATTAGATTTAAAGTGGTCGTTCTCTGCATATAAGCATATAAGAATATTCCCCACAACTGTTTGAAGCGAATACATATCTTAGGCTTCAAATATTTAACACATCCTATTCAGTTTGTGAGTACACGCTTAAAATCGCAAGTGTTTCGACACGTTTTATAAATTACTACTTACTGTTTATTTTGTTTTAGATATGTATTAGGTGCGCAACTAAGTTCTCGCTGTTTTTCAAGAGATGGCTCCAGTAGTAAGTGCTGGTCGATTGTGACATAACCAAAACGTCATGAACCAAGCTTAGACATATGGTAAACAAACCGCTTTGACTCATTAGTGATTTTGCTTTTGCGTCATATACTTTTGGTTGTGTGAAAATATCTGATTTTATGACAAATAATCGTCATTTGCGGGAAGTGTTGCTTTTCTTCTTTCGTTCGAAGAAAACGGCATCTGAAGCGCATCGACAACTCCTAAAAGTTTACAGACATGCTGCTCTAATGCTCGTGATTGGTTCCGTCGCTTCAAAGACGGTGATTTCGATGTTATCGATCGTTCGCTTGAAGGAAGACCAAACAAAAACCTTCGAAGACGCTGAATTGGGGGCATTGCTCGATGAGGATCCGTGCCAAATGCAAAAAGAACTTGCTTCAGCATTTGGAGTTACCAGCCAAGCCATTTCCCAGCGATTGCATGAATGATTCAAAAACAAGGAACTTGGGTTCCTTACGATTTGAAGCCAAGAGACGTTGAGAGCCGTTTTTTCGCCTGTGAATAACTGCTTGGAGGCATTTCTCGATGAGGATCCGTGCCAAACGCAAAACGAGGTTGCTTTAGCAATAGAAATTACCCGCCAAGCCATATCCCAGCGATTGCATGCGTTGGGAATGATTAAAAAATAAGTAATTTGGGTTCTTTATGATTTGAAGCCAAGAGGCCTTGAGCGTCGTTTTTTTGCCTGTGAACAACTGCTCCAGCGGCAAAAAAGGAAGGGTTTTCTTCATCTCATCGTTACGGGTAATGAACAATGGATTCATTACAGCAACGCAAAGAGAAGAAAATCATGGAAACTGCCCGGTCATGCTTCCACGTCGTCGGTTCGGCCGAATATTCACGCTGCGAAGGTTTTACTGTGTATTTGGTGGGACCAGGGCGGTGTTATTTATTATGAGCTATTAAAACCGAACGAAACCATCACTGGGGAACGGTATCGAACTCAATTGATGCGATTGAACCGAGACCTGCGCGAAAAGCGGCCACAATACGAGCAGAGGCACGAAAAAGTGATTCTACAGCATGACAACGCTCGGCCTCATGTTGCCAAACCTGTTAAAACCTACTCAGAAACGCTCAAATGGGAGGTCCTACTCCACCCGCCATGTTCCCCAGATATTGCGCCGTCCGATTATTACTTATTCCGTTCAATGGCACATGGTCTGGCTAATCAGCAGTTTCGCTCATATAAAGACATCTCAAAATGGCTAGATTCCTGGATAGCCTCAAAAGACAAACACTTCCACCGTGACTGTATTCGAGCTCTGCCAGAAAGATGGGAAAAAGTTGTCGCTAGCAATGGGCAATATTTTGAATAATTTATTTGTAAACATTTTTCACAATAAAGTTGCATTTTCATCATAAAAAATAGCGAGAACTTAATTGCGCACCTAATAATATCAGGCACACTGATATTATTATTAGCTTTATTAGTATTGTATGTAGACGAAAGAAAAAACGTTTTTGTTATTAATAAATTGTGTGGGCAAATTCGTAGTAATGTAAAATTACTATTAGCTGCATAAAATCTACTGCCTCGCCAAAAATAAATATAAAAAGTTTCGAGAGGAACTTCATATAGGTAATTTATTTACGTAATTTTTCTCATATGCCGTTGGACTGAAGCAAACTTCGGATACACTAGTAATTAATTTTTCTCTCGGTTTAATTAAAAAATTTTAGCGGATAAAAGTTTCCGGGGCTAATTTGTTTGTACAAATAATGGCATAAAATGCTGTCTTAATAGGGAAAAGCATTGTAACACACTCCTACCGTTTACAAACGGATACTACGAGTAAATTGACTTTCAGTTCTGAAAGGCCGGTGTATAAAAGAATAATAGCGATCTGACTTTGTTCATCGTTTGACGTTCTGTCTTCGCTTTTGCGAGAACATACGCGCAGTTTAAATTGAGAAATTTGCCGCTCTTCGAAAAATTTTCCGCGCCACTTATGAAAGAGAATTTATAATTAAACATTTCGTGATATTTTTGCAAACGAGCAACATGCCGTGAGAAAATAAATACTGTCTTGTGAAAGTAAACATGAAGATAATTGAAACGCTTCTTTAATTACAACCATATTTATGCAAAAGTCTCTTAATATAATACGTTAGATATATCAATATTAGCAATTTAAAATTGAAAAACTCATCTGCAGAAATTTACTTGCTTTTTTGTATTTCATAAATAATAATAGTAATTTTATGCAATGCAATACACAGTCTGTCGCAGAGCAAACGGGATTTTTTTAAAATAGTAATTCTTAGTGGCGCCATCTATTAAAAAATCGATTACTGAAACGTTTAATTTGATGACAAAAGTGTATGGTGATGCGGGTTTATCATGTACGAGTGTGTATGAGTGGTATGAACGATTTAAAGACGGTCGTACGGACATAAATGACGACGAACATCTTGGTGCAAGAAAATCTGTGGTTACGCCACACGAACTTGTGCGTGAATTTATCAGAAATGAGTCGAAATCCTCATTGTGAAACATGGAAATGGAATTAAATATTTCCAAAGATCCAATTCATCCCATTTTGACACAATATTTGGGTTTGAGAAAGATTTGCGCTAGGTTTATACCACGCAAGCTAACTGATGATAAAAAGTTGCCCCAAATTCAACATTGTACAGACTTGATTAGAGATTGAAAAAAGGACGAAAACTTCAGGTATTCTATTGTAACTGAGGATGAGACGTGATGTTTCCAAGATCAACCAGAGACCAAGCGTCAAAGCTCTGAATGGAAGCATTTAAGTGAAGGAAGGCCGAAGAAAAGCTGTTTGGAGAAGTCAAAAATGAAGACAATGCTGATTGGTTTTATGATTCGAAAGGCATAGTGCATAAAAAGTTTGTACCAACTAGTCAGACAGTCAAGGCTGTATATTATCTTGCTGTTATGAAATATCTTTTGGCTCATATTCATCGTGTGCGCCCTCAATATCGTGAAAATGGTGGCTGGCGTTTGTTACATAATAATATACCGTCTCATCGCTCGACGGTTATCATTGATTTTCTAACTACAAATGGCATTTTAATCATCAACCATTCACCTTGTTCACCGGCCGTGGCTCCCTGTGATTTATATCTATTCTCCAAACTATATTTGCCTATGAAAGGGCAGCGTTACGCTGACGTCAAAACCAGTAAAAAGGCAGCGACAGCGATCTTGAAGGACGTCTCTAAAGATGAACTTAAAAATTCATTCGACATGTTAATTGACCGTGCAAAACGTTGTATTGAAGCCGAAGGCAGCTACTTTGAATAAAATAAATGAATTTTACCAAAATAATAAGCTTTAGTTTTTATTTTAAAAAGTTCCGTTTTCTCTGAGACAGACTTTGTATACAAATATATGCGGTGGTCAGAATTTATGGATAATCCTCAGGTAGGACGATTCTATGATTAGTTTTGAGTCGACAATCCTAATATAGAAATATTATAAAATTTTTGGAAATTTTCTGTGGAAAACCACGTTGTTTACTGTCAAATAAAATTATGCAACAGTATGTTGCTAATATTTTGCTTTATTAAACATTTTTTAACTACTTTTTTACGATAAAGTACATAAGGCAACCTTGGCCCACATAATTATTTGTTATATTTTCACGTTTATTAGTTTAACGTTGTTTTCTCTTCCATTACTTACTTCATTTTTGTAATATTCCAAGCAATTTGTAATGTACACCTTCAACAAATATGTATATGGTACATGGGTTTACAATGGAAACGCGCACTTGGCAAAAGACGGGATTGACGCCGAAAATAATTTACCTTTATCAATATTAATAATAATATATATATATATATATATATATATATATATATATATACATATATATAGGATTGTGCAAGGCATTGGAGAAAGCAAAGTTAGTGAGGACTTCATTGAAGTAGATGAACACATAAACTCAGAAGATAATTCCATTGAAATTGCGAATGTAAATTTTATTGAAAACTACAATAAAAGTGATACAATAATGATGATGAATCTGATGAATGTCTCTTCAAGAATAAGGATAATCCTCTAAATTCATATGAAGTAGCACTTAAGACTAAGGTAGATTTAAAAGCATTCCCAATGAAAAAAGAACGATTTTTTTATTAATAAAGAATCTCGAAATGTACACACTTAGAAACCGCTTCTGTTGATAGATAGATAGGTTTATTTATCCCTCAGTGTTGCACAAGCAACAGAGATTATAAATATGTTAAAAACAACATTAAAATAATAAATAACATTAAATGTACAAAAGGAACTGTACAATGCCAATTCCTAACAAGAACATACACAATATTCACAATAATTGTACACAATATTCACAACAAAAGACACAACACAATAAAGCTGCTGTAACTGACAACCGATCCTGCCTTTACGATTCGAAAGACAGATTCATGTAGGTATATATATATATATAGGTATATATATATATATATATATATACGGTACGTAAGAAAAAATGTACCAAAGCGTATCTTCCAGATATTTATTTATTGTGCGAGAGCATCTGTCAATCACTAGAGCCTCAGTCCGTTTTTTGAATGTATCAATGACAATATTTCTGAAAAGTAGCGGTAGTTTCTTATACAGTCCAATCTGGATATTGTTTCTCCTAGTTTACGAAAGTCTAAAGAAGCGATCATCTAATTTATCCTTATTTCTAGTGTTATGACCGTCGAATATTAATGCGACTCTTGAAGTCCTGTTTATGTGCATATAAAGCAGTATGGTAGATAAATGTTTAAAAGATGCTAGTTACAGAATGCTGATTATAATCAACATTAAAAAATGTAAATATTTTACGAATGTTTCTCTTCTGAAGCATAAAGACCTTATTAGCTTCTACAGAATTTCCAAAAGTCACAAAAGCATAGGACATGTACAAATGAAGAAGTGAATGGTAAACCACAGTAGCCGCTCCAACCTAGGCTACATATAAGTTTGCCCGAAGCATAAATACTGCGTCCTAATTTTGAAGACTTTTCAACTTCTTCCAGCCCAATTCAGGATCCAAAAAAAGTACCCAAGAAACTAACACTTATCAAGTCATTAGCAGACTTATTCTCAAAACTCATGTAACGTGTCTTAGCAACATTCAGGATCAATTTATTTGCAGCCAACCATGTGTTTGATTGCCGAAGTCAATATACGTCTAACAAGTTTATTGGACTTTTTAAAGTATAAGATTAATGTATAGACTATTTTCATATGTCTGCTATCTTAAAAAATAGTAGATATATTATTACATGTCTATCGATTTCACAGCAAACAAAATGTTCTTCTTTTAATATATCTTCAATCTTTCCGATGAACAATAATGTACTATATACTACATACAAAATGTATAAATCGTATTGTACGAACAAAACTTAGGAAACTGTGGTTGTTTGCTTAGAAAGCTATTACTGTACATAACTAGTGCATAAATTTCGTTAATTACAATTCACCTCCATTCTTCTAAAGTTGTTGGACTGATTCTCTTTTCCATCTTAAATAAATTTCAAATCCTCCTGTACTGACTCCAGCCATCTTTGATCGTCCATTTCTTTTATTGCTTATTGACTTTCTATACAGGACTGTTTTTCACATACTCTTCTACCGTGATCTTTCTGCCTGTCCCAATAACCTAATTATTTGTGACATACTGTATATGAATAACCTAACTTAGTAAATACGTTGTTATTTAAATAGCTTTTTTGCAACTTAATCAATGTTTAAATTTTTATGAAAAATCATTACTAATTTGCTCAAATTAAAATAGTTGTTTTAGTGTAGTGTTTCTGAAGTATCTTGGCGAGGTTATTATTAAGTTTATTCGAAATAAAATCAATCTTGACCAGAGACTTTAATGGCAAAAAAATATGTAATTTGGAACATTTAATCGTGAGTATAACAGAGGAATGAAAGAGGATGTTGGCTTAAAATAATCCGATAAAATAATTACAATCAATCAGCTTTAAAAAATTAATTGTGACAAAAATTCTATTCGCGAGAGCATCGAAAAATGGTTACTGTATGCCTGATTCGTTCAAATTCACAAAACTACATCACAAAATTATTGGTGACCGAATATCTACAACTTTACTTGACACTGCATTATCTATCTTTAACTATGTTGGTTATGAATTATTAAAGCGCTCTTCCCGAGAATAACAAAGTTGCAAACTTTAGAAGTGTCAGTCAGCTGATAAACACTTGGGAGGTTTGCTATGGACGTGCACTTGTGTTATTTCTTTGGAATAAGTCGTGAAGTTTCAGTGTGGTATAAGAAAACAAATTCATTTTTCAAACAGAATTTCATACTTCTTCCTTATTATTTGCTATTTCTAATGTTTAACTAAGAATTCATTATTGATTTTTCGATAAGTCATTGAAAGAATAATTAATATTCCTTTATTTTCTTTTTGCAAGATAGTTCGAGAAAGTAGATACAAGATATTTTTAACTGATATATACTGCATTTTTAAACATAATATTTTCAAGATGCATGTATGAGGGTAATTCAAAAGTACATTTGTTTCTCTAGACATTTTTATTTGATGTAATGAAACAAAATTTATTTTACAACATATCTGACACCTTGGCAATTTATCTGCATAGTCGCCGTTCAAATTTAGACAGCGTTTCGCCAGCTGTTCTATGCCTTTTGCACCTCAGTTACCGCTAGGTTGTTGAACCGGTCACTCACGCCTTTTCTCAGTTCGTTCCTTGTCACTTCCATAGTGGTTTTCGTAAAAAAATCCTTCAATTTGAAGTAAAGATGGTAATCACTCTGAGCCAAGTTCGGGCTATAAGGCGAATATTCAAAAACTTCTCATTTGAACCGCTGAAGTAAGTCTTTCACCAACATAGGACTATAGTATATCGACGTGTGTGATCGCAAAAAATATAATGCCATTGGACAACAATTCACGTTGTTTGTTTGAAATGGCGCGGCGTAGTCGGCTGACAGTAGAGCGTTGCATTTATCATCTCCTCTCTAGGCTACAATCTTTTGGATGCTCAGAATTTGTTTTTTTTGGGGTTTTAATAGGGATTGGGAATGATGCCATTCCATTGAGTGGTGCTTTGTTTCTGGGGTTTTATGTAAAATCTAGATTTCCACATTTCCTTTGCACACCCAATAACAGGTTTTCATATTTTTGCATATTCATGACTTGATACCAGATTGGTAATCCATATAAAATTATTGAGGGAACTATTACGCACAACACAGGTTTTTCAAGCTGTTAGGACTTTCTACGTTTAGTAGTATCCTTATAAGTGCCGACGACTTTCGGTGTTTTAGCAAGATTGTAGGTAAAGTTTTCTGTCCTTACGGCGTTATGCTATGACCATTCTCCATCCGCTTCAACTATTTTGCTCGTCTTAAAAGTAGTGAATGTTGTAAGGTTTTCCTATTTCATAATTTTCTTTGAACATTCTATATTGTCCAACCCCTTTCTGTCTCCATACTATACGTCTTTTCTCAATTTATTTATTTAGGTACTCAATTATGTCTATTTTAATCAATTGACATAAAAGTTTTAAATTGATTTTAATATAGAAAATATGGTTGCTAAAGTTGTTGGTGCATGTTAGCTTTGACTCCATTTCATTTGTATCACCTGGAGTTGTGAAAAAATACTTACGAAGGAAAAACCTCTTATTATTAAATACAGAATCTAAAGTACTAATATAGCATCTAACAATCATCATTAACCATTCCAAAGTACCAGATTTTCTCAATTCCTCTTCACTGGAAAGTCACTAACACTACAAGCAAAAAGAAATAACTTGCAAACTTTTGGCTTATATGCGAGAAGACTATTATTATAGTTTACATTTCTCTTACTGCAGAGCATAAAAGTGTCCACAGAATGTAGAAAAATGAAAATATTACATTCATAATGAACGGGAAAGACTATTATTCAATGACGAATCTAGATTTACGTTGCAACCCGATAGTAGGCGTTCTTTGATTTAGCGTGAACCCAACGCTCATAAATAACCCATAATTTATCCGAAATAGGCTTCAAAAGTGTAGTCGAGTCAAAGTGTAGCCCACTGTGAACAACTAAATTGATAAACTTGGTATAGAGAAAATAGAATAGCCTGCCAACAGCAGAGATGATAATCCATAATGAACATCGCTTGAGATGTGGGAAAACGTATTGCTGCATGAAATATGCCATGAAAAATGCTTCTAGCACTGTGAATTGCTAGAATGAGGTGTGGTTCCTCAAAAAATGTTCGCCTTGCTAATCTGGTCCATAGTTCTTGCAGGTTATATATGTCATTAACCGCCATTTTTTTATAAGCAATATTGCAATAAAGCTTCTGTAAAATTAAATTCTTTTGTATTTTTTCACCGCTAAAAATGCAATATTTTATAGTCTTCCTACAAAATCATATTAAAACTTGTCCAAATAACTTAAAAAAAAATAATAGAATCAGATACTTGTTCATAGACTTCCGCGGTCGTGGTCCATGCTATCTGCTTCTGGGCTTCCAGGCTGGAACCGCGTCACTTGTATATCTGCCGATGTTTCCGTAACGCTCCATTGACCCATGACCCATTACCCATATATAAACCCGTCCACCATCGACTTACACCAGTTTCAGTGCAGTAGTTGAGCCCTTGAGATGTCCCATACAAATGGGTACGAAACGTCGGTAAATATATAAGTGACGCGGTTCCAGCCCGGAAGCCTAGAAGCAGATATTCGTTAATTCTTTTAAATAGTGTATTTTATTGAAGTGCAATTAGACCAAAGTAGTGCCCTGAATAAAACTTTCGGTTCTGTGATTTTTGTTGTTTTGTCATTTGTTTACCTAAATATGTAGTATTATTAAGCAACTTGTATATTTGGTTTTCCATTTTATATCAGTTAGTCCATGTAAATAGCTGATTTACGTCAATTGTTGAAGAATATAACAAATTTGGAAATTTTGCAAACGTATTAATCTCGTATCTACATATTCTGGAATATTATATCTTTCGCATAAAAAGTATGTCATAAAATTCTTCATTTCGATACAAAGATAATAAAACAAGGCGAATTAGAGACATTTCGTCTTTATTTCCTTTCAATTTTTAAGACGAAAAACCATAAAAACTGCTATGAATAATATAAAATAAATCTTCCAATTTTATAAATGTTAATGAAACGATTCGTCCTGTGCTTTCCTTTTTTTTATGTACCGTCCCTCTCCCACTCCTCTCATCGTCGATGCTTCGATGCTTTTATTACCCGAACAGAAGATATTTAAATTTTCGGGGGTGGCCCGTTTTGCAGCGGTCGCCTCGACCGATAGAAGGGATGGGATAGAATAAAAGCGACAAAACCAAGAGCGCGCATGAGACTCTGTGTGTCAGATTACGCTTTTGATTGAAATGAAAATCGATCTGTGCAGATTGGACTCCGAAATGCGATAAAACTGAAGAATAACACCTCTTAAATTTCGAGGAAAACACCCTCACGAAAACGTGTTTTAGATTCGACTTGGAAAAGGTCGAAATAAATTAGTGGGATTACCGAAAGGCCAACGCCGAAGAAACTTTAGAAAAAAAAAGTTTATCGGTAAATGAAAAGAACACGATATTTGGAAATTGGTTTTACGTTTATAAATTATTCCACAATAATTGATGCAAAATTGGAAGGGTATTTCTCAACATTTCTTTTTATAAATTTTATATGCAACGCTGCTCAAATGACCTAAAAAATAATTGAAGTAAATGGTAATTATTATTTAACAGTTTAAACTCGGAACCGAATGAATTTGCAACTGATAACAGTAATTATGCTAATGCAATAATTTATTTTAAACAAAATTACTTAAGGCATGCTAAGACTATATAAATGTATATGTATATTGAAGGTAATTCTGATGGAGCCTGTGGTTGATTAACTTAATCATTTAAGGTTGATATATAACCCCTTTCCACATTAATTTTCGTATTCTGTATACGTATTTGGACAACTAATTTGTTATCATCAGCAGCCAAAACGCACACTCAGTGTGCGTTTTGATTTTCGACGGTACAGATCGTGTACGGAATTTGTTTCATATGCGTTTTTGCTGTAGTTTTCCAGGTGCGACGGTGTTTAATTATCTACTATCTATCGAAATACGTATACGGATACGAAAATTAATGTGGAAAAGGGTTATATATCAACTTCAAGTGATAAACTATACGTATATTGTTATTAAAGGATTCATAATAATAATGTAAATTAGAATTAAACGAGTTGAGATATAAATTCGTTTCAAATATAGTATTAAAATAAACAATATTAGAGCATTTAGTCCTAAATGTATATAATTTATTACAAAGAGAAGCATAAACAATATCAATAAGTTACTTAAGTGTTACAATTTTATGATGAATGTAATGGTACTGTAGTCTATTTTTGAACCAAGAGGAGCGTTTCAAATTATCTGCACTAAAACCTGCATTCATGATTGATTCCTCTACAGACAGGTTTATACAGACGAAATGTGCAATAAATAACATATATGACCTATCTACATTCAAACACTTGTCAGTTTTCGTTGATGTTCTTGTGTTCCCATTGCTTTAATGCTCTTTCGAACGCAAACAAATTGATTCTTTGTATAAACTGCAAAGCGTTTAATGCACCATCTACCGTGGGTAAACTTTGAAAGTTGAATATTGTAATATATTTTATAATCTTTTGCTTTTAAGAGTTGCAAAATCTACAATATATTGGACTACAAAGGAGAATGATGAAACTGGCATAGTTACTGTATCTAAATACAGAGTTGGGCGACTTGGTAATGTTGCCAGATATGATGAAGCTGCATGCTTTCTTCCACGAGAACGAATTACCTACTTTGGAAGGAAATGTTGATAGAACGAAATAAAGAAATATCCAGATTTACCACAAATGCGAACTTCGTCGTTGTACAAATTCATGAAGAAAATTAACTTTAAGTACTATCGTTCTTAGTATGGATACTGAATCAACAAGTCCAGGATCATATTCGCCTCTAAAGAAACGCAAAATACATATGTATAAACAGCTATGACGAAACGGGTCGTAGTAAAATCCTGTTATCCTTTCCAAAATTACCAACACCGTGGAAAAGTTATAAAAGAGTGAATACTGTGACACATTTTATAATTTTCTGCTTTTAGGAGTGGTAAAACCGTCAGTATATTGAACCACAAAGGAATATGATAACACTGTTATAGTTCCTGTACCTAAGCACAAAGTTGTGCGACTTTGTAATGTTGCCACATATGATATAACAGTCCGTGCAATGAATAGTGCAACCTTTGGAACAAATTTTGATGGAAATAAAGAAACATCCAGGTTTATCATAAATGCGTGGTCATCATTGTACAAATTCATGAAGCTAATTCAAGTATATGAAAAGGAACTGTAAAAGCATTCTTCATTACGTGAAGATGAAAATATTTAATGATAATTAAGGAGTTTAGAAGTGAAGGTCGATCGACTATTTATTTAGATGAAACTTAAGTCAAGGTCATGCAAAACAAAAAAATTTGGATAGACAACAGTATTGAGAATTGACATCGAACATACGTTGAAAGGCTGTCTACAGGATTAAAAAACCCATCAAGCAAGCCTTATTGTTTTACACGTTGAATCTGAGCATGGCTTTCTTGATGGAGAGTTGCTTTTGAATGTAAAAGAACTGAAGATTATCATAAGGGGTTCAACGCAGCAGTGTTTGAGAAATGGTTCAATTATTTGTTACCAAAACTTCATGACAATGCTGTCATCGTTATGGTTAAAGTATCATATCATAGCGATAAACTGTAAAAAATTCCTATAACACCATTTAAAAATATATATACGCAGGAGTGTCTGCAAGGGAAGTAGATTGAATTCATAGACGATGTGGTTCAATTTAACCTTCTGAATTTAATAAAAATTTATAAAAACAATACAGTTTATATGTGAATGATGAAATAGCAAAACAACAATAAAATTGTATTTCAGTTTCCACCTTATAACTGCGAACCAAATCCAATAAAATTGATATGGACAGAAGTAAAAAATGGGGTGGCCTTCAAGAGCAGTACATTTAAATTGAGAGAAGTGAAGGAACATTCATTGCAAGCTATAGAAAATATTCAAAATGTTCGAAAATTTGGATTGAGTATATAATTAAAGAGGAGGCAAAAATGTTCACACCTGATGGCATCGTTGATAATTTGATTGAACCCTTCATTATTTCTGTTGGTGGCAATACACGCAGTGACGAGAATATTTTTTCAGACAATTCAGACTTAGAAGATATAACGTTTATTTAGTTCACTTTATGTAAGTAATTAGTGTCTCAAAAGCCCTTTAATTTCTCTATCTATCTATGACATTGTTGACATGTTACTATTCTAACATTTATTATTGTTTTTATTTTGGTTATTTTATAGCACCGCATATAATGCTTGAATTAAAATTTAAATTAATAATTTTTAGATTATGAATGATCTGAAGTGTTAGTTGAGGGTATAAATTCCCTTGCTACTATATTACTAGATTTTGTCTGAGAAAGGAATGTTCTCAACTCAAAAATAAGCGATACTTTGTGAGTGGGTAATCTAGGACTTGCTCAAAGCATTTTGTTTGAACCGAAAATCATTTTAATGGGGCGAAAGCATCCTCCAAAGTTAAAACAATGTTTAACAGATATTTTGATAACAAGGACGAAATGTTAGCACTCAGTTATATGTAACAATATTTGGTTTACATATGAATTACTTAAAACATACCTTACGTTGTTATTTTGAAATCAAAAGTTTATTTGCACCCCACCGCATTCCAAACATATTCCAAAATTTCGACAACATAATACGATAGAGTGTTTACAATGGGACAAAATTCATAAGCAAATTATTTAAAGTTAATGAACCGACGTCAATAAAAATGAAGTAAAGTGGGCACTACGTGAACTTGCGTCCGTTCTTATAGATGCATAATGAATAGGCATATTATTCATGCTTCGCTCAAGCCGTGTAATATAAAATGCAGGATAAGTTTCACATACATATGTTATAGGCGACTGTCAACAGACTCATATTACCTGACCAGCTCTGCAATTGGACGAAACGTGTTGTAATCATTACTTTGTTGGTAGTAGTTTTTCATTATTTACGTTGTATTTGGCAATCGCCGTTTATTTTCACACGTCGCTATTTCCTTGGTCAGTAACAGTTAGAGCGATATAAGTGCTATCACTTCTATTCGAGAGATGGATGTACACATCTCTCATTACTTTGTATTATCCTCACGATAGTAACATACACCAGTTGCATACTACAGCCAATACACTGAAACCAATACTTTTACCACTGTGCTATTTGAAAGAGTATTCGTACAATACTTAATTTGTTAAATACCTATTTTATCAATTTATTAACACTTAAAAAGACACATTTCTGAGCGTTTATGGATATATAAGGCTTTCTGCTACTAAAGGTCGTTATAAATATTCTACTACATTCAGTTCTGTAAATTTGCTATGCTCATTGAAATTAGTTCAGACACCGCCAAAGTCAAGTAAACAAATTTAATTCTTCGCATGAACTTTATGAATTATGGAATGCGGTTTGCATTATTTAACAGGATGCACGGAATGCACCTTGCCGAGATTGGCCGACGACGCCCGCCAACTATTACCAGCAACCGTCGCTCCAATGCAAAGTCTCCCAGTTAGGACGGCAAGGCAAGTTGGGATATGTGGAACGTTACACAGATGTTGGCAACAGTTCCTAATTTAATATAACCGGCGTAGAGTACTACCATTCACTCTCACACAATAAAATAAATTATGCATTTTGCCTCTCGTCCGTTAAACGGCTAAAAGGTTGAATTATCCCGCGTACCTCACGGGATTGAGTTAGTTGACCCAGAGGTATATTCTTGTCGTCTTTCTTATCTATATAATAGTGAGGGTTGCAATGCATTATGAAACGTCAGTGAATAGACGGAAAATGCAAATAGACTAACTCGATCGTTGAGGATCTTCGTTCGGGGTGGCGTTGCAGTCGGAGGATGATCCAAAACGTTTCGATTCAGAATCCAAACGCTTTGCCAGGCTGACACACGGTAAAGCGTAGGAATTCTAAAGCAAATCGTTGGAATTAATATTTTATTTGCACAGACTGCAATTCCACTGCTCGTTATTAGATTGTGTTGTTTAGAGAATGGAAACGCTACAAGGGAGAAACTAAATAAAAGCGGGATTTACTAGCGATATATATATATATATATATATATATATATATATATATATATATATATATATTGTATATATATGTGAAAACTATCTAAGAGTTTGGGATAATTAGAAAATAACTACTTTGTACAGCACACACTTCGAAGGAATTTAATTTATTTGAATGAAAAACTGTTCGAAAAGTTACATAATTTGAGAAACTTTCTCAGGGTTTCGAATTTACATTCACCAAAATTATTTTGTTTTGTATAATGTAAAGTATACTCATGTTAATTGATAGCTTCTCAGATCACTTCCACTTGCAAGTAACTATGTCATCGTATTTGTATTCTATAGGAAACTGACAAAGATATCGCTTTTTTAAGTTTGTGAATTGCAAGGGCAAAGTGAGAAACCTACTGCATAGTAATTATCCTTTGATATTTTTATCTCAATTGTCTTCGATCAAATTGTTCATTGTTAGTGTTTCCAAGTACATAGAATCTGCAAATTCTTCAAATTTCCACCACTCTCTACAATTACTTTAGTGAATTTTTTTGTTCGATAAATACATTATTATCACTGGTATTACAAATTATTCATAATATCAAGTGAACTACCTATATAAATGACTGACTTCTTTTTCTTAAATTTTTAATCAAGTTGATTGACATACATCCATTCAGGTGTAGAGCAGATTATGGAAAATTAAGTAAAAGGGAATGGAATTCCCGTGAAGGCATGTAGAAGGTGCTGTAAGGAGATGCACGTTGAAAACAGAAGTTTACATTATGTAATCATGAACTCGGAAGGTTATGCAAGGATAAAACACGAAGCTTTGGAAAATTTGGAACAACCTAGAACATTAGGCAGGGATACACGTTAATTAATGCATTTTTAGTTGTCTTAAAGAAGAGGTTATGTGTATTACAATGGTTTTTAGTCGGACTGAATTTACTTATCTTCTAGTGTGCCACAAGGTTCGAATTTTGGACCAATACTTTTCAACATTTATATTAATGTTTGCTGATTAGTCTATTATATGCAGGCGACCTTAAAATATACTGGTACTATAGATTCTATTGAAGATTGTGTCATCCTGCAACTTCTTTAAAGTTGACACCTGATAAAGACTTCATACATTTTCACTGTTGGATCTGAACCTATTTCCAGAGCTTTTGAAATTAAAGATTTAGGAATGTAATTTAATACTTGCTTATCCTTTGCCAATCATACATTCAAAGTTCTCAGATTTATGATTAGATGTCGTCGTTTCAATAGTGTTCATGCAAAGAAAGCTTTATGTTAAGATATAACTCTAGTACGTAGCAGCATTGAATATGCATCCACCGTTTGGTATTCTTGCTACACTTACCTATATTTGGCATATATCTCCCTATTGAACAGGTAACGAGCGACTCAAATAAGTTATTGAATAGCTAATGAACAGTTCGTATCAGCTATTGAATAGTTAAACTGTTTGAAGATGTTTAATGTCTAATCTGTGCTGTTCATTATCTGTTCAATAGCTTATTAGAACTGTTCATCCCTATTCAATAGCTGTTCTAAGCTGTTCGTTACCTGTCTAATATCTATTTTGTTTTATTTATGACGTCACTTCCCTTAGGTTCCACGGGTATTTTCCCTTAGATTCGAGTTAGATTAGGATGGATTTATAGCTGATTAGGGGTGCGTTGAGTTGGAATGGGTTAGGGGTGAGTGGAGGTGAGTTTGATGTCAGTTGGATGAGGTGGCTCCTTGTTTTAGAAGACAGAGAAGGACTTAGAACCAGCGAATTTGCTCTACTCCCAACTCTACCAGCCTCGCATCCGTAAGGGTAGAAAAGTTAAAACTATTGGGGAAGAAAAGAAAATACATTATTTTATTAATTTAGATCTACGATTAACTCAAGTCATCAACATGGTTGGAAGTAAAGACGAATCAACCTTGCTATATAAATAGTTACTGAAAATAACGCCTTATTAAATTTAAAGAGAAAAAATTAGGAAAGTAATCGTCAACATTTTGCGATTATTTAAATGCCTAGCTACTAATTTTTTCAAACTCAACTGTGGACACAAAATCGTCAATGCTTATAGCTTTTCTTCGAAGTATTGGCTAAGTTTTATATTGGAAAATGAGAAGAATTATTCTGCTTTAACTCGTCTATGAAAATAAAATAAGCGAATTGTAAACCTACTAGTGTTGAAATACGTTAAATAAATTTCTAAATAAGCTGCTGTAGTTATCTTCAGACATTAAGATTAGGTTACAAAATCTCATTGAATTTGCTTTCCGAAATAATGGTTTCAGTTACTAGTTTCTTTTGTTAATATTTAGATCCAGTTTTACTAAAACAACTCATTTCTAATTAACTGCAACATTTTCAATTTCCCTTTTCTCCGTACTAGATGTAATGCGAATTTCGGGATTTCTCGTATTTTGTAATTTATGCATAACCACCAGTAAACTTTCCACCGCATTCCATCATCGAAATTATTAACGGTGTGTGGAGATACGTTTATGACCATCAATATTAATTTATGCATGCAAACTTCCACTATATACATGAATGTTATTGCATACTGGATATCGTACGATAATAAATGATTCAGTTATTCTCCAATTTTATGGCTTTAATAAATACGAGTGAAATTATAATTAATACATATCTACATGAGTACTTTTGAGTTTTGAGTCTTATCACCTTTGGGTTTTCGTCCTGCTATCAGCCTTAGTTACTGACATTGAAATACGTTTTATTCTTTAGTGTTGTATTACTTTCGTAGTTGGTGGATTGTTATAGTAGTGGTAAGTATTAGTGTATCAAAATCTCGCACATCGAAAAGCTTTTCGTGGTTATCCTTTTCGTTTAAGGTGAATATCGTTAGCCAAAGATTTTAATTTTACTACCACCATGGGCGTAATAATAACTCTAGTCTTGCTAATGCTCCTGTAATTGTAACAATGATTCACCGGGGTGAGAATAATTGCACTGGTTTGACATTTACTTAAAGCTTTTGTTTTCAATTCGATATGTTCTTCATAGCTGAAAATCATTTTTATTTTTTATATTCTTCAGGTATTCAGTAAATTCTGAAATCTATATCTTTCTCTTTTCTACTGTTTGTCTTTCTATTACTTACTTTAATGTTAAATATTAGTTTCGCTCTCTCAAAAAAAAGATATCATCAGCTACATTTTGAATTAAGAGTTTAGGTATTTTTGGTATTTTGTCATCAAAGAATATTATTTTTATATTTTTCTCGTTTTTAATCATCTGTCCAATTGTCTGGCTTTTGACTGTATTTTACTTTTGACAACAGTGTAGTATAGTATTTATTTTTGTAAAATATGTCGTTCAAAGTATCCCGTCATACTTTATAAGTGCGTTAATTCGGTGTTCACATTTTCCAAAGAGACAAAGACGCAGACGTTTTTATAAACTGTATAAGCATAAATTGGTTTCGAGGATTATGATTCTTAGAAAGACATGTATTTCGGTGGCATGGTCAAGCTTAAATATATTCCTCAACCAAAAATGCAAGAGTACCTATTCAGAGATTAGCAATATTGTGACAAAAAAATTTAACAAGAACGAAAAATTTGGTCAAAAAGTTGGCGAAAAAGTACAATGCGTTTTTGGCATCTGAAGCTTTGATTAAACAAATTCCACGCCTTTCGGGCCTCAATTTGAACAAAGCTGGTATATTTCTTGGTCTCCTTTCCCATCAAGAATAAATGATTCAAAAAATTGATGAAGTTAAAGCTACAAATATATTCCAAATGAAAATGTACTTTGTTTGCCTGTCAATATGTTGCCACGACACCAGACAAACTTGTATAGAATATTCACGTATCGATCAACTTCATAATATTTTTGCTAAAGAGGCATTGGCGAAATGTGCGTTCCCTGCATGTTAAGGTATCTATGGAACTACCACTAAGATTTTATTAGGAGAAATACGTATTGTTATGTATTACGTTTGGTGTAGTTTGTGTCGCACGACCTAGGATACATGAGGTAAGATGGGTATAAAGGAATTACAGAGGTAAACTGAGAAGGATATAGCGGGAGATATTAGAGAAGACAGTGAGAAGGCTCTGAGAAGAATAAAAAGAAGCATACATTTTAATGTATGTTGCGTTGTATGACCTATATTGTATTTGAATTTCGGAGAAAATCTCATAATATCAAATCTGGTGAACATAGAGACTATTCCAACGTAGTAATACCTCGAACTAAAAATATTTCATAAAAAATTCCGCGTTAATTAATTCTTGTGATAAAGAATGAAAATTGTTCCATAATTCTGGTCGTCTTTCTTCATCGTTTTACTGAGTTTTATTAAAATTTCATTATAATAACACTGTGCCACTACTGTCCATTTTTTTCGGCTAAAATTATGTCAAAAGCTTCAGTAAGCATGGCCTTGAAGCACCTTTTTTGTACTTGACGCTGACATTGCTGGAAAATATTTTTAAGACAAAATTCTTCTGTTCAGATGCGAAAACTCTTTCGTATTGAATCTTTGTTAGTATCAATGGTTTCATGTTACATTTAAGCATTAACTTAATTGACTTGAAAAAAAATGTAAAGACATTTTTTCTATATTTTCTTAGATCGTTGCACTGTGTTCAAATGGTCCACTCAAACACAGGTTCATAATATAGAAACCTTAATAAGTATGATAATAGTGTTACATAATTTTACTAAAAATTTAAACACATTCAGCTTGTATATCATTGATTCCGGTACGCAAATGGTTTAAACAATGATTGACAGTCAACTAAGAAAGTACCATTGTTTCTCATAGGATTTGGACATACTTAAATGTGTATGTGAATCTAACGATCAATTCTTACTGTTCTATTTAAGAGATGGACATATAGTTGTAGCTTTAATAGACAAAGGATATTAAGAAAACCACGGCTTTCTAAACAGATTATAGTATATACAATAAGGAATTTATGCTTCAAGTTATTTAACAGGTAGTGTGTAATAATATGACAAACCATATGAAAACTTGTGTAATGTGTTCAGTAATGAAACAATAAATATAAGGGAGACTCAGAGAAGGTTTCCACAATTTTGTACTTAATTTAAAAAAATAATTTCTAGTTTTCTCACTAACATATTTGAGGTATTAATTGAAGTAGTTGATAATTTGGAAAATTGTTAAGTGAAGTTTAATTCGGCGGCGGCGAAGATCGACTGTAGGATCGATTGTGAGATATCGCATCAATTAACCAATGCACAAATAGAACACCGGGTAATCATCTCATGGACTTTGTTGAATAGACATAATTGCATACCATTTTTTGACAGAATTATTGAAAACAAAAATAGATTTTGCTCACTAATGTTACTTACAAAAATAATTGTTATCATTGAAACAATAGCCAATACTAACACCAGAACAGGATTACAACTAAAGAAGGTGCTGCTGCGCATCTGACAGTACATTCGTAGCGTAGAGTACTTGGAACTGCTAAATAGAAATTAAGGCGTTAAGGCAATTATCTATTGTAGACAAATGGATCAAGTGAAGGCCGAATTGCTCCGCAATATTTGTCAACCGAAAGAATCTAACGCTTCGGCCCTAATACACTTGTCCTCAACACAGAACGACTGCGGTTTGACAAAATAACAGTGGGTAATTTTGATGGAGCCTGTGGTTGATTAACTTAATCATTGAAGGTTGATATGTAATCTCTTTCCACATTAATTTTCGTGTTCTGTATACGTATCTAGACAACAAGTTGTCATCATCAGCAGATAATTAAACAGTGTCGCATCTGGAAAACTAAGGCAAAAAAACAGTAATTACGTCATGACTACCACTCTTTCGTCTATTTCTTAAACAATTTTTCAAGAGGTAAACGAGATTTCTCCTTACAAGGAGCAAAAAACAATATACAACTGTTTATAGACTCAAAAAGAGAGATAATAAATTTAATTCATAGACGTAAGTTTCCTAATAAAGTAAAAGTTTAAGTACACATACGATCTTACGGAAGTGTATATCCGAGCAGTACAAATCTAAAATATCGCACATACATATGTATATCATAAAGTACTCATATATGTAAAAGCATGAATCAACTCAGATTCGCAAATGCCTCTTTAATGTAGGGCAAATCAATACCATCCCTTTCTTTTCTAAAATATTACGTAAATACATACGTAGGGATGTGTACTTGTTCATGCGACTTCGACAATTTCATTTCGAAACATTTTATCGTTAAGAGGAAGGAATGATTGTCCGATTGCATCGATAGAGGTGGTTCTACCACCTATGTCACTCGGGCCTTCTCTATCTCTCTTAAAAACACGAGCGTGAATTAAAAAAGAACCCGTAATGTATGAGAAGCAAAAATTCCACTTGTGAAAAGACATTTATAGCTTCGCATGATGCTGAAGTAATAAAAATAAATTCATATTTAATAATGTTTTCATGTTCTGACGACAAATCCCGGCAGAGCGTATTTTGCATGCAGAAGGTCCTATTTTCTGTTTATTAGATTTCTAAGTACTCTCTGAAATTGAATTATAAATTTATCATGAATACGAATACCGAAAAATGTTTGAGGAATTTGTGTCACATATAATATTTAAGATTTAAGACTTTGTAGTATTTTTCGTATGGCGGAAAATGTAGAAATAACTTATTTTCACAATTACGGCACAGGAACGTTTTATAAATACTTAAAATTTATGTATAACGAAAGCGAACCAGGCAATTGTTAATGGTTCTATTTTGAGCAATACCAGATATTCTACGAGATACTAAAGTGAGTCGTTTTTTTCATATATAAAAATTTCAACGGTGTTCTCTGTAATAGCATTAGCTCTTTCGAATTTATATTTCTAAGTAGCGTACCATAGAAATTACATAGGCCGACCATGAAAAACACATTTTTTATAAATTTGGCTCCCCTTTATGTTTTTTGACGTACCGAATCCGAAAATGAACTTTAAAATACCACAGGACGTAAAGTTTCCTCACATGTTATTTATGCATTGTAAGCGTATAATAATACCTTGGTCTCTACACCTAGTTAGTAGTGAATGCTCAAAGTGCACTTTTGAGTATCTGCGTGACTAATACAAAGAAAAGCACGAAGGCATATACTTTCTAATCTGCAGATGTATTTTTTGCACTAGCATTTAAATTTTTTCACTGACAATGTTGGAGCTGTAAGTGAGGAACAAGAGGAGCGTTTCCACCTAGATATAAAGGAGATGGAGAAACGGTATCAGGGTCCTTGGAATGTCAACATGATGGGAGATTACTGTTGGACCCTTCTACGAGCAACTCCAGAAGCATCATATAAAAGGCAAAGCTATACTTGAACTTTTAAATGAAGACGTTGAGGAAACACAAAACTTTAAATTAATAAGTAAAAAACTGTTCATATTCAAATTTACACTAACATTGTAATAATAAAGTGTTAAATTTTTCAATTATACTCTGATAATAAATTACGTACCTTTAAATCTTCTATCGTACCCAACAAAAGATAAAGATTGCGAAAAATTGGTAAGTGGTAGAAAAAAGCCGATTGAGAATTTGGATTCAGCACACCAAAATACATAAGAAACAGGTTGAACTTTTAAAAAAGTTTTTAAAAAATATTTATTGGTTGGCCTGTGTTATTTTTAGGGCCATTTTTGATCATTTCTCTGAATGGCGTGTTTCAATTTCTTTCCCCTCCTGCGTTAACATATGATAACAAATAGAAAATCTCATCGGATCTTAATGGGAAGGCCAAGTAATAAGAATTGGAGTCTTTATAATATGAATAGGTAAAATTCAATATAGATAATTGTGTTACTGTGGCCTACAGGCCTAAACGAATTCCGTCTTCTTTCTTCATAGATTGTCAGCTTCTGATCAGTGCAAATTTACTAATTTACTAATTTTGGAATGCATTTTATTTCTAAATTTAATTCAAACAGCATGCAAATATGGTATTTTTAACAACTTCGTGTTTATTCTTCATTAAGTAGATTTCGAGAGATTTCAGGAAGCCAAATTCATGGAAAATAATCTTTTGGATTGAAATATACCTTCGCCGTTCAATCACCGTATCATCCTACACCGAATCTGCATTTTGACAATCCCAGCATTTTCTAGAGCATTTATCGTTTCATTTTAATGACATTTAATTGTCAGAAATCTATCTAAGAGCAGGGAATATTTGCAGCCTCTCTTTATTAAATCAGCATAAAATGCAAAGTACCAAGAATTTGCGAGTGTCTGAATACTTAAAAATTACGGTCAATGCATCTAGATAAATTAAAGCAATTATCAACATTATTGCAAATGCGATTCACAAAAGACAGCGTTGGAATAAATAGAACTCAGAAATTCCTTACTGAATGAGATCTTTCTCGTTCAGCGTTAAGGAGAACATAGGAAAATTAAATAGGACACGTTTTTTTAGTCAAAAATGTTAAGTGACAATCTAGAATTTGTACACTGACTCAGCTGATGAGTTAATAGATGTCAACAGCTTAAAATAATCTACAAGCATCAATTTCTCACAGCTAATACATTTTAATAAAGCGTTAACAAACATAACAAATGAAGAGGTCAAGAGGTCCAAGATTGGATCTCTGTGGTATTCCAAACTATGGTTGAAATGTAAATAGAACCATAATTACGATACTTGACATAACATTTACGATTAAATAAATAAGATGCGAATAGTTTTAATAGCGAATCAAATAAACAGAAAGTAATCAATTTGATCTAATGCTTTTTGGAAATTTTGATAAAGTCTTCCTGGTCTTCACTATTAATGATTTCCAATTCATATTATCTAAACATCCTGTATTTGATGTAGCGGAACGATAGCATATGACCATACAGATGTAAAAAGATAGGTGAAGTAATGGAGTTGTAGAAATCCATACAAAGCAAAGATTTGAACCTTTTTGAAAAATTTTATAGAATAGAGACTTTGCAAAAGCATGGTATTTACCTCCTTCAGAATAGCACTAATATATGCAATTGTCTACAGTTCAGAAGTTTTCGAAAACAAGAGAATGCGACATAAACTATATGCAAAAGTTTAGCCGAGACAGATGTGTAATCAATAAGCAGAGAAATGGGAATCCCATCAAGTCTCGTCGATAGAAACTTCTTGAAACATTTCTCTTTCAATTTGCTCTAAAGATAAAATTGGTGCGGTGCTGGTTACTCCAATAAGATTTTCAATAATAGGGAAATTAGAATTACTCGATTAAACATAAAAAATATTATATTAAAATAATGTGCTAAAGAATTAGCAAGAAAATACTCCAAAACAGAATTAAAATAATAACTCTATACACAGAAATCGATTCTAATATTACAAATGGGTTTGTGGTAATATAGGAAAATAAAATGGGACAAGCCTTTTTAGTCATAATGCTATATTTGGAAATATTAAGCAATAATCTTGAATTTGTATACCGAACAGATATGGTATTAACGCAACTTTGCAGGTATTCGCTTCACAGTTAGCTTATTAGTAGACATAACGAATAAAAGAGGTCCAGGTTTAGATTCCTGTAGTATACTAGACGAAAGCTGAAGTGTAATAGAACTTTTTGGAAATATAGATATATCAAATCAAGCTAGCCCTTGTTATAATAATAAATATGTACGTATATTCTACAATTATGTAAGCAAGATAACCTTAACACAAAAAGACTAGCAAAATTACAAATTACTGGCTGAATTACAATTACAGAAAATGTCACCATAATATAAATTTGCATCGTGACAAGTGGTCGCATCGGTGATCCTTGAAGTAAAGTAGTTCTACGAAAAGATACAGGAGATGTGTGAGAGGGGCGAGAGAAAATTCTTGCAACAAAAAAGTATAAACTTCTATATAAAACGAATGCGATAAATTTCTCGGTGTTGCTGTAAAGATCGAGAATTATGTTCCTCCAGAAATAAATCGTAATCAACACCATGCTGTGCATACACTCAGGCATTCATAAAAATCAAGTACTTCAGGAAACGACGCTGTATTCTTTCCACTAAAAGTTGTAGGTATATATATTACGAATACAAAATTTGTGACGCATATTCTAGTTTGCGAACCACGAAACAAAAATATAAAGTTTTCAGAATCATTGTGATCTTAAACAACTTACAGCAGCCCATCAAGAAACCTAATGTTTTCTCGACCGAGCTACAGAAATAATTTATGTGGTTAGAAAAGTTCAAATGCATATCAAATTATACGCCAAGATAATCTACGCTGTCCACTCTTACTAACTGAATATTCTTTACAAAATACATAGATTGTATATAATTTTCTCATGTATAAGGAGTAAAGCAGAATTTATCTGTATTCAGTTTTAACTTGAATTTGAAACACTAAGTAGATATAACATTTAAATTTTCTTCAAGATAAGGGGCATTATTCCAAATTCTTATTGAACAACATATTTTCAAGCCATTAGCCTAAGAAAATATATTACATGTTAATGAGTTAAGTAAATCATTAATAAACAACAGAAATAATAGCGGCCTCAGGTTAGAACCTTGGGGCACCCCGGATGAAGGATCATCAATGATTTCCGAGAAATATTATGTAAAAAATGCTATATTTGAAGTAGAAGCAACGTATAAAACCATGCTTTGGTTATAAAGCAGAGAATCGAGCGTTTTTAGAAAATTGGAAAGAGCAGAGATTTTCGCAAAAACGAGGGCTTCCCCTTCTTCAAAACAGGACTAATATGTGCAGTTTTCTAGAGCTTTCAAGGAAGAGAGAATGCTAGCGAAAATAACATAAAGGGTTTTCCAATAGGGACTTGACAACTTTGAATTCAATTTGTGAACGCACCCTTTCACTAATCATCGAACTGTCACTGCCAATTTATTCAGTAAACTTAACATTTTCATCATGTTATTTAATTTACTACAGAAATTCGGAGTCGGTGACCGCTACTTTAAGAGCGTTAACTCTGATTTTCGGTCGTAATTCTCGCCCTAGTAGACAGGCAGTAACAAGTTTAGTGCAAAAATTTGAGTCTACATATGCGTTGTGTGATGTTGCCGTTCCAGTGAGACAACGGGTTGGTCGAAGTGTCGAAAATATTACTGCCGTTGAAACGTCCGTAGCAAATGATCCAACTCAGTCAATTCCACGGCGTTCTCAAGAGTTGGGCATCGCCCAGACTACTTTATGGCGAATTTTGCGTAGGGATCTTGGTTTACACCCATATAAGATCAAGCTGACTCAAGAATTGAAGCCGATGGACCATTTAAAGCGACGTACGTTCGCCGATTGGGCTCTGGAAAAGATGCTCCAAGATGATCAATTTCCTCGCAAAATCATTTTTAGTGACGAAGATCATTTTTGGTTCAATGGGTTCGTCAATAAGCAAAATATGCGTTATTGGTCGGGTTAAAATCCACATGTACTTCATGAAACACCACTTCATCTACAAAAAATAACTGTTTGGTGCGGTTTGTATGCCGGCGGCGTCATAGGGCCATATTTTTTCGTCGAGGATAATGATCGTCACGTTACTGTGAATGGTAATCGTTATCGTGCCATGATTACCGATTATTTTTGGCCCGAATTGGAAGATATGGACTTGGACAACATGTGGTTTCAGCAGGACGGTACCACAAGCCACACAGCACACGTTATAATCGATTTATTGAAGAGTAAGTTTGACGAGCGTGTTATCTCAAGAAATGAACCAGTCGATTGGCCGCCTCGTTCGTGCGATTTAACGCCTCTAGACTTTTTTCTTTGGGGCTACGTCAAGTCATTGGTCTATGCCAACAAGCCGACAACGTTGGAAGAGCTCAGAGCCAGCATCGATCGCGAAATAGCAGCCGTTTCGGCTGAATTGTGTGGCCGAGTCGAAAATTGGGTCCAACGAATCGACCGCTGCAAACGTGCCCGCGGTGGCCATATGAACGAAGTCGAGTTCCATTCATAAATGTTTTGATTGTACTTCAATCCGATAATAAAAAGTTGTCAAGTCCTTATTGGAAAACCCTTTATAAAGGCTTAACAAAGACAGATGCGTAATTAATGAGCAGGCAAATGGCAATTTCATCAGATCCTGCGGTTGGGGAGTACTTGGAATATTCCAAAGTTTTTCAAATTGTTTGATTATCAAAACTGGTAAATTAGAATTTTTCGATGTAACATAAATTCTATTAGAAGACTATGCTAAAGCATTAGCAATTAAGTCAAGCGTTGAATACTCGAAAATAGAATTAAAATAATAATTCTACAGGAATAAATCGATTTAAATATTACTAACGTGTTCGCGGTAATTTTAGAATTGTCAAGTTTCGTGGGTGAATTGTAATCCTCTTTATCATTGTATATTCGTTTCACGGAGACTCGATAATTAGAAACGCGAATTCCAATTATGCGATGCGGTAACTTTTATTCGGTCTTTTGCACGCTTACGAAAGCATATTCAGAAAAGCGATTACAAGACGTCATATTAAACACAAAGGCAGCCGAAAACAATATCTTGGGAATATTAGAAGGAAGGCGTAAGCTACCCTTAAATGCTGTCATTTGTTAATGTCAGTTTCTCTAATAACAAGTTACCGTTGTCCCTCCGTAGAGAGAGGTCCCGGTGTGTTGTTTTATGTCCTAAATTAACAACACAGTAAATGTTAGACTTGTTCTCAGCTGTGTCGCCTAATTACACATCCACTTTCCATTCAAACTTTTGGGCCCCGCTGTAAACCGCACGCAGCCAAATATTAGACCCATCATTCTTGTCTCATTAGGAGTTTTATTTTGAAGTAGAACGGGAAGTAGGTGAGGAAGGTATGTAAACAGTTTCCGAAAAGGAACCGGTAGCAAATCCCCGACAATTCAACGTAAGTGTTCTTGCTTACATAAAGTCTACCTGCGGAGGAAAAGACGAACCAGGCCTCGACTGATGATTTCGCCCACTCTAGATGTAATTAAAAGTTACTCGCGAAACTTCTGCAAGTTTTTAATTTGTATATTCAAGTTTTCATTGAATATAAAGCGGTTTGGTTAATCAAAAATTCGCCCGAGAGGCACTGCGAACGAGACAATTTGCCCAAATACGAAATTAAAAGTTTCCGTTTCGCGTAAATAAAAATATCTTGTAATTTCAATGCAACTTTTCCTATCTAGGTTACAGTTCCGTAATTCAACCGCAAAACTGTAGTTGCGAAAATTGATTTATACTTAAAGAAACCTACTTTCTAGATTTTTAATTGGTCTATCGGTTTAAATTTTGTGCAAGTAAAATTTGCAACTTTATTTTAACCCATTACCCGCCGCAATTCAAATATATCATACAATTAAATTTAATTTTGACTATCATTTTTATTGTTTTTATTTAAATATATAAATTAAAGCCCGTCCCTTTTTTGGGACATTAACGGAATGTGCTATAGTATACTAAAAGAAACAAAATCATAATTATAAATTCATTTTATTCGCTTTTCTTGAAAATATTACAAATATTACAATGTTTATGGAGTATGAAAATATTCAAAACATTTGTCGTGCAACGGAACATTACATTTAGCGCATATTCTTGTTGTTTTTTTCCACATGCTGCACATCTTCGTTGTGTACTTATTGGTTTTATGAGATGACCTATTCGGTCATAACGTACTTCTACACTTACTCTTCCTCCAACTACTTGTGATTTTTGTGGACCGGATCTTTTACGATTCGATTTCACACCAGATAAATAGCCTAGAACTATTTTGCGTCGCATGTCAAGGAGTGAAGTTTCTTCATAGGGATGCGATATTTGGTACAATCTCCAAGTATTTACTACGGCTATATCCAAGAATTGAGTAAATAATGACCACCACCATTTTTTTGAACGAATTCTTGTTCTATATAAGGATATTTGCTTATCTAGCAAGTCGGCGCCACCCATATATTTATTATATTCACTAAACAAGCGAGATATCGACACAGTAATTCTTTGCTTCTCTTTTCTTGAAAACCATTTAACTTTTCCTAACGGTAATATGTCGCTATAGTTTGATGCCATAGTTACGATTCTGTTGTCTTTCCATCGTACCATAAGAATTTCGTTGTTTTTGTCAAACTGTTTATCAAAATATCCTCTTTCCTTTCTTTTCTCTACTTCCTTGCATGACATTATTGGGCACAGCTTTGTTCGATTTTCACGAATAGCTCTTTGATTTTCGTCAATATCCGGTTCAATGTCAGGACTAAATAACTCCAAACTTCCTGCAATGTCGCCGTTCTCATTCTTCCAAATCATTTTCATTTATATCTTCCAAATCCGTCAATTCGCCTGTATCTGGTGGTATAATTGCAACATTCACGTCGTCAATGGCTTTCGTTTCAAGGTCGGACAAAAAATCGTCATCTTCCAAGACAGCAGTAATTTCAGAAATTGTTAAGAATTTCTTTAAATCCATTTCTAACAAAATAATTCGAATTATTTATTTTATATATTTTATGGCAACGTCCCAAAAATGGGACATTGCATTTAGAGGGGAAAAACACTTACCTAGAATATAACTGATAAAATATTTCTCGATAGATTTGTAAAAGAAAGCTCAAACAACAAGTTTTATTCAACAGTTTTTATTTAAAGATATTTCGAACAATTTTTACGATATCAAAAATAAACACTTGCACAGGGTCCGCTGAAGCTTTAGCTTCGACTTGAACTTCGCGACGATTGAAAATGACATGGCGGAAACTGTAATTTTTTTCATAGAGCAGATTCATAATTTCATTACTTTAATGGCTGTATTTCATATAGAAGTTAAAATTATTAAAAAAAATTTTTCGAAAATGTGTCCCAAAAACGGAACATTGGGGGATAATGGGTTAAGGAAAAAATACGTCTACTTCCTCATTAGAGATTAGAAATTAATGTTTAATAAACAAACTCATTCCAAATTTAGAGGGCGTAAGTATACTCGTACATACATATACTGTACTTTGCTTTTTTTCTATTTTTCTACACTTTTCCTCGTCCTCTATTTTTGTGATTATTATTTAAATTTATACTTACTTTTGATTTAATTTATATTACATGTATGTTATGTATTGTTGATAAACCTTCTGTATTATTTATCACACAATTACGGCCCTCTTGTTTGTGTAATTAGCTACCGTGATAGACCCCACTGGAGCTTAGTATCCATCTTTTCCTTTTATTACCAGTACTGTATACCTTTATTAATATTATTAGTATAAATTTCGGAATATATAAAAGGCAGCATACTGCTGCTTACTGTCTAAAAAGATATTTCAGTAGATTAAGTAGTAAATTGTATAAGTCAGTAAGATGATGGTTTGTGAATGTTATGATTTTCAAATATATGATTTCGTTATTTTTGTATGTTGAAGTTAAATTCAAAAATCGCTTCCCTTTCATACTATATGAAGGCTTAGTTTCCATTTTTTCGTTCAACGAACTAAATTTTATGTTCAGGTTTTAATGAGCAAGCCTTAATAGATGTGTAGCACATGGAAGCAAATTGTTGTATACAATATAACATCTGAAGATGCGTCATATTAAGCCAAGTATAGTTAGCATCCCCTTCATCACATCAAATTTTATGTTCAGGTTTTAATGAGCAAGCCTTAATAGATGTGTAGCACATGGAAGCAAATTGTTGTATACAATATAACATCTGAAGATGCGTCATATTAAGCCAAGTATAGTTAGCATCCCCTTCATCACTTTGATGATTTATTTTCAAATATATGAATTCGTTATTTTTGTATGTTGAAGTTAAATTCAAAAATCGTTTCGCTTTCATATTATATGAAGGTTTAGTTTCCATTTTTTCGTTCAACGAACTAAATTTTATGTTCAGATTTTAACGAGCAAGCCTTAATAGATGTGTAGCACATGGAAGCAAATTGTTGTATACAATATAACATCTGAAGCTGCGTCATATTAAGCCAAGTATAGTTAGCATACCCTTCATTACTTTGATGATTTTCAAATATATGAATTCGTTATTTTTGTATGTTGAAGTTAAATTCAAAAATCACTTCCCTTTCATATTATATGAAGACTTAGTTTACATTACTTCGTTCAACGAACTAAATTTTATGTTCAGGTTTTAATGAGCAATCCTTAATCAATGTGTAGCACATGGAAGCAAATTGTTGTATACAATATAACATCCGAAGCTGCGTCATATTAAGTCATATTAAGCCAAGTATAGTTAGCATCCCCTTCATCACTTTTATTTATATAAGTTAATGGTAATTTTGATGGAGACTGTGGTTAATTAACTTAATCAGTTAAGGATGATATATAACCTCTTTCCACAACTAAGTTGTCATCATCAGCAGATAATTAAACAGTGTCGCACCTGGAAACTACGGCAAAACCCCGCACGTAACCTCTTCTTCATCTTCCCGTTCATATAAGAATTCCTTACTACACGGCTTTGTAAATATTATAATATATATATCCAATTACATTAGATTTTTTTCTTCTTACGGCAGTATTTATTTCTGTTTTTCTCTTTCTTTGTTATGACATATTTTAAGTAATTTTTGGCTAACTAATATTTAAAGTATTTCTCAAGTGTCTATTAATAGAAATCTGCAAACCTCGCTTAGTAAAATTTGGTATTGTTTGAGACTGCATTCTATATTAGAACAGTGTCTTAGCAGTTGAATAATAAACTTATGGCTTTGCTTTAATCGCAATATTACTTGCACACCTCCTTTCTAAACTAGAAGAAGACTTTTGGGTTTGGTCATCATTAACTATTAATATTCTTAAGTGTACTAAAGCACGTGAACTCGTTTATTTCTTTCACTTGTTAGTCATTTAGCCAAATGTATAAGAAAGAAAGAAAGATAAGTAACACAAAACTTGTTACGGACCCAAAGAACAATCATATTTGAAGGCCAGGTCCCGAGTTACGCACCAAAACTGACCCTTGATGATGGCGTTCTAAGGATGCGTATAACTTCGGAACGAGAAGAGATACGATATTCTGGTTTGAAGCATCGTAATTATCATATCATAATCTATGAGAATGTACCCAAAGAACAATCATATTTGGAGTCCAGGTCCCGAGTTACGCACCAAAAGTGATCCTTGATGATGGCGTTCTAAGGATGCGTATAACTTCGGAACGAGAAGAGATACGATGTTCTGGTTTGAAGCATCGTAATTATCATGTCATGATCTATAAAAACGCACCCAAAGAACAATCATATTTGAAGGCCAGGTCCCGAGTTACGCCCCAAAAGTGACCTTTGATGAAGAACAGATTTCTGAGCACCATGCATGTTCTTCTATACATTCTTATTCAAATAATTACAAATAATAACTTAATTTATATTTTGAGGAAGTGAAATTAAAATATTTAAAAAGAGATAATTTATTAAAATTTCTTTTTATATCGATATTGAGGTTTTATATTTTAAGTACATTTTGTTTTGGTTTGCAAAATAACTTTTTCTGGTACCGAAGCAATTTATTTGTTTGAAGCAGATTTCAATTCTTGTATGTTTGATGTGTTTTCTTTCATATTTACAGAAATTCCGTTATTTATATTTGCGACAATTAAGAAAAAATTGAATGAACACCTGTAACTATAAATAGAATTAACTACAATAGATGGAGACTCTATATATCTCACACTAGTGTAAATTTAATTGGAGAATGTATGTTAATTAAGTGTTAATTTACATATTGTCTTAAGTTTGCATCTTATTTGGTTCAATATGCAATTTAATTTTAAACAAAATTGCCAGAAATATTTCACTTACACCTGTTTGTCCAATCAACTACATACTTATAAAGATAGGTAGAGTCTGGCGGTCGAGCGGGAAAACAAAACGGATACATACATACTTTGAAAGTGACCAACAACCGGGGGATTGGACAAGCTGGTGTGTACACGACTCTTTACGCTGTCCATGTGCAAATAAATTGAGTTGGGTAAATTTGCTTAATATACACACATACATATATGTTAGGGATCGAGAAAAAAGAAACGTTCAAAGCAGCGACGCTCTCTCAAAGGTCTCCCCGTGTGTATAACGAAATTTCTACATTTATGGACCTTCGTTAAAGCAAAGTCTTTACCGCTCGTCTAGGTACTTTTACGTAAAAAAACACACACAGAGACAAATATATGCACGTACATAAAGAGATGTAACGGCACTTAGCTTTTAAATACATGTCGGAGAATTTTGTGGAAATATGCGGCGCAAAATATTAATAATAATATATTCCAGGTAGGAAGAATACACAACGGATTATTTCAACAGAAAAAGCGTTCCGCTAAAAACTAAATTAAGTATCTAAATCCACTATTCTATGACGAGAACAAAAAGAAATATTTCGGTCAGAAAACTGGCAATAACAACCAAAATGACATAAAGACAGCAATGGGTTATAGCCAATGGTGAGCGTAGTTCCCAATTATTACAAATGCACTAGTGGCTATTGTAAAAAAAACATGCAAGTGAAAAGGACCAGGTTTCGACTGTATACAGTGTTTGATTTATTGTATCTCAGTTATTTATATTTATTATTACTTACAAAAATGTTTTCAATCTTTTGCTGGTATTAGAACAGGTATGGGCAACCTTTGACATATTGTGGGCCAAACTTTACTGTACAAATACGTTCGTGGGCCGCGTTTAGGGAATTTTAAAGTAGTGTTCATAGTAAGTAGTGTAATATTTTTTTTCATTGGGTTTTCAAAATGTCTCGCGGGCCGGTTCAAATCTTACAGCGGGCCGGTTATTGCCCACATATATATTAGAGGAATGATGTTAACTAAAACATCAATGCTTAAGTTTTAGTTAGTACATTCGAAATTGTAAATGAAATATTTTCTTTTTTATTTAATATTGTGAAGAGCATAAAATTGCCTTTGCAGTGATATATCATATGGTCACATTTTTCTAAATATTTAAAAACATTATCCAACAGTGAAGTTATAACTGCACGTGTATTGAAATTGTTTTCTTCGAACGAGTAGGTGGTGAAAATAGTTGGCAGTGGTAAAGTAATTTAGTAAGTTTGTGTATTACCAAATTTCAAGTTAAGTCATATACGAGTACACTACAGGCCATAAGTATTTGGCCACGGATATATTTTCATATTACTTAAATAAACAATATTAGAGTGTAACTAAAACCAATTCAAGTATTTTTAGGCTTATTAATCAATAATGCCTATTTTACAGCCTAGGTAAGTCGATCAAGTAAAGATCTTTTTCTTGATAAATCGATTATATTAGGTTATAAATCAACTAATAAAAGGTATCGTATTCGTATAAAAATTTTAGTTTCAACTTTAGAAGTGTAAAGAGTTTGGTTGGTAGTGTGTGTATTATTTTAAAATAAAATCGATATTTCGAATAATGCCGCGTAGAAAAGAACAATAGGTTCAAACACGTGCTCTTAGAGTGTCTCATCATGATATTGGCAAGAGTAATAGACAAATCGTGAAATTACTGAATTTAAGCCGTAGAACTGTGGACTGTAATATTACAAAGTATTAAGAAACTGGTTGTTTATTGGAAAAGAAACAGCCAGGCCGACAAAAGCAACAATACTAGCAGAGGATCGAGCAATAGTTTTATTAAGCAAAAGAAATGGACAAAAAACTGCAGCAGAAACACACATAATCCGAGTAAACCAGTTAGTGTCACAACGATGAAAAGGCGATTACACATAAAAATTATTACTGCGCGAAAACCATTATTGCGCAAGCAAAACAGAATAAAGTGCTTAGCTTGGAAAAGACAACAAAAGGATTAAATGCTGGAAGAGTGGGGAAAGTGCTCTGGACTGACGAGTCCAAAATTCAGATATTTAGTTCATATTTTATTTGGTGGGTAGTGTCCTATTAGAGGACGCAGCGCTATTTTTGTGGAAAAGGAGTGAAAACATCGACCGGACTTTACCAGTAGATAGTTTTAGAGCACACAATGAAACCCCTAAACAAGGTATTGTTCAACAATCAACAATGGATGTTTCAACAAAATTCTGCTCCAAAACATAAAACCAAAATCACACAGAATTGGTTAAACAGCAAAATGTCGAATTTAATAGCCGCTGAAGATTGACCGTCGTCTAGGCCGGACTTAAATCCCTCGAAATATATGTCATGGTTCATTCCGACCAAAGCCTACTCTACATTGGAATGGCGATTCTAATTTGGAGTCGCCCAAGCGATTCTTATACGAAATAACGGCCAAAAATTCCAATGGATGCCATTTATAATTATATTGAACAAATAGCCTGGACGATTGAAGGTTTGTGTTGACGCAAACGGAAAATTTGAATATGGCTCATTTTTATCTTTAGATAACAGTATGTTGTTTACTTTTGTACAAAAAATTAGAAAATAAAAGTTTTTATTGGGTATACGAACTTTAATATGTAACAGAACTTATGGCATTACTAGGTGTACTCTATTGACTGACTGGTACAGAAGTTACTGATAATTTGGTACTATATTAAGGGAAAGTTAAAGTCAAGGTTATAAAGAAAAAAGTAGAGACGAAAGATTAACTCTAGCAGAAATTAGAAAATAAAAAAACTAAAAGAAGAATATCTGAAGAGATAATCTGTATTGAAGTGTTTCACAGATTTCTTAAAGATTTTGAGAAGTATGGTAAAAGAGAAAAAAGAATGGTGAAACAACTGTTTGCTTAATATCAATTCAGTCAGAGAAAGTAAGAAAGGGGACATTTATTATCAATACCTACGGAAAAGTTCGCCAATTCTCCGACACTAGTTTAAATAAACAGGTAACTTAAAACAAACAGTATATACTTATTGAATTGATAGAAAATATTCATAAATGGACTTCCATAGTAGTTATATAGTTCCTCTATATATTACAGAATGTTGAAAAACGTTGGCTCTTGTTGTTGATAACTAGGACAGTCTACTTGTCCGTGATCATAATTTAGGAACATGAACCAAATCTTTCGAAAACAAAGCAATAATTTATTCTGAGTAGTATTGATACAGTGATATATATACCATCGAATTTATAACATGCATAAAATGGATATTTAATTTTGCTGACAACACGAACGTAATGTAAACCATAAAAAAGTTCCATAATGCTTTGAAATGCTTAACAATCTATAACCAGGAATACAAATTGCATTGTATAGTTAAATTAAGAAAAATATCATTAATCACACGTAGATTACTCTAAACATAATTTGTTAAAATTGAAAAATTGATGCGGCAAATATATAGCCCTCACGTTATTCATAATTGCAAACCTTAGGATTAATGAAACTTCAATAACATATCTTAGATAAAAATTAACCAAACGTTTGCTTTTAACGTAAAGCAATTACCTTAAACTGATTAAATTTAAAGTCCTTTTTATAGCTTAAAACTGAATTTTGATAATAAACTCTCTAACAAAAAATTAGTCTCATATTGAATCCTTTATTGCATACTGTTACCGAATGGGAACCCAAAGTTTGATCTTCTAATGTGAACTCTATGAGTTCCCTTACGTGCAAGAAGTCCCTCATGGGAACATAAAATTGCATTGGTGAGCGCATTGTAACATAAATGAAGCTACGTTTAGCGACCGATTACGGGCAATGGGAAAAATTCAAAAGATGGGAAAATCGTAAAATCATCTGTGAAGTGCTGCTTCAAAGGTATGATCGGAAGTCATTTATGCAGTGACGGGTGATGAAAAATGGATTTATTTCGCAAACCCTAAGTGCAAGAAATGATGGTTAGCAGCTGGCGAAGGCGGCCCATCGACTCCAAGGCCAAATCGTTTCGGTCGCAAGACAATGCTTTGTGCTTAGTGGGACTAGAGTGGAGTGGTATATTACGAACTGTTTAAACCTGGTGAAACAATTAATACTTATCGCTACCGACAACAAATTATCAATTTGAACCATGCATTGAAACAATCACAACCTAGTTTATTGCTTCGCATGGTAGAGGTTATATTTAGAAGTAAAGGTGAATTGTAGTGGCAACTAGTTTTAAACTGAAGGTAAAATGTAACATAACAATGTTTATTAAACGAAATATTTGGGATGCCAGTACAAAAATCAATTTGTGAATGGATTTTTTGGATTGTTTCCTGGTAATTATTGGTGTTCCTTTGTGGAAACATGCATGACAGTTACAAAATTAACAAAACTGAGTTGAGAGCAGATTTTCAACATAGAAATAATGGTTTCAGAAATATAGCTTGCAAAACATCTTAAGGTCGTAAGTTGGTTCTACAGTATCATAAAGCCAAGGATATTCCTTCTGGAAGTGAGGATTCTGAGTTCTCCGATGACGAAATTGATGAACGGCTTGCGCATCGTAACAATCAAGCACCTAGAGTAGACAACGTTGACATTAACAATTACAACTGTAAGTTCTTTTTCTCCAGTTTTGTAGGATCATCCGCAAAATTTACAAAAACAAAAACATTCAAGTGGAAAAGAACTACAACTACTAGAAATGACAAAGACAATTAATTTCTTGGTTGAAAATTATTGCCGAACGACATTTTACAGTTGAATAATCAATATAAGCTATTCAAGTACTTTTTCTTTGAAGATTTCAAAAGACATGTATCTACACTGGAAAAACAAATTCGAACCGGCCGACATCTATAAGCATTTTGCTGCGGATGTCGCTAATAAGGCAACCTATAACCGGGAGATACTGATCACCACAAACCAAAGTTCCACAAGAAACAGTGATAAATGGAATCTACGAAAATTATAGATAATATTTTGCCCGCAATACATCGAATTAAAGAAGGATGTTCGCATATTCCACTTGAAGAAATTTATCTTCTGCTGAGCAAATTATCTCCTTCAAAGGGCAATCAAAACGAAAAGCATACAATTCCAAAAAGTCTTACAAATGAATATACGAAATTTGGCGGTGCTTTCTGATATCTCAGGGCCTCTCCTACAATTTTTAATTGTTCGCTGAAAGAGAGGTATATTACTGTAGAGGATGAGCTAAATTTTGGAGCAGCAAGCAATGTGATTGTTCGATCGAGTAAACCAATAGTATCTAATATGCACCATAAACTCGATTATGAATACTATTTTTCTAGTTTATTCTTAGTTGCTTTCTTAGCAAAGAAAAAGGTACATTCTGTAGCCACTGTAATTACGATTTGCTTAAGAATATATTCACTAGATCACAAAGTAACTGAAAAAAATAAGAAACGAGACGGAAGAGGGATTCATAGAGAAGAAATCGCAATTGATAATATCGATATATGTACAAGCAGTGCAATGGTTTGATAATAAAATCGTCTCCTTTATTTCTTATGATTATAACACTGCCTCTTAGAAAACATTGCAAAAAGCGTTAAGAAAAATGTAGAGTTAGATGTCAAAAGTGCAAAATACATTTGTTGTTTTCACTCGAAAAACAAAATAGGTTCCCCGAGAAAGCTTAATTACTTCATTTTGTTGAAAAATATATTTGTACGTTATACACATTGTTTTCATTTGCACACCAATAAAAACTATCCATAATTTACCCCTTTTGTTACGTTTTTTTTTATAAAATTTCATTTTATAGCATTTAATGAGTGGGTAAAGTGGACTATTAATATCTTACTATAAATTTTTAGGAAAAAAAATTATTTGATGCAAGGATTAACATTTTCAATTTCATTAAGTAAATATGAAATATCGTTAAGCTTCGAAACTGGATGTGAAACTTTAATGTAACAGCGTATAGGAGTACAAAAAATGTAAAACTATTAAAATGGATTAAGCTAATGCTGATCGAACAGTCGCCTACAGAATTAGCACCGAGCTTATTCAGAGATCAGCAGCGTATTTAGGCGATTTGCATTTGAAAATGAGTAGACATTTTATATGTGCATGAAATTTAGAGTAGGCGACTGAATGTTGTACATTTAATTTATATTCATTTTCGATAGTGGAACTGTTTAATGGAATTAATAATTCATGGATAGATGGAAATAAATTTCAATCTAGAACAGACGACATATTGGCTTATCCCGTGATTAATGTATTTTACGTTTTCAAGAGAAAGTTCAAGAACGTATCATTACCAGTAGAGCGCACTGATTTTAAAAGTTAAATAAAATAAATTTTAAATTTGTTCCATATTCAGACATTTATATTTTATTGTTACACTAAATTGCAGCCTTTATTAATCTGGGATAACGTATTTAGTAGATCCGTTAAAAGCAGGCATTTCTCTGGCAAACTGTAACGTAAAAAGATTTCGTGCAAGAGTGCTCGCAATAAGGTTGCCAAGGGGAACAATTTAGGGACTACACAATGACGTAGTACATACTTTTTTTATTACTTTACCTACCAGCCATTACCTTTTCGTTTTATTTTTCTTTTCTTAGTGCTTGGTTTTAACAAGAAACACGACTTCATCTCTTGATTCAAGTCAGGTAGACGTTTGCAAATAAAATGAAGCACATTTGAGTACATAAATTAAGGTTAGCTAGTGATTTTAAAATTCGGGAAAGGTAGCTTTTGTTTACTACCGCTTTGGAACTTGGAAGTTTCTGATAAATTTTAAACATTGCGTATATATCCTACTACTAGATAAATGCACATACAAACGTATGTATTTATATAAGCTGTGTTATTGAAGTGATTTATTACAAGCTTTTCAATTGAATATTGAATGATCTAAGGTTTACAGAACTATACAAATAACGGATCTTTCATTAAGCGCTTCCTATTTTTAAATTTAGATCAAACAAAGTGTGTGTGAGATATAATCGAAATTTTTTATTCGTTTGAAAGGCCTATCGATGCCATTATGCAAGGAATATAACATCATGCAAATGTCCGCCGTAGCTTCGCTGGATGGGGCGCATCCAAACTGTCCAATTTTCTATGACTGGCACATAAATCAGGCTGAATTTGACCGATGACATGGGTTATGTTGGCTTTGAGGGCCGTTGTGGTTTATAGCTTATTCGCACAGATCTACGACTTAAGAAAACCTCACAAGAAAAAGTCTAACGGGGTCGAATTATTCATCTTCTCGGTGACCAGTTCACATCACCTCCACGTGAAATGACCATACCCTCAAATCGATCGTGCAGAATGTGCAATGTGGCATGAGCTATGGGGCACGTAGCGCCGTCCTGCTGACACTATATGTCGTTGGTGACCATATGATCCAATTTAGGAAAAAAGAAGTTGGTAATCATCGACCTGATGGCTTGGCCAACGTTGTTCTCAAAGAAATATGGACCGATGACGCCGCCAACCCAAAATCCACACCAAACAGTGACTTTTGCGGAACGCATTGGACGCTCTTGGATCTCATGTGCAATTTTGTTTGTTGTACGGGTGCAGGCCCAAGCCCCGACGCAAAACTCTCCAAGTTGTGGTCTGCGAAAAATCGAGCCTGAAGATATCACACTCATCAATAAAAGCTAGGGAATGTAGTTGTGTATCTATTGTCAGGTGCTCATCAAAGTTTCGGGCATTGTGGATACGTAGTTGTTATTTGACAGTCGTTTGAGTTAGTCGATGTGAGTGTCGAGTATCGAGCTGTCATTAAATATTTGTTTTTCAAAGGCAATATGCCTACGCAAGTCAAAGACGAGTTGGACTCTGTGTACGGGGACTCTGCACCATCATTTACAACAGTGGAATTTTGGGCAGCTGAATTTAAACGTGGCCGTAAGAGTTTGGGAGACGATGAACGTGCGGAATGACCAAAAACTGCAAGTACTGACGATATAGGAACGATAACATCGCTTAGTTTACCAATTGGTGCTAGACGACCGTCGAATTAAAGTGAGAGAGATAGCGAAGGCTATGAATATGCTCAAAGAACGTGTTTGTCACATGTTAAATTAAGATTTAGGTATGAGCAAGCTTTTCGTGCGTTGTGTGCCGCGTTTGCTAACGTTAGACGAAAAACGTGTTGGAATGAACATTTCCAAAGCTCTGATAGCGCAGTTTAGGCGCGATAAATCCGAGTTTTGGCGGCGATTAATTACTGTAGATGAATCTTGGATACACCATTATACGCCCAAAAGAGAAATACAGTCAAAACAGTAAACTGCAAAGGGGTACCGGCTCCAAAAGAAGCAAAAATTGTTTTTCCGACTGGGAAAGTGATGGCAACTATTTATTGGGATAGTCATGGAATTATCTTAATCGATTATCTTCAAAAAGAAAAAACTATTGCAGGAGCATACTACGCATCATTACTTGACAAGCTGAAGGCAGAAATTGTGGAAAAACGACCACATTTGTAGAAAAAGAAAATCCCGTTTCACCAAGCCAACGCGCCTGGGCGAAAATCCACGTATTACTATTTGAATTGCTTGACCATCCATTTTACTCACCAGATCTAGCCCAAAGCGAATTCTGTTTGTTCCCTCATCTAAAAATTGCGCTAGGAAGACAGAGATTTAAGTCAAATGAGGAGGCAATCAACTTCGTGAACAATTATTTTGCAGAAAAAAACGCCGCGTACTATTTGGACGGGTTAAAGAGATGGGAGCATCGCTGAGAGAAGTGTGTAGAGTTACAAGGAGACTATGTAGAAAAATAAATATAAATTTTAAGAAAAAATGTCTTGCATCTTTGTTAGGTCGGAAACTTTTCAGACCACCCTCGTATGTTGTATATTTTATATATTTTTATTTATATTCTATGTTTTCTAGTACTCATTGTAACGTATTTATTATTGTCTTTGGTTTCAGATTTTCTCTTATTGCTACCCTTGAAACCATATCGCTTTTATTTCTTTAATTCATTAAAATGTACAGGAAACTCGACAACTTTTTGTATGTCGTTTTTAATTATTCTAATGTAGATCTTTACATTTATTCAAATTTCAGGATATTTCGTTCTACATAACCATTATTTCGGTGTTTATTTTCCCGAATAAAAAGTACGTATGTAATTAGCATCTTTCATTTCCATAGTGGATTATTTTGTAATTAACACGTGTTAAAATATGACAATATAATTTAAATCTGTCTTTTGGCACAGGGAAATAAAGTTGCGGACCTTGTATTTATCAATGCGAAAGGAAAAAAAATTAAAACCCACGTTGAGAGAAACACAGAACTTTCGTAGAGAAGTGCTTATTCATTAAATAACCCGAGGACGCGTTCCTGCCTCTTTTCATTTTACAATCTCAAATCCGGGGTTAGACCTTCCCACCCGCCCGGAGCCCACATAATGAAGGCTGAAACATCAGCACAACGATTACGGCCACTGAGGTACAATTGTCATTAAGGTTTTCCTCTTACCCGAAAGCTATACGCCTGTGAATGCCTTCCAACCCTAACATAGGCCGAGTAATTATAATTGCTATCAATTATTAAAATTTATTTTACCCTACATGAAATACGTCCCCGAAGTTGTTACAAACACACACGTGGTGAACGCTCTTATTAGATTCCTCTATCATTAAAGGTTAGAGAGAATGTGACAGTTTTTGATGATAAATAATGTTATAAAATGAATTTTACGGCTTGTAAGGGCGGATACGTTAATTTAATGGACTTTTCCGTAGAAAACAAAACGTGGCAAGAGATTTTCTTAATAATATTCTCCTAGCGAGCTTAGAAATATTCGATGTTAGTTACTACATCCATCATGAATGTTTTTCAATGCCTTATTGATTTAATAATAATGTTTATTTATTTAGAAAGAAACAAGGATACGTTTCTAAAAAATAGTTAATAAAATGTAAGAATAAACACAAGGACAATAATAATTAAAAACTCATACGCTAACACATTAGAGAAGTTTAAAAAATCAAATGAAAGTAATAAATTTGTTAACTCTTTTATAAGAAAACATAGCGTATGCAAATGGAATATTATTAATATTAATACCTATTTTAACACTATCAGAGTCCCGTTCATTTCTACAATAGATTGTGCAAAATTCTAATAGACAGTTTAGTCATAGGACATGTACCACAGATATCAGGCAAGTATAATATTTAAACAAAAACCTGGAAAATCTAGACAGGATATGGCAAAATCCCTCAAAACCATTTGTCTGACGTCTCATGAAAGCTCAGCTCAACCGATATAAAAGCTGACCTGGATTCTACTTTGAGTGAGTCTGCTCATTCGTTTACAACAGTGAAATATTGGGTAGCAGAGTTTAAACGAGGCCGTACGAGCTGCCAAGACGAACATCGCAGTGGTCAAACAAATGAGATGACGACTCCAGAAATGGTGAAGAAAATCCACAAAGCGATAATGGATGATCGTCGACTGAAAGTGTGCGAGCTAGCAGACATAGTAGACACTTCAAAAAATGCGGTATTATCTGAAAATTTGGACATGAGAAAGCTCTGTGCAAGATGGGTGCCGCCACGTTTGCGCACACTAGAGCAAAAACAGTGTCGTGAAGATGTTTCAATTGAGTGTTTAGAGAACTTTCACTGTAACAAAGCAGAATTTTTGCGCAGTTTCATAACCATGGATGAAACATGGGTCCATCACTTCACATTCGAGACAAGAGAACAATGAAAACGATGGACTCAAAAGGGACAATCGGCTCCAAAGAAGGCTAAGACCGTTTCGTCTGCAGGTAAGGTCATGGTATCGGGTTTTTGGGATGCGCATGGAATAATTTTCATTGACTATCTTGAAAAATGAAAATTATCAACGGCGAGTATTATACGAACTTATTGCAACGTTTGAGCGAAGAGATTAAGCAAAAACGGCCGCATTTGCTAAGAAGAAAGTATTATTTCATAAAAACAATGCACCAGTTCACAAATCCGTTATTGCAATGCCCAAAATTAATGAATTAAAGTTTGAATTGATGATTCCTCATGCACCCTATTCGCCAGATTTAGCCCTCTCGGATTATTTTCTTTTACTAAACTTGAAACAATGGTCAAAGATTTTCGAACAATGAAGAAGTGATGTCGGCAGTTAATGGCTATTTTTAGGAGCAAGACAGTTCTTATTATGAAAAGGGTGTCGAACTTATTGAACATCACTGGGAAAAGTATATAGAGCTGAAAGCAGATTATGTTGAAAAATAAATATATTTCTTTCTCAAATGTTTGTGTTTTTTTGTTGGGTCGGTTACTTCTGGGACCATCCTCGTATTAGAGAGTCTTCATTTCTAAATCGACCATTAGCAGTTAGTTTAGTGTTAAAAATTGATCTGTTAATGAAACGGTTATTAACAGGACATTATCCCTTTTAAGCTACAGCACCTCTTTTTTGACGGTCCTTATCAACACGTCCGACAGTATCTCATAATGGTAAATGTATTTTGTCTTACGTGATTAGTAATTTTCGCTAAATATTTTGTAATGTGAATAAACGCTTTAAGGATACTTTTTCTTCATTTCTTGAAATAGTTAATTCCTTGTATAACATTGTTCTGCTTTATTTATCTTGTTCAATTTCTTTAATTGTTTATTTATTGATTTAAATTATTGTAATTTAAATCAAGTTGGGAACTTTAGAGGTTATTATTGTTATTATTATAATTATTCTTATTAAATTACATTCCCCATTCGGTGGTTAAACTTACTTTACAATTTCGTGTGTCAAACAATCAATCATAATATGAAAGCGGGAGTTTGATATACTAACATATACTTTGTTAGAAGGTAAGTAATTAGATTATGGAACTATTTTTGTCGGGAATCACTTGGAGTGACGCTTAAGCAAATTCGTTATCAGAAATGTTAAGTGTTCTAGCAATAACTTCTATACGTGTAGTTAAAGTTGCTGGTCTCACTCTCTCACGTCTCTTACATTCTCCGAACGCCAATGCTAATTAAATTTCCTTCTTACTTTCGTAGTGGCAATTATTTAGTTTATAATTGGAAATGTCAAAGGTAACCCCATTTAAAGCCACAGACACTTTAGACCTGTTATCGAAAAGTTTGTTCTAAATTAGTTACATACTAAAATTCGTCGCCAAATATTTAATTTAAATTCTAAAATTGAATAATTGAAGTTACATGAACGGCAGCTGCACGTAGACAATCACTTAAGATAAGACAAACTACATTGTTATTGATTTAAATAGAAGTTTACATCCGTGAGATAATATGATACAGGGAGAAAGCTTTGGTTGCTTAAAAGTAATTACTTTTTTTTACTAAAATACGTAATCATGCGATATTAAACAACATTTGACAGCAAGGAATTAATATATAGTGAAGATTGGTGAAATAGTAGCGAGCAAAATCTACAAATCCCCTATTACAATATAGTCACAATACGTTATCCAACCTCTTCTCCACCCAACAGTATGCATGGGTGACTTCAATAGCCATTATTCTAATTGTAAGTAGAAATACCGGTAGGATGATACCAATGGAGAAAATCTTAATAACATGGTCACTATCTTGTTTTTGACGGCAAAGATCGGGAAGCCTTTAAATCTACAGTATGAGGACCGGATTACAACCCAAATCTGCGCTTCGTTTCCTCGAATGTTGGCGAACACTTAGTGCCAGCATTACGTAGATTTCTCGATAACTTCCCACATAGTCAGTACTGATCTGCCCTTATAAGGCTTAATATTCCCCCAGTGACATCTTTTCCTTGCCCGTACTGGAACTTCTATAAAGTCAAGTGGGAGAAATATAGAAAATATTGCTATGTATACCTTCCTTTGTCAAAAAACATAAAAGGTGGTGCTACAATAAGCTCCGTCAAAATAACCATATCTAGGGAATATAGAAAGGAAAATATTACAGAGTAGAATGAGAGAAGTGAAGAATAGTATAGAAAGTTTCTAGTGATCGTGAAATAGCTGACGAATTGGTGCATAGTAAACGGAGGCGGTTGAAAATGTAGACTTCATTAAGCCAAGTAGAAAAGCCTGGTCCTTCCTTCAAAAACTGGGAGGTTGTACCCAAAAATAACGTGTGGATACTCCCATAACTCCAAATGGAGTTCTAGTGAGTATTGTAAAAACAGCAGATACCACATAACAGAAATAAAGTGAAAACTTCAACTCAAAAAGTCATCTGTGAATGAAACTCCGTACTCCTAGAAAGTAAAGTAAACAATGGCGTATAAACTAAACGAAGCGAATGTAACACTAAAGCTAGATGACGTAACAGAAATAGATTCCATCATCTCAGGAAAGGTGAGGTATATGGATGATAAGGGATAAGAAGCCTTTATTGTGAATGAAATATTGAAAATGAAGAAAATATTAGAGGAATGACATGGGGCTTGAAATTCCATTATACAATGTATAGCAGGAATAACACCAGCTAGAATAGTAGAAGGAGGAGTAAAGGAAGAAGTGTATAAAAAATTAGAAGACACACATATGGTTTCAGGTGTGTAATGAGTTCGCAGAACCTGATATTCATAATCAGACAAGTAATAGGTGAAGACAAAGACAAATGTACATATTGATTCGTGAACCTGGAAGATGTCTGGTAAAATGAGACGAAAAAATATTTAGAAAACGGTGAGGGAAAGAGGTCTTGTTCACTACTATTATTCACTACTGAGACAGTGTGGTATATACTGTATCTCAAACAAAACTAGTAAAATCTGGCATTTTCTGTGGTATATGAAAACATTTCTCTGCTTTTGCAGTAAGATATTCCATATATTATTATACATATTTTTTTTAATCAAATTATATTACCTTGAAATAAATTGAACATTTCTATTTAAACTCATGATCTCAATTAACGCACCACTCAAATATTTCTATACAATTTTTGCAAAATTGTTTTATTGGTGCACAATTTTTTCATCGAAAAACAATTTGACTGGAGATAATAATATTATCGCTTTTGAAAAGAAGGGTTTGTTCGAAATCCTAGAGATTGCTAGGAGCTGAAAAACGTCGCTTTACCGATTTTTTTAAAGTATATTAAACGTTCTCAATTAGGTTTAAGTCAGACTTTCGTGGTAGTCTAATCTGAAAACAATATTCGCTTTAATCTTCAAGTGTCTAATCGCATGATTTCTGCAAAGTCTCACATGTTTTACTCTATGCGCTATGATAAGTAAAGATCCAACTACAGGCCTCCTACTCAATTTTACTTTTCTCAAGCTTCTCCTTATAGTCAAAGCAGAAAATCTGATATTTCTGATTGCTTCACGCTGGTTGCTAAGTTCTGCGCTTATTGATGAAATAGCAATACCTTCCAAACTCGTCCAAACATACGAATGTCCGAACGAAAGAACGAAGCCGTGTCGTCTCGCCAAATAGATAATTAAGTTATCATCATGCCTGTACAGACGAACATTTTAAACTTGGCAATTGCCATTAGGTATCCGAATGTTATTAACATTTGAATGATTCTTATAACATTCTGTGCTCATAATTCGCCTATTTTTGAAATCCTGCTGTTACAAAAAACAATCATCTCAGCACTTGTGAGTCGTTCCTTGACCACATCTTCTCGAATGCGATTCGATTTTCATGAATCTTCTAATCATTTGACTGGCTGTCTGCTCTTAACAAAGTTGAAGATGTTGCAAATTTATGATTAGTTAAATGATGTGGTCGGTTCATGATTATTAATTTAAACTTAAATTCTAGACACGCAAAAACTAACAAACTTATAACTAAAACTTAAATGATGCTTGAACTTAAACGACTCAAGAAAAGCTGTTTAATAAAACTTGATATTAAGTTGAAATTGATGGAGCCTGTGGTTGATTAACTTAATCACTAAAGTTGATATATAACCCCTTTTCACATTAACTTTTGTAATTCTGTATACGCATTTCGACAACCAAGTTGTCATCATCAGCAGATAACCGCAATGTGTCGCACCTGGTAAACCACGGTGAAAAATACCTGTACGAAAACACACTCCGTACGCGATACACAGCGTTAGAGAACCTAAATGTACACTGGTTATCTGCTGATGATGACCACTTGGTTGTCGAAATGCGTATACAGAATTACAAAAGTTAATGTGGAAAGGGGTTATATATCAACCTTAGTGATTGATATTAAGTGTCGGCTGTCTTCACCAGAAGTTTTAATACGTGGGGTTGTGAGGTCCGATTTATGTAAAAGTAGATATTGAACTAGGGATGAACTTCTTTGAAATAAATTTTATATCTCCATTGTAAAGTAATAAATTTCGACATTTTTAGGGGATGAATTCTTCTACATAATTGCGTTAAACGTAAATTCCATTTTCGCCACAACTTCGTGTACATTGAATGTTTTTGCATTTATGTATGAATGAATATTTGCTGAAAATATGAAATAAATAGAAAATAAATATCCAGCTACGTGTAGAACATTAGCAACATATTAACATGGTAAAATGCATTGAAAATAAACAGTCGCGCGACTCATTGCGGTTAACGCGAAAAGAAATTAATATTCCTTTTTGCGCGATTTATAAGTTTTTAATTTTTGCCTGCGAAGCTAATGTCGCATGAAACGAATACACATTTCAAAACCCATATTTAAAAGCGGCAGATATTGCCTATTAGAGTCGTACTGTTCGTATATAGTTGATCTATGCTTTACACATTAGATAGGGAGGATAATTTTTAACATATTTAGAACTTATATGGGAGTGTGTGTGTTCATTCGCTTCATGGTGAGAATAATTTCAGTGCCATTTCAGTAAATGAATAACGAAACAAAATCCCAAATCCCTGAAAATATTATGACAGTTTTATGTCACGATTGGTCGTAACAATAAAATATAACCTAGAATCTACACAGATATTCTACGAGGCAAGCCAGCTTATGCGATACCTTCTTATATATATATATACATATATATATATATATATATATATATATATATATATATACTCATATGTACATATACATATACACGTATATGTTAACAGTTCTACTACTACAGATTTATACTCGCGCAAATTTAATGACATCACCCTGTTCTAGCGTTGCCCCAAAATCGCTTATCTTTCCTCACGATATATTTCGACTGAAACGAACACAAAAGGAACAATGGCTGGTGCGTATATACGGCCCTAAATTTAAATAATTGTTTCATATTTACGACATCCACGTTATTATTTTGTGTATATACATGTATATACCTGCTGCTATTTTCCCTCCCTCTTCTCTCTCTCATTCTATGCGTGAGTGTGCGTATGCGTTGTTGTATCTATGTGTTTTTGCTCATAACTACTACATTTATGCGAAGTTACAACCCTAACGGTATTTTGAATTATTCTTAGGGAAATGGCAGTCGTTTGTGGCTAAATTAATGGATGTTTGGTGCGAGGGTCCCAACGGGAAAGTTAAAATTACATGGCGAAAAGGGAAAATAGTATGCACATGTACATTTTTTTTTCAGTAAACCGCACAGGAATATACGTGTTCATGCTTTTTTGTGGGTAATTGACTAATAGCGCGTACTTTATCGACAGGAAGGAACTGTTTCCTAACCTTTAGCTTTATGACGAAAATATTTTATATTGTTTCTGATAGTTACTTCTAAGAACCTCAAACTTATTTTTATTATATATAATCTTTGAAGTCGGTTCCATCATAGTAATTTTTTAAAATATCCACAATCATTTGTGTCTGCTTTACCACGTTTAGAACGTTTCCATGAAATTTCAAGTGTACTTAACAATGATTTCCCTGCTTTATAACAACAAATAGTAAAATTTTAAAAACGATGTTATGTTACGTTCTTTGTATTTAAAAGAAACGTTCCCATGTGAGGGCGATCTCATAAGTACCCGGCCTGACCTAGAGATGGCGGTAGTTGTTTGATAAACATCACTGTATTAAAAAGTACACAATCTATAAATGATATGTTTGAAGTTTGAAGCTGCCACGTTGTATAGCATTTATTTAGCAGCCATCAATAGTGATCATTTTCAGTGAATTTGGAAAAATGGAGAAAATTGATCATCGTTACGTGATACAATACTTTTATTTGAAAGGCCTCAGTCCAACCGATGTAAAAGCTAAACTGTATTCTACTCTGGGTGAGTCTGCGCCTTTGTTTATAACAGAGAAATATTGGATAGCAGAGTTTAAACGGGGCCGTATGACCTGCCAACACGAGCATCGTAATGGTCGACCAAATGAAGTGACGACTCCAGAAATGGCGAAGAAAATCCGAAAGGCGGTAATGGATGATCGTCGACTGAAAGTGCGCGAGCTAGCAGACATAGTAGGCATTTTAAAAAATGCGGTACATCGAATATTATCTGAAACATTTGGACATGAAAAAGCTGTGTTCAAGATGGGTGCCGCGTTTGCTCACACTCGAGCAAAAACGGTGTCGTGAAGATGTTTCAATTGACTGTTTAGCGAAGTTTCACAGCAACAAAGCAGAATTTTTACGCCGTTTCATAACCATGGATGAAACATGGGTCCATAACAAAATGTTTCAATTGAGTTTTTGGCGAAGTTTTACAGAAACAAAGTAGAATATTTGCGCCGTAAGGTCATGGCGTTGGTTTTTTGGGATGCGCGTGGAATAATTTTCATTTATTCGTCTTGAAAAAGGAAAAGCTATCAACGGCGAGTATTATGAGAACTTATTGCAATCTTTGAGAGAAGAAATTAAGCTGCATTTGGCCAAGAAGAAAGTGTTGTTTCATCAAAATAATGCAGCAGCTAACAAATCTGTTATTGCAATGGCCAAAATTAATGAATTAAAGTTTGAATTGCTACCTCATGCAGCCTATTCGTCAGATTTAGCCCCTTCGGATTATTTTCTGTTCCCAAACTTGAAGAAATGGCTCAGTGGTCAAAGATTTTTCAACGATGAAGAAGTGATGTCGGCAGTTAAAGGCTATTTTGAGGAGCAAGAGAGTTCTTATCATATAAAGGTGAACCTATTGAACATCGCTGGGAATAGTATATAGAAATGAAAGGAGATTATGTTGAAAAATAAAAATATTTCTTTCCAAAATTTTTGTGTTTCCTTTTTTGTGTCAGGTACTTCTGGGACCATTCTCGTACATAGAGAAAGGGATTCGATCAATGTGTTTTCTCGGTTATGGTGTATGGAGTGGAAACGGTAATACTGGCGTAAATAACTCGAATAACCCAAAGGAGAAAAGGGAAGATCAATATTTGGAGTAACGCTCAACCGTAAAGTGAAAAATGTAGGATTCCAAAGATAAACAAATGTTACAGGCATTATTGAATGAATAAGTAATCTACAATGGAATTGGGCAGGATATAAACATGATAAAGGATGGAAAGTGGACACGGAATATGCTGGAAGGGAGACCAAGAGTTAATAAACGAAGTGTGAGAACATCATCCATGCGCCGTGCAGGCGGCAGCAGAAGTGACACCTTTGAAAATACTGGTTAAATGAAACGAACATTGAAAATTGTATAGAAAACCTATAAGAAAAAAGCGTCTGCTTGAGACGCTGATGATTATATTCTTTAAAATCAAATGTATAAATAGAGATTTATAGAAAGATATAATCACGGAAGTGGGTCTTTTAAGAGAAGGAAGATTATCCATGCAACCAGGAGATAACGATTATAAAGGACATAACTAAGGATAAACATGTAGACTTTTCACGCGTAGGAGTCCTTCAAAGCGACTATTTATGACACGAACAATACTGGGCCACAGAAATATAGGGCATTCTCATAAAGGTATCATACAACAGGATCACAAGCTCTAAATTCAATTCTAACTCAAATTCTGTTCCGAATTAACACATGATGAATGTTAAGTGGTCTTTCTATCTTCAACGTAGCTATATTATCGTATACCTTGTGACTATCTTGCAAAAGTTTCCGGTATTCAAACACGATGTGATCGGGAGTACTTTAAACATTGCATGTACTGTAATTAACATACTGCTGTTGACAATTTTCGATCTGGCCAAATAAGTGGAATGGAACCCATGTCCGAATTTAAATCTGCTAATTATAGTGATATATTTTTCTGGTATGTCATACTTAGAAAACCAAATGCTGCTCAATAACTCGCAACGAATCGAAGAATATCTAGAAGAAGAGTTTTTAACATAATTATTCCATTGACTTTTGCAAATTTCTTTTTATACGGCGTCTGAATTAATATAAACTGTCCAGGTCGCATGAGGGTATTAATTAGTAATGAAACTATTGAAGTTAGAGTATATTTTACTCTTAGTCATCTTGTATACAAGTAATAAATGGGGTACATACTTTTATCTGATAAAAATAGAAAATACATTGCTGCCAAACTGAACAAAATATTAAATCAAGTTTGTGTTTCAGTAACTGCAAATCCAAATCGCATTTATTATCAAATAAAGATATTGTAAATATTGAAAATTCATATAAAAATAACAGCCATTATAAATTCCATCGACAAGTTGAGCATAAAATTATAGATAAAAAAAGTGTCTACCAGCACACAAAATGTGGTAAAGCTCCACAAACTCCAAGGATTTTTGTCGGAGGGTCATCCTGAATAGTATAAGGACGATGTTCTGTTGGCTATTATTCATTCTAATCAAAAAAATGTGGCAAAAAATATATAACAAATAGCATAACTCATGAATAGAATATTCATGGCTTTGATTTAGCCAATATTCTAATTATTGATGATTTACATACAGATTTCCCTGTGGCGTTTTTGTTTTCATCTCGAGTAGATGAAATTACACATATTATAATGCATGGCAAAATAAAATGTGCGAAGCATCTCATCAATTGTTATGCACGTGACATGTAGATAGAGACTATCAAAATAATCTTTCTAAAATAGGAACAGAAGAAAAACGCAGTATAGTATCTAAAGTGTGTTCTGTTGCGAGGGATTGATGAAAATACTTTTTTGAAATTACCACAAAATTTCTTTTTGCAACTTAGTGATGATGATACGAAAGAGTTTATTCAATATTTTGAGAAATATTATGCAAATTGTCTTCTATTCTGGCATAGGTTGTTAACTGGTACTAGTACAAATATGCACTTGGAAAGTATGTAAATGAAATGTCTTGTTGGGACACCTTTTATATCTTGTAATTAGAAAGAAAATACCCTTACAAGTAGATGTTATTCTTATAAATTCATATTAATTAATAATTCTGTTAAATAGACGAATCTATTGGGTTGGCAACTAAGTACTTTCGGTTTTGTAGTATAAAATAAAACACTTTTTTTAAACAAAGAATAGTTTTTAATCAATTATATATTTTCCATATTGCTCAATGACCTTTTGCCATCTTTCTTTCAGCTGCATGATTCCGCGCTCATAAAATTTCTGGTCCTTGTCAGCAAAAAACTGAACCAGATGCGAGTGAAGGTCATCGTCATTTGTGAAAGTTTTACCATTCAAAGAATTCTGCAAACTTCGAAATAAATGGTACTCAGATGGTGCTAGATCAGGGATGTATGGGGGATATGGCATCACTTCCCAGCCAAGCTCCAATAGTTTCCCACGAGTTGCCAAAGATGTGCGAGTCCTTGCATTATCTTGCTGGAAAACTACACCTTTCCAATTTGGCAATTCTGGCCGTTTTTCTTTGATTGTTTCATCCAGTTTTATTAATTGTTGACAGTAAACATCAGAATTGATCGTTTGGTTCCTTGGAAGCAGCTCAAAAAACACAACACCTTTGTAATCCCACCAAATTGACAGCATGATCTTTTTTGGATGCAATTCAGCTTTTGATGTGGTTTGAGCTGGTTTATCGTGTTTGCTCCATGATCGCTTTCGAACTATGTTACTGTACAGGACCCATTTTTCATCATCAGTGATGATTCTTTTTAAGAAAGGGTCGGTTTTATTTCGTCTAAGGTGCATATGGCAAAAGTTGATTCTATGTGTTAAATGAATTTCTTTCAATTCGTGAGGTACCCAAATATCAAGCTTCTTAACTAGCCCAAGATATTTTAAATGTTTTTCAATTGTTGTGTGCGATACATGTAACCTCTCCGCAACCTCTCGAACAGTTATATGACGATCCTCTTCAATTATAACTTTGATTTGGTTATTATCAGCTTCAGTAGGTCAACCAGAACTTTGCTCATCTTTGAGGGAAAAATCTCCACAACGGAATTTTTTATACCAATTCTGACATGTGCGCTCTGTTAAGCAGTTAGCACCATAAACTTCACATATCTTTTTGTGAGCCGCAGCAGCTTTATTTCCTTTACGGAAATAAAATAGTAAAATATGTCGAAAATGTTCGTTTCTGCACTCCATTTAAAATTAACCCACAACAAATAGCTTTAATAAAAGTCACGAACTACTTGTTTCTGAAGTTACGTCAATGTGACTAATATCACGCGACAAACGATAAAGTACACCACTATCATACGTTATACAAAAAATAAAGCAACGCTCTCTATCAGTAAAAACCGAAAGTACTTAGTTGCCAACCCAATACTTTCGACAGCGTTAGATAAAATTTACCACTCTATAGAAATTTTATTATTATCATATTATCAACTTTAAGACGAAGTAATTCCTTAGGTCCTAACAAAAGCAGCACGATAATAAATTAACTTCAGCAGTTTTATTTCATAAGACAATCAATTCACTTTAGGAATCCCAGTAGGCATCGGAATGAAACTCATTAATATTTGGACATTATCACTCGAGATACCTACCTTTCTCACCCGCATTTAAATGTAAAATTTAGCGAAGGGTGACGAAAAAAAGACGCGGTTCTCAATCTCCGAAACAAAAAGAAATGAGAGAATAATTACTTTGAATAAATAAAAGTTTCCCCATCAAACTAAAAGATTTAAACGTAATAGGCGTTAAATAATGAATCTTCTTTTTCAAAATAAAAGAAGGGATGGAAAGAATTGAAAAATAAAATCGGTAAAATGCAAATAACTAACAGTGTATCTGAGGTTTATTTTATCAATTTTATATACATTTTTGGAAATTAGAAAAAAGAGTTATTGAAGTGAGCTTGAAAGAGCTTCATATTTGGTACATTTTAAGAGTTTGGTTTCATACAAACAACTGTTGTTGTTATGGTAACTTTTTCAAAATTATCTCACACTGATGTTTTGAGTACTGACAATTTTTAATTGGTACTTGTTAAAATAATTTTTCCTTGCGGGTTCGTATTAACTTTATTCAGTTCTGCTATGGATCAAACAAACAATATGCTAACGCATTAAGAAGATATCGAATTGTACATGGATTGAGAAATGGATTTTGCTCTGTAAAATCATTTGATAACCTCGCGCCAAAATTTGAGAAAACTGATGCAATTAGCGATAAAAAGCGATCGGATAGATCAGACTTAATCGAAAACGAAGTTAGTACAACCCTAATTTTATAAGCAATTCATGATGTATGTGCAAATTTTGCATATGATGTTTCCATTGTTAGAAAAGCTTCAAAACTATTGAAGATAAGCTATTCAAGAGCCTGGAGAATTCTTAGAAGGCAGCTTCAACTATATCCCTATAAAATTGAAATGCACTGGAACTTAAAGAATAGAATAAACAGATTTGCGCCACTTTCACTTCTTAAATAGCAGAAATATAGAATAGTTTACTGCACACCTCTGGAAACTAAGTAAGGAACTTAATAATATTAATTATGGTATAAGAGTACTGGTCAAGAAAATAAATAAGGACATAGATAAACTATTCTATTATTAAAATTTTTATAGTCAACTTAAATATGGCATCATTTTTTGGAGAGCACTTATCAATAATTTAAAATTTGTCTTTATAAAAGAACAATAAGAATACTTAATAATATTTATTTATTTATTTATATTTGCCCAACAGAGTTTTTTCCATTAACAGGACAAAATCGATTACATATATACACAAATGTTCAAGAAGAACAAAAGCAAATATACAATTTCCTAAGTAATAACTAAATATAATAATTCTTTACATATAAGTACCAGAAAGAAAAGAAAAAGTGAAAACCCAGCAATTCCCCCCGCTAGTCCTCAATTGCTAGTCTGAGTAAGGCGCCAATGGAGTCATTATGTACATCTCCCTTACAAAATATTTTATTAAAGTTATTGTACATTACATATAGAGGCGACTTTAACATTACATTTGTTCTAGAGGGTGGACAGGAAAATGCCGCGTGATAACGAACCGACAATCGGGGAATGTGAAAATTCAATTCCTGAAGGAGGGCAGGATAATCGACGTCATTATGTACAAGTTTATATAAGAATATTAGACCAATAGAAATACGTCTGTCTTCTAGCGAGGTGACATCAAACCGTTGCAGCAGTTCCAACTGGTCAATACCCTGTGCTGGATAAAAGCCATCAATTCGAAAGGAGAGATATTTTAAAAACTCTCGCTGCACATATTCCAAAATGTTCTTATGGACATGATAGTAGGGATACCATACCAAAATCGCATATTCAAGTTTCGATCTAACGAACGAAAAATACAGAGACTTCATTGCTTGTATAGAAGTAAAAGCTCTACAATTACGTATAACAAAACCCAATGACGCAGATAAGACGGCGTTTTCAATGTGGTTGACAAACGTGAGTTTCTCATCCAATAGAACGCCAAGATCTTTGACTAGATTAGTCCTTGTTAGTGAAGTGGCATGCAATGAATAGTCGTACCTAATTGGGTTGAGCTTCCTTGTGTATGTCATAATCCTACATTTAGATAAATTCAACTGTAAACAGTTACTCTCGCACCAATCATTAATTATATTTAGTTGACTTTGCAGGAAGACACAATCATTCATAGTCTGGATTGAGATAAAAATTTTTAAGTCATCAGCAAAAAGCAACTACTTGGACGCAATATGAGACAGACATAGCTGTAGGGCTACTTTTATACAAGGAAATATGATAAGAACTACAGCAGTCTACATATATGAATGTATTCAGTTTGTCTGGAGACATTCAAAAATATTTAAATGCAGAAATGTAACATCATCTTACAATACCAGACAATACTTAAAATATTTATATTCTCGTCACAGGCTGTTATGTCATAGTGGAGAATGCTAATCTTGTATGAAATTATCCAAGAAATTTCCCAGGAAAATAAAATCTATGGAAAATTAAAGTGTAATGAAAAATAAATTATATAAGTTACTTTTGCAACATGGAGTGGTACACATTAGAAGAATATCATAACTATTTAATGGTACAGTAGATTTTGAAACGCATTATAATATATAAAGCGTGTTCTGTTGCGAGAGATTGATGAAAATATTTAAATACTTACCAAAAGGTAAATATGTTTTGGAAACGAGAAATAAAAGTCTTTTGTAAATTTTGTTGAAGATAATCGTTAATTGAATTAATCAAGAAAAGATAAAAGAAGCTCTGTATACATAATTCAACAACTAAGTTGTCATCATCAGATTAAATTAGTCACAGTGTCCCGGCAAAGCTCACCCAAGAAAATCCGCAAACTACTTGACGTGAAGACTAAGCACACATTTCAGTATTTGGTCTTTGGTACGTAAAAACGGTAAAAGGTACGAAATACAATGTCTACGAAGGTCAGACTATGACTATTTCTGAAATTTTAGACAATAAACTTTTTTTTAATAATGCGCATCTGTCTCTTAATTTTTGAAGAAATTTAAGATATTAATTGTGTTAGCTATCTAGAAGAATGAAACGTATTAAATTTATAGACATGATGATTATGATCATCAAAATCCAAACAAAAACCTAGTCCCAGTAAATACATATTGAACTTCTTTTCCAATAAAAAAAAACATTTTAATTTAAGTAATAACAAGGAATTTGTCTGCATTTCAAAGACACGAATACTCCACATAAATAAAACTTCCGCGAGCAACGAGATTAGTCCTGTACAGGTGTAGATTCGTAGAAACCTTCGCCCATTCTGACAGTTGTAATGTATATTCGGTCTATAAAGTTGTGTGCTCTGGCCGCAACTCGCTATAGCTCAAACACTGATCCCCAAAATCCGGTTGGGATTTACAGATCATGACGTGTAACGGTCGTACACCTTACCCTCTTCCAGTGAAATTCACGTTCTTCCTCGCCCTTCACTTCGGTAACCTATCAGGGATTACTGAATCGTATAAATTTAATGGGACTTTTTTTTAATTGTGAAAGCAACTAGTCTGTACGTTATTTATTGCGAAGCGACCAATGAAAAATGCGACAAAGCCCAAAAATTTATTGCTTTCATATTTCTTCGAGTACGGAAGGTCTTATTTAGAATGTACAGTTACAGAACGAATTGTGCTAAATAATTTTAAACATCAATTTTAGTTTTAAAACTAAGTATTTGTTTTAAATATCGTAAATATTTAGATGTATTCCTTTCTTCTCTGGTATGTTGGTTGTTTTATTCTAACCATGAATTTTATTCTTTCATTTGGGTCATTCAACCAGTAGGAATAATAGAACACCTAGTTTATACTAATTACGTTTCGGGGAATTGTTTCTCAGCTGCTTTCGAGATATTTATATTTCCTTTTAATTTGCGAAATCGATTTTATATACACATATTTAATTTTATGTTTCTTTTTCATAATAATTTTTGAAAATATGTGAATATTTGTGAGTACTTACATTTTTTCTGCCGAATATTTTTGAATTAACAAAATTGTATCGTGTTTATGGGTGTTTATAAAGGCTGTTTCAAATTGCGCGGTTTTTTCTAAGAATAAATAAAATATAGATGGCGCACTGAATTTGTCTGAGTATGTGGGCATTTAAAAAGTGTGATGTATGACATTTCTAAAAATGGCTTCGTACACGGTACAACAACGCGTTCAAATTGTTAAATTATTTTATGAAAGTCAGCGTTCTGTGAAAAGAGTTTTCAGAAAATTACGTGAATTTTATGGTTTACATAATCGTCCATCTGAAAGCACTATTGGTCGAATTATTAAAAAATTTGAAGGGACCGGTTCCGTCGAAGATCAAAAAAGTGAAAAATACAGTCGTAGTGGTCGTTCACAAGAAAATATTGGTCTGGTTCGTGAAAGTGTTGCTGAAGATCCTGAAATGTCCATTAGACGACGTTCATAACAACTTGGACTTAGTGGATCAATAACATGGCGTATTTTACCCAAGGATTTAGCTCTCAAGGCATATAAAGTTCAAATAACATAGGCACTGAAGCCATTAGATCATTCAAACCGTCGTTCATTTGTCAATTTCATCAATGAACAACAAGCTGATTTTTCGCAAAAAATAATAACATAGCCACAATCTGCCAATGAGGCACATTTTGAACTTGGTGGCTATGTTAATAAAGAAAATTGCCGTATCTGGGGGGGACGATAATCCACGAATTATTCATGAGAAACCTATGCATCCTAGAGGATATGTGGTTTCAACAGGATGACGCTACACCTCACTTTGAACACGAATCAATTGATTTATTGAGAGAAAAATTTCCTGGATGTGTAATTTCAAGAAACGGTGATGTTAATTGGCCACCAAGATCATGTGATTTGACACCGTTAGACTATTTTTTTTGGGGTTCTGTGAAAAGTCAGGTTTACAAAAACAATCCACAATCAATTCCTGCTTTGAAAGATGAAATCATTCGTGTCATTGGTGAGATAGAGTCTCAATTATGTCATATGTCATTGAAAATTTTAACAAAAGAATGGACGTCTGTGGAGCTGCAAGTGGGGGCCATTTGGCAGATATTATTTTTCGCATATAAATGGCATAAGTAACTGATACTTCAACTACTAATAAAATGTTTTTGAAAGTGAATGCAAATTATGTGTCTTATTTATTCTTCAGAAAAATCGCGAAATTTGAAACACTCTACTTATGTATGGAATTGACTACTACATTTAGTAAAAGTCTAATCGGCAAACATGTGTTTTTTTCCCCTCTACCTTCGGTATTTATGTATAAATGTCAAGTGTACACATGATTATAAGCAGGGGTGCTTGTAAATTCATGATAACATATGTGTGTATATACCGGGTGATATAGAAACATTACCGTCACAAAGTTTGGAAGCAGTAAGACATTTCTTCGTAAGGTCAATAATAGTAAATGTAAAAAAACGCCATTAAGATGTATTTTAAACTAAAGTATCCACATATACACATAGTCCGCAAATATTTCTTTGAAATTTAAATATTATAAGAAATGTTTACCTTTTAATGGTTTTATTAGGCTATTGGCGAGAGGTCTGTTGTATTAAATACGATATTTTAACGGTCAAATAGCTCAGTATTATTCATGCAATTGTTACATTACAGAATAGAACAGTTTTATCCGTAGTCTTGTGTTTGTGTCGTACCAACATTTTTTCTTAATTAGTACATGCGATTTGTTTTCTTTGATCGAATTTAATTAATTGCTAGATAAAAATGTCAATGAGCAAGCAACTAATTTTCGAACAACTTTCCACAATTTGTACTCTCCAAGAAGAGGGACATTCAAAGAGGTCAATAGCAAAGGCGTTCATTACACTTTGTCAAGGAGAAGAGAAATGGAGCAGTTTAGTGATAGGAAGTGCAGTAGACAACGATGGACAACAACTGCTGTAGAAGAATTATAACAACAACATTAGATATTACCATACGCCTTAATACCCAGTGAATAACGAAGATATCTGTTACAACTATTATACAAAAAGAGACTATTAGATAAAGGCTTAGTGAACGCATTGTTATAAGAAAATTCTATTCAAACGTGCATACAAACTTGCCATGGACAAAAGAATACATAAATTGGGCGGTAGATGAGTGGAACAATGGACCAAAAAGCCGAAATTTGAAATCTTCGGTTCTAAGTGAAGAATTTTTGCTCATCGGGGATTGGGTCAATGTCTTAAAGAACGTTGCTTAGTCGTAAAACATGGAAGCGGAAATGTAATGGATTGGTGTTGTTTTGCTGGCATAAGAACATGATTTGGTAAAAATAACTGGGAAAATACGAAATGAAAAGTATTTGGACATCCTGCAAAATAACGCATTGCCATTCAGAAGTCGCATTATCGGTCAACCATTTGCATTCCATCACGATAACTATCTAAAGTCCAAGCTAAAGGATTCAATAACTTTTTGGAAGAAAGAAAAGCAGCTAGAGAAGTTACGATAATGATCTGGCTCCCTCAAAGTCCTGACTTCTTTCCTATTGATCTTTTATGGAATGAGCCGGACAGAAAAGGGAAAGCGCAAAGCTACGAAATACTCAACAATTGCAGGGCCACTTACGGGAATCTTGGCAACAAATTAACAACAATTACTTCGAAAAATTGACAAGTAGAATGCCCAGAATATGCGAAACCGTAATACTGGCAAAAGAAGAGATATGTATTAAAAAATATTTTAAGTAAAAGTTGGGGTCAAGTACTCTGCATCATAAAATTGTTGTATTATACAAAAAAAAAGTAAAACAGGGAGTACATACAACCTTTATATATATATATATATATACAACCCATTGTAAAATATACAGGGTGTACATTATACAATCTTTTTATTTTAAATGAACAAAAATCATTATTGTGATGACTTAGATCACGTTTGTGCGCACTAATCAGACGAGAAATACGCTTTGTCTTTGTCACGTATTAGGATCAGGCTGAAATAAACCAACGGTCGTTATTTTCCAAGAACGAATATTTTTCTGCACGGAGGTCCCTTTCTAAGAATAGTCGATTAATATTACACTTAATATTTACTCTATTTTACCTAAGTTCTAAATGCAATTGGAAATTCAAACTTTAATCTTTTTTCACACAGAATACACGTGAATTATTCTACATAGTTATCTACCTGCCTGGTATATTTAGTATACCGCGCCTTTTTAATTCATGCTCATTTTGAATTTTTGGCGCGTCTATTCTTGTTTTTTCATTAGTTAATTTTAAATATGACTAGTACTCGCTCTTTACCCTACTGATTCTCTCTTAAAAAGTCCAGAATGTAACAAATCAACTCTATTCTTTTCTAGCAACTATCGAGGCTAACTCATTCTTCAACGGCAAAACACGCGCTTGTCCTGTGAGTTTTACTATAATATATAGTAATCCATGTATTTATTACGCGGCTGTGAAATGTATATAACATCCTGGTGAAGGATATACACACACGCAAGCACATTAGGTATCGTTCGATACCAATTTTCATTGTAATCCTAGTACATTTTACTCCATAGCTTTATTGCTCGGTTTATTCTTATTACAGCATTCACAATTGCTTATATTATGCTGTATTTTATCTATTGCTATCGTTTTTGTTAATTATTTTTATATAATACATTCAAGCTTTAAAAATTCGTGTTATTTAAATTACGAAAGTGATATTGATGGAGACGTGGTTAAAGTAGGTAAGTAAAATCCTTTTTCGACAACTAAGTGGTCATTATCAACAGATAACAAATCATAGTGTAGCACCTGGATACGCAGTAAAACATAGAATAACTAATTCCAACTTTCCCCGCTAAAAGTCAAACACTCACTGAGTATATTTTGTTTTTAGGGGGTAGAGGATTTTATTTGCTTTTTTCGATTAATTATTTAAATTAGTAAATAAAATTTTAGAGGAAATTCCGTTGTTTTATTTCCGCTAACAATCTATCTTTCAGCTTGACGCACGTCATGGGTTTTTAATGCTTGTTACAAATTATTATTAATTATTAACTCCTTCAACTTCGTTTCTTATTCATATTTACTGCAGCGTTCGGGCTAGCCACAAATCTATTTAATACGGTAGCGCTCCTGATAAATTTATTTTCCACCACGTGCAAATATTATCATTATTATTTATCAAATTAATTAGGGAGGCAATAAATTGTCGTCCCCTTTAACCCCATTAAAACTCGCAACGAAGGAGGTAATATTCGTTACATAATAAGACATCAATATCTACTTTTATGTCAAATGTCTCGCTGAAATTATGGAAATGGTTTTCTATGTTTAACTTTTAAGAAAAAAGTTACATTAATGTCCAAATATTTGTGAAAATTAATATCGTCTTTATTAATAATTATTTTATAACAATTTGTAACAATAATTATTTCATTGATTGCATTTTGGAAAAGGAATTCTACTCTGTATATTTTTATGACGTTTAATAAAAATACATTATTAAGCAAATGTATAAATAAGAATATCTTAAAAGGTAAAATTCGTTTTTTTTCCAATGGATTACTTTATATATGTATGTATATAACTTTATGCCGTTAGATACAGTTTCAAGTTCTCTTTCAATCACATATAATATTCTCAATATTCTTTGTTTTATATCATCTGGTGTATCCGGTGTTTGTTGGTAAACTATGTTCTTGATGTTTCCACAAAACAAATCTAAAGCGGTAAAATGAGGAAGAGGCTATGCAATAGGTACACCCTTACCGATCCATTATTTGGCATACATTTCGGTTAGTAAATCTCTTATTGCATTGGATTTAGTTCCAGATACAACAAAGGTATTCACTAACACATACTAACTTTTCTAATTGTTATGTGTATCAAATACTTGGGTGTATATGATGACTCGGAAAATGCCAAAACCTTAAATCTCACGAAGATGATTACAAAAGTGAGATGAGTTTCAGTTTTTTTAATTTAAATGACCATCTACAGAGTATACGATAGATCATTACTAGATAATGATTGCTCGCTTCGTGGTAATACAAATGTGAATAAACTGGGGAGATTAGAAGTAATGTAAAATAAAGCTTTACGGCTCTGTGTTGGTGCTATTATATTCACTCTGATAAACGTATTACAAATAGAAACTAGAGAACCGCCTATCCACTGGGAAGGCAATGTTTGGCTACTAAATACATCTTTGAAAATCTAAATACTAAATTTGATTTCGATAACAAATAAAGTACATTGGTTATTAATACAAGATTTGACAACGAGGTACTGGCCTCTACAAGAAATTGCCATTTCTTGTACAGGCTTTCAATTTTGATGAACGTAAACACATTCCAAGACAAACAAAAGAAATTTACATTCCATTATCCGCATTTTCGGAAATTAATTTTCAAGTAAGTTGTGTTTGTCAATTATACACCAACTATCTGGCGGCCTAAAAATATTTACCGATGGTTCTAAGATTAACACAGCTGTGGTTACACATATTACGCTCTTAATAATAAACACGGAGAAAGTTTTCGATTGGATGCTAGTGCTTCTGTTTTTACTTCAGAGGCAATTGCAGTCTTAGAAGCCTTACAATACAGCATAAATTCTAGAAACAGATACAATCGTGTTGCAATAATATCCGATTCTGCTACTGTTTTGCAAAGTCTGCAAGATTCTACGCAGTATAATAATATGCCTTATTTTAGAGATATTATATATGGTGTCAGCCTTAAAGAAAAAATTAGTAAGTACGCAAGTTTACTGGATCAAAGGTCATAATAATGTATATCCTAATAAAAAGTAGACGAACTTGCCCAACTAAAATTAAACTATTACACAATATATATATGCCCAGTACCTGTCTTGTTAACTGGTTGCATTACCAAAAGGATTCTTTTTAAAAAAAAATGGAATGAACCATGGAAAATACTATACACTGAAAGAATAACACAATATGCTTACATGCATCCTCAAATAGATATGAGCCATGGTATAATTATACAAAGGTTTCTCGATTTTATTGCACCACAATCGCTAGATTGAAATTTGATCATGGCCAAAATCCAGCTCATCTCTATTAAATAAATATTATAGAATCCCCATAGTTTGAATGTGCATTTGAATGCGCAGAGTTAAATCATATTTTATTAACTTATGAACTGAATAAAGAAGAAATAAAAGCAATTTATAAATAATTTAATTGAAGAAAATGTACCTCTGCCCACTAATATTGTTGCTTTATTGAAATACAACAGTAAACGTCTTCAGAATCTAATAATTCGTTTGATTATGCAATGTAAAATAAGGATTTGATGCTGGTAGAGTGTAGGACCTGGCTTTATTCTTCCTGTGTGTGTTTTCTACTATCTGTATCGAATTCTTAAGCTTTATTGTTAGCCATTTCGGTAAGCCCCGAAATGTGAAGTTTGTGTCCCCGATATTTTTCAAACCGACTCTGTCTACACTAAATTTACAGTCATAAGTCCCTGAGGCATATAGGCATTGATCTCGGGGCTAAAATAAAAAAAAATCTCTTGCCGACAAGTAATTATAGCTAAAAGCATCATCGCATTGGAAGCACATATATTTTCTTCTTCGTAATTTGGCAAAACACGCGCGTATGTATTTATGAGATGTAAACTTTTTCCACAATAATTGGTGCAAGACATGCGTCAATTAGTAGTTTATATACTTAGCATTACTGTAATACTTGTTTACTACAAAAAGGGGTTGAATTCCTGTTTTTAGTTAAGTGGAGAATTTTATAAAAAAGGAGCATAAAAATCACACTATTTTAAATATGTAGCAATCTTATGTGGAAGACAGATATTTCCTTTTTGCAAGTTGTATCTTCATGCAGAATATTTAATTTTTTTAATTAAGGGTGCCCAGTTACTTTATTTTACTATATTTTAGTCTATATTATAACAATCTGGTATAGAATAATTGTTGAGTGCATAAATGATTCATTCACTTACTTTGAAGTTGTTCACCAATAGCCAGACTACGCGTAGCCAGACCACTTCTCACTAACTCACACAGAAACTCGTAAAAAAGCATAATTATTTGCCGATAAAGTTCAATAAATGGATTCACGACAGTTTAGAAAAAGTAGAAATTATTATCCTTGTAAACACGACCGCCACAACTGAGGTATCAATAAGTCTTGTAGTTTTGTTAAAATCTAAAGCTACGTTGCAGATACGTTTTATTATCACAAAAACGGAGAATATTTTCAGGCGATGCAATGTAAAAATGTATAGTATAGCGTCGCGCAGCGTTTTTCGATAGAACTTTTTTCTTCGTGTAGCTGTTGTTAGGTACATGCGGTTCGTAGAGAGCGACTACTTTAAATACACATGTATATATTGCTGTTTTCTTAAGGATTTTTAATACTCTTTAGTTTCACCATTTCTTGTTTATACTAGTTTCGGAATTCTTTATTTTTTGTTTAATTTTTTAGAAAGTTCTTTTTATTTAAAAATATACTTCGTTAATATATGTTTTAAAGAATATATTTTCAGCTTTCTTATCCTTTTCTTACCCCACTTGTTATTTATTTTGTTTCATGATAGGTACTTATATTTCTAATACGAGGGTTGTCTTTTAAGTTTTGCATATAAAACTGGAATAAAACAGTTGATTTATAATTATGATTTTTTAAATTAATATATGTTTATAAATGCTACCTAATGATTTGTCAAGTAATAATGTGCATTTGAAGGGCTAAAAAAAGTAATTTTATTAGAAATTTATTACATATGAGCTGATGGTTACCAAATAGTTTCATAGTTTTTTTTTGCTTTTGAGTATCTTTTAAATAGGTTAACTATACTAGAAAAGGCGTTCTGCTAATGGTCTAGAAGTGTGAATATTATTAATCTTTGAGGCGTCTAGCTAATTAGTAAATGTCGCCATCTTAGACATATCTTTTATGAAGATATAGTGTGTGTACTGATGCCGGTGAAGGTATAATTTTCTGTAGGCACTATGCAATAAATGCAGGATATTTAGATATGTACAGTATAACCGTTATATAGCGCCATCCTGGCTGTTGTGCAAATTCAACATTGATAGAATTCGGTCCTTTACGAATAGTCATATCTTTGAGAGCAGCATAGTTTCATTTATATGGTTTCCATGTATATGATGTTCAGAAACGTATGTCTGCAGGCATACATGGGTTGTCTTTCAAGTTTTGCATATAAAACTGGAATAAAACAGTAGATAGCTTTTAAAGATTACATTGTTTCTCGAAGTATTCTCCACAAAGATTAATGCACTTTTGCAATAGCTCAAACCGACTCTGGAAGCATATATTCCACTCGTTTGTTGATCAAAGTCGCCCTTTTGAAGACATTGACTTCCTTCTGGCTACTGAAACCTTTGACCACGCAGTTCCTTCTTGATTTTCGAAAAAGTAAAGTACGGGTATCTGTACGGAGGATAGTCTAACAATTCGACGGTTTGTCGCGTTAAAAATGGCTTGCGTGCTGTGTGCAAACTTGCATTGTCTTGGTGGAGGATGGTTCGTAATTTGGAATTGGGTTTTCGAAGCTCAACGTTAACTTGTGGCAAGCAAATGATTATATACCGATCTACAGTAATAGTTCTTTGATCTTGTAGAGAAATTGTTGCTACATGACCTGCTTTCGAGACAAATATCGCGACTATCTTTTTGGAGATGATATATTTTGCTGTCATAGATTTATACCTCTTTGAAACTGTCGAGTTTCATGCCTGAAAAAGTTCATTTGCGCCATGCATTTCTTTTCTTATTTAATCAAAAGAAAAAAGGTAGATTGAAAAAGTTTAGAGATGCGACACAGCAGGAGTTATTGGATGAAGACCCAACCCAAACTCAAAAACAATTGGCAGAAGAGTTAATTGTGGCCCAAAAACGATTAGTGACCGATTACGAGCGATGGGAAAACTCCAAAAGACGGATAAATGGGTGCCACATCAGTTGGATGACAGGCAAATGGAAAGTCGAAAAATCGTCTGTGAAATGCTGCTTTAAAGGTATGATCGGAAGTCATTTCCGCATCGAATAGTGACAGTTGATGAAAAATTTATTTATTTCGAAAACTTTAAGTGCAAAAAATCATGGTTATCACCTAGCGAAGCCGACTTCAAGGCCAAATCATTTTGGTCGCAAGACAATGCTCTGTGGTGGGTTCAGAGTGGTGTGGTGTATTATGAACTGTTGAAACTTGGGGAAACAGTTAATACTGATCGCTGCCGTCAACGAATTATCAATTTTAATCGTATATTGTCAGAAAACGGCCAGAATGGGCCCGAAGACACGGTAGAGTGATTTTACAGAACGATAACGTGCTGTCTCATACAGCAAAACCGATCAACGAAGCGTTGAAAGCATTTGGATGGGATGTAATATCGCACCCGCCGTATTCTCTAGACCTTGCCCCGTCCGACTATCACCTTTTCGCAACAATGGGCACGAATGGGCTTGCAGAGCAGCATTTTTTTTTCGAAGAAATTAGAACATGGCGCGATGAATGGGTTTGCTCAAAAGACGAACAGTTTTTTTTGGGATGGCAACCATAAATTGCCTGAAAGATGGGCAAGGTGTGACCAATGGCCAAATGGCCAATACTTCGAATAAATAAATTTCTCCGATTTCTTGAAAATTATGTACTCTTTTTACGATAAACTCGGTAATGACTTTCCGATACACCTGGTATTTTAAATTATACAAATATATATATTATATATATACGGGGTTTAGTGTGTTTATTATAAGCCTTATATTGGCTTGCGACATATGTTATGAAATGGGATGAGATGAACTACTATTAGATCGTATTGCTGTGAAAAAAAATTGAAAATATACCCTACACTTACTATGGTATTTTATCGTTATAACTTATATTTAATTTTTTAAATACACTATTGCATATACATATTTTGATTAGACCATGAGATCTGTCTCAGACATGAGTATCGGCAAAACCCAGTAGGTACCTGAAAGACATGAAACTGTTTACAAAATGACTAAAACAACCGCCTATGGTATACATACGTCAAAGTTTATGCATTATTTGGAACTAAATTTCTATTACAACTAATCCTGATACTGGTTTGACACGCTTATTTGCATTATCCAAATAGTTTCTTCACTTTAGCATAAACAATTGTTTAAATCTAAATTAACTAAAATCGATATCCGATGATATCATCGCCCATTAAAATTACGACACTTAACTCGAAACTTAACAAATCAAAAACTTTCACCCGCATCCACAGTGATTTCCCATTCCTCTGTTGACTTTAATATCTGCAAATGTAGGGCATAAATTCTGTACGCTCCGTGGAAATACGAAATTTCTAATGCTCCTCCCGGATTTCTATCTCTTTCTCGCGGTCTTTTCGGGTACTAATTTTTTTTTGCTCTCGCAACGCTCTCCTTATATTTCTATCTCTAACAGTTCTACACCAACAACTGTTCGTTTGTGCTGTTCTCTCGCGTAAGCAGCAACATGCTTTACGGCAAGTGTTTCGGGGAATGAAATATGTCCGGACGTTAATTTTGCAGAAATGGTAATGGTTTTGGTGTAAGAGCAAGCGTTTTTAAATTAAGACGAGTTGTTTAAGGCGATCCAGCAACAACATCTTTCTAAATGAACAAAAGATTCATTGCTCTACTGCAGTGGTAAGATGCAATGCTTTTGGCTGTGAAAATATACTGTTAACAGGACTGTACTGGATTTAATTTCTTTATCGCTAAGAGAAAAGAAATTATGAATCCTAAACCATATTCTGTTTGGAAATATAAATGGGGAATTAAGCAGAATTAAAGTTAACATGATACATGGATGTCTTGTTCTGTTTATCGTTGATCGAAATATATTTTTATTTAATTAATTGTATCTATTCTTCTTTCAAAACAGTACGAGGATAGTTTGACAAGTAGTGAGAGTGACACATATGTGGCGCTCTAATTGGTAAAACAAATGCACTGTAATTTAGGTTGGCTATTTATATGTTTACATTCCGATATTTAGATAAATCGGTTGATTAGTTTATTTTTGACGGCTGATTGAAAAAGAAGCAACACGTCGTTTCGTTAAAATGGAAAAGCAGAGTATCGTGCGGTGATTAAATACTTCGTAATTAAGGGTGTGAAAGCTACCGAAATAAAAGATGAGTTACGGGAAACATTAGGTGAATCTGCTCCATCATCCGCCACAATAAGTAGATGGGTAAATGAATTTAAACGTGGTAGAACAAGCTGTGTTGATGAAGCGCGGTAATGGCATTAATTTTTTGGGATTCAAAGGGCATTTTGCTCATTGATTACCTTCAGAAAGGTGCTACAACAAACGGACAACATTATGCAGAACTTCTACAAAATTTAAATGTTGAGATTCGTGCTAAACGGCCAGAAATGGCAAAGAAAAAGATTCTGTTTCACCAAGACAATGCACCCTCACATGCCAGCACAGTTGCGATGTCCAAAACCTACGAGTTGCATTTCCAATTAGTACCGCATGCGCCTTATTCGCCGGATCTAGCCCCTTCCGACTTCCACCTTTTTCCAAAATTGAAAACGGCACACTTTTAATACAAACGCACCCTTGAACGTTTTTCATTATCTGTCAACATCGAAACGTCAGTCAAGGTTAACACTTTTACGACGGCGAAGTTCACAAACGAGCAACGTTTGGAAATTATTAAAAATTACTACCGCAATTCCTAGTTGGTGGTTGCAACTTTTGAGAAAGCTTACTCCAATTTTTGGTTGTAATAATCGTCCCACAGGCTGTGCGTGCTATAGTGGATAAATTCGAATCAAAATATTCACCAGTAGATGTTACCGTGTTAGTGGGACAATGCACCAGTTGAAGTACCGAAAATATCGAGCCACAAGTGCATCGATTCAAAATGAACGAAATCAATCGATTCCACGGCGTTCATAGGAATAGGGAATCTCTGAAATCATATTGTGGGGAATTTTGCGCAAAGATCTTGGTTTACGCCCTTACAAGATCAAATTAACTCAAGAATTGAAGCTTCTTGATCATTTGAAGCTGTGAAATTTCTCTGATTGAGCTCTGCTAAAGTGTGAAGAAAATTCTGAATTTCATTGAAGAATCATCTTCAGGGATGAAGTACATTTTTGTGCTAATGGCAAAATATGCGTTATTGGACAGCAAAAAAATCCACATGTGCTTCGAGAGAATCTATTGCAACAACAAAAAGTGACCGCGTGGTGTGGATTTCATGCCGGAGCTGTGATTGAACCACATAGCGTTCGCTATCGTGCCATGTTGGAAGGTTATTTTTCGCTAGAATTGGATTGACTTGACATCAATAATATGTGTTTTCAACAAAATGGTGCCACATGCCACATAGTTGGCCAAGCAATTGATCTATTGTTGGGGAGATTCGGTAACCGTGCAAACTTGAGGAATGGTCCAGTCGAGTAGCCATCACGCTTATGCGATTTAACGCCATTGGATTTCTTTTTATGGGGTTAGGTTGAGTTGTTGATTTATGCCAACAGACCAACAACATTAAAGGATGTCAAGGACTATATCGAATGCGAAATTGCCAACGTTCCGGCCGATATGTGTGAAAGAGTGGGGGAAAATTGGCTCCAAAGAATCGGTCGCTGCCAACGTTCTCACGGTGGTCATATGAACGAGATCGAATGTAAATATCATGTGTGCTGTACCTGGAATAAATTCTGTTTTATTTAAATGCACAATTGTTGTCCTTGTTGACAAACCTGATATTAATATGTGGAAAGGAAGGAAATATCTAATCCTAAAGACATCAATATCATATTTTTACGAAAATCTGACAAACAAAATGTTAAAATCAATCAATAACAAATGGTTGCCTTGTTATTTTACTTATTTTTATTTTTTAAATACACATATATTCATATCACGGTAAAAGTGATTGGCATTTATCACATTTTAATCACTTTTCCCACAATAATAGCTCACTACTTGTGAATTAAAAGTTAAATTAGATTTTATAATAAAAGTACTAAAAGTACTGATGGGGATATAAAATTAAATGCCTAATTTCGGAGAACATTCCGGGCATGCTCTTTAACCATCGCCGGGTTTTCTATTGTGTTTCAGAGGTAAAATGTTTGTATTTATCTTGAAGATAGGTCGGATATCCAATGGAAGGAAAAGCAATCAGCCCGTTCCACAATTTACTGTGTGGGGAGCAGAAATGTACTCGCAGATGGAGAAGTTATTAACAGTTCGCTGTTGATCGACCCGACTATGTATTTTATTGAAAGAAAATGAAACGAGCTTTCTACCCGAAATGTTAATAAGTTCGGCGATGAATTCTTTTTCTTTTTTATCCATCGCTCGAGAAATTCGATATGTCCCAGTTGTTCTGGTTCTACGTTTTATTAGTGCATGGATTAAAATATCTAGGATATGCCGTTTGGTTTCGTTTCGTTACTTTTTTTGTAAATTCCAGAATGTTGCACGTATTCAAAAGCGAACTAACATCTTGCTTAACCACAATAGTAATTTATAAAATGACAGCAAATGCAAAAATATACAAAATATTTATCCAAATTTGTCTATCTGAAATTGAGAAGCTAGAATTTTCTATTAATACCTAAGACGTTCAAAAGATGTTTAAAAAATAGTGACTTCTAAGCCCATAAGATAAAGTTTGCTTCTTTGATCAAGTCAAAGGTTAACTACCCAGAAATTGTCTTTTCCGGACTAGTAGTTTATTATAAGTCGGTACATTTATCATAAAGGGTGTTTCAAATTGCGCGGTTTCTTTTAAGAATAAATAAAATATAGATGGCGCACTGAATTTGTCTGGGTATGTGGGCATTTAAAAAAAGATGTGTGACATTTACAAAAATGGTTTCGTACACGGTACAACAACGCGTTCAAATTGTTGAATTACTTTATGAAAATCAGCGTTCTGTGAAAAGAGTTTTTAGAAAATTACGTGAATTGTATGGTTTACATAATCGTCCATCTGAAAGCACTATTGGTCGAATTATTAAAAAATTTCAAGAGACCGGTTCCGTGAAAGATCAAAAAAGTGAAAAATATAGTCGTAGTGGTCATTTACAAGAAAATGTTGGTTTGGTTCGTGAAAGTGTTGCTGAAGATCCTGAAATGTCCGTTAGACGACGTTCACAACAACTTGGACTTGGTGGATCAACAACATGGCGTATTTTACACAAGGATTTAGCTCTGAAGATGTATAAGGTTCAAATAACACAGGAACTGAAGCCATTAGATCATTTAAAACGTCATTCGTTAGTCAATTTCACCATTGAACAACCAGCTGATTTTTCTCAAAAAATAATGTTTTCCGATGAGGCACATTTTGAACTTGGTGGCTAGTTAATAAACAAAATTGCCATATCTGGGGTGAGAAAAATCTATGAATTATTCTTGAGAAACCTATGCATCCTAAACGAGTTACTGTTTGGTGTGCATTATTGTCAGGTGGTATAATTAGACCTTACTTCTTTGCTGCTGGTGAAGAATGATCCGGATGATAACAGAATTTTTGTGGCCTGAATTAATGAATATTTATCTAGAGGATATGTGGTTTCAACAGGGTGGCGCTACAGCTCACTTTGCACACGAATCAATTGATTTATTGAGAGAAAAATTTCCTGCACATGTAACCTCAAGAAACATTGATGTCAATTTGCCGCCAAGATCATGTGATTTGACACCGTTAGACTATTTTCTTTGAAGTTATGTGAAAAGTCAGGTTTATAAAAACAATCCACAATCAATTCCTGCTTTGAAAGATGAAATTTTTCGTGTCATTGGTGAGATAGAGCTTGAATTATGTCAAAATGTCATTGAACATTTTAACAAAGGAGTGGACGTCAGTGGAGCTGTAAGAAGAGGCCATTTAGCAGATATTATTTTTCACATATAAATGTCATAACTGATACTTCAATTACCAATCAAAAGTTTGTGAAAGTGAATGCAAATTATGTGTTTTATTTATTCTTTAAAAAAACAGTGAATTTGAAACGCCCTTTACATTTAAATTTATTATACATGGGGCAAAAACAGATTATGAACTCAACATATTGTCTGTTAGCAATTCTATCTCTTAATATGCACAAATACATACATTTGTAACCACATTAAAACAAAAAAGAAAGACAACTGATGAAAAAACTACATCCAAGGATTTAATCACTTAAACTTTAAACTTAATGTCAACATTGACAAATATACTGTTGAAAGCGAGCATCATTCCAAGTACAGGAGAGTTTCCACAAGCACTAATGTTATAATTGGCAATTTAAAACAGCGGTGGTATCCGTAACGATCGTTGAGATGCATTAAACGTGATTCTGTTTAAGATATCGGAGGATGATAAGTGACCATTGAAAATTGTATAGAGTGTTAATATATTGTTAATTTTCCTTTTATCATTTACAGTTCGTATTCTCATAACATTGCAGATATCTCCATACCATGTGCACTCGATACTACGTCTGGCTCCGACCAAGCTAACAAGCTCCACACCACATTTTAATATAGAACATACATAGCCACGATACAAACAACAGATTATATCAGTACAAATATTTACAAGCCTTTATTGTGAATCTTATCTTATTTGCTTTGCTAACTATATAATTTATGTGACCGTTGAATGTAAGTTTAGTATATGTACATTATTATAGCAAGATCCTTAACTAATGATTTTTTAGTTATAACCGTACCTGAGAAGTTGTAATCAAAGGATATTGTAAAGATGTTTTTTGTGAATAATATGTCGTGACAGTTGGAGAAACTTAATTAAGGGTTTTAGTTATCACATTATCCGTCAAAGCTCTTCAAACCATCCTGGAAACGATAGTAATCTATTAAGGAAACTATTTTGCAAAATAACTTCACGTCATCAGCATAAGAAAACTTACAAAATTTGAGCAAAAAAGGTCTCACATGAGAACCTTGGAGGACTTCAGACTGTACGTCAATTCTAGATGAATAGAAACCATTTATCCTATCCATCTGTAGCCTGTTTAATATGTAAGAAATAAGCCAATAAAGCAAATGACCATGCGCCCTGATCTCGGCAAGCTGAACAGTAGTAAATGATCAACTCTCTCAGAGATCTTGCTAAATCGGTATAATCGCGTCAACTCAAACACATCGATCCATAGCACCTGATATACATTACAACCCATCAGTTTTGTTATGACGTACCTGCCGACGTATAGTGCATGCTGTTCATGTTTTAAAAATCAAAATAAAACTTTACACACAAGTGAATCAAAGACCTTGGTTAATGTGGACAAGATAGGCACACGTCTGTAATTTGTCGCCTGGTAATCGACTCAATTTCAAAAATTAGAACTACATATGCTTTCTTCCACTCTTGTGGAACCTTGTCATCAGAGATGGACATACTGAATATAATGCAAAGAGTTGTACGTATAAGCACATCTTACCAGAAATACAGATGATATACTATCACTTTCTGGACTTTCAATTATTTTTAAACCTAACAAAGCATCCAGGAACTCTCCGAAGAAACTGTAGTAGATACTACTACTTGACTCAGTTTGAATATCATTGACGTCAGCACATTGATTGCAAGCAACTAAAATTGAATGCAAAATGAAAACAGTTTAGCAATAGAATGCCTGTTTATTATAACTTTGTCGTTCGATATAGAAGGTATTTTTTTTTATTCCAAGAAAAGCTCTACGGTCGCTTCAGATCAGTACTAATACCGTTTCCTACGGAAGATAATTTTGTAAACTTTTTTTAAGCCAGTATTTTCGAACGAGCGCAAAACCAACCAAATTTAAAATAATTAATGTTGCTTTTGTATTGTTTTCACCTTGTATGATATTTCTTTCTTCCTCTAATGACTGATTATTGTTGGTTTTACAATCTAAAGTATTGTAGTTGTGTATGATTGTAAAGGATTACATCGTTACATCGTATTGAGCAATCTATGTATATAAAAATGAATGCTTGTCTGTATGTCCTTTATAAATAGAATCGTAATGATGTGATGATCTTTAGCAAAGTTGTAGTACATGAGCCCACGAAGGTGTCTAAGTTGGTACGACCAATTTTCAACAGATGGCTGATTAATAATTAATTAATTAGTGAAAGTAATTTAACTCACAATGAAATGCACAAAACTATTCGAAAAACGCCCCAAAACATAAAAATACGCACAATATTGTCTGTTCAATGTGAGCCGGACATGAATTTCACAATTTACATAAATTCTTATGTCACCCACAACTCGAAACGTCATCATTCGTTCGCTGTTTTCATTTCAATTCAAATCAGCATGAACTGTCACGGCAATACACGAAATTCATTGGAAAGGCAGTGGCGCCATCTGTCGAAAATTCGTGGGCACATGCACAGCAACTTTGCTAAAGATCATCACATGAATGCATAGTTTACGATCCTATAAAGGACATACAGATAAACATTAATTTACATATATATATACATATATAGATGTGCGAATGCAAATTGATGAATCTACGCAATGTATCACCTTGCTAGCAAACTTCTGTAAGATCACAGAAAGCATAGACGAATTGGTGTAAAAAGTTTTCCCAAACATTGCACAGAACTACGAAAATCATCGGTGGCTCAGTACGCGTGCTATATTAACGGCCAAAAACATCGATGTCAATACCATCAACTTCACCATTCAGAATGGAATATCCGGCGAAACGACAACATATAAGTCCATCGATACTGTGGTGAATCAAGACGAAGTTGTCAACTATCCAACAGAATTCTTGAATTCGCTTGATTTGCCAGGCATGCCACCGCACGTTCTTACATTGAAAATTGGCGTACCCATAATTCTTCTTCGAAACATAAATCCACCACGACTTTGCAACAGAACCAGACTCTCAGTCAAGAAAATGATGAACAATGTTATCGAGGCAACAATTTTGACTCGAAAATTCAAAAGTGAAGACGTACTCTTGCCATATAACCCAATGATCCCGACAGATATGCCATTCGAATTCAAACGTTTGCAGTTCTCGATACGACTCGCTTTCGCAATGACTATCAACAAAGCACAAGGACAATCGTTGCAGGTGTGTGGACTAAATTTGGAGAATCCATGTTTCTCACATGGGCAGCTCTATGTGGCCTGCTCACGCATCCGAAAACCTTCTAATTTATTCGTTTACGCACCAGATGGAAAAACAAGAAATATTGTGTATCTCACAGCACTTCAACAAATATCGAATTGAAACGAAACGCTGCAATGTCACAATTTTTTCAAAATGAAGAAAATCAATAAAATGACTCAAAATGAATTGAATATTTGTGTAATGTCTTTCCTTCAAATTTATTTTAGTTAGTGGCGTAGCAACGCGCCCAGAGTACAGCTAGTATGCTAATAAATGAGGTATAAATTCCAGGCCTGTATGGCACACTATCGATTGCTTATCTTGCGATATCGAAATTTTCTAACTTGATAATCGCCAAGGACTTAATGTTACTATAAATATTGCCTCTTGCTTTATGTTAAGATAATTTAAACATTTCTCAAACTCTAATTAATTAATGTAAATGCTTTATAAAAGAATATTTACAAAAAATGAAAACTTTGGTGCCCTAAACTGAACTTCATAATTACGTATATTAATAAACTTCAACACATATATCACCAAAAATTGGTTCTTAAGCTATCAATGTACTCAAGGTAACTCATTATTTTATTTACTTTTCATTTGTTATTAAAATATAACAATGCGAATATTTGCCGTGGTATAATGCGGCACGTGTAATGTCTTTTTTCCCTAACTAGGTTAAATAGCAATCTTTTGTTCTTAATCCCCGCGCGTATAATTTTAATGAATTACAAACAGGAATTTCGTTCCTTCATGTTGGAATTAAGCACAAACACATCATGTGTGCCTTCATTGCACGTATTACTGGATTACGGCCTAGTGGAAAATCTCTTTAGCTAGTCTGGGACAGACCTTATTTGCATACCATACAACCGGTATTAGATTAAAACAGGTGCCTGCTATAATATCGTCGATTGCTGTCATTTACCGTTAGCGTACAATGGGAATATCTTTATTGAATTATACAGTCACTTACTACAGGTAGATTAGATGCCTACCGCCAACAGAAAACCGCTAATTAAAAATTTAATAAAGCCGGACCTTTTTAAAGTGGAGAGTAGAGTGGTTAGGAGGATATTCACTGGTGGATTAAGTAATTTTATTTTTAGCCTAGAAGTAATTTTCATTAGATTATGGTGGAATGAAGAGTTTTTAAATATAGCAAATAGGTGCGCATAAAACGTTTCGATTTTCTTTTTTACTTTTATACAGCGCAATACATGCGCAATATTATACAATATTTGAGATAAAAATATAAAACTTTATTATTCGTGGAGCTGTTTTCCTAATATATTACTCAGTAGTCGTCACTTTCAAACTGTTAATTTTATCTCATCTTTGTTGCATATGTAATATATTACTGAAGGTTTAATAATTGATGTACTTATTCAATTGATCACAAATAACCTTCAAACTTTTTCGACGGGAGGATTTATCCCAGGTTTGTTTACTTATAACTGTTTTCTACAAATTTTTTACGTATTAGTGACGCCTAAATGGAATTGTATATTTCTAGAAGATTTATTTTTTATTATTCTGCATCTTCATCTCTGTATTGTTACTATAGATTACAGATATTTTATTTACTTTAATGCAAATTCTCCATTTTCCTTTTATAAATAAAACCAATATTTTTTCTTAGTGGTATTATGATATAAAATCTATATTTGTTTGTTATTTTTCATAATCCAATCCTGTTGCTTTAGAAAAGTATCTAGATTCCTAGCTAACTGTGGGTTTTCTACTTTTTATTTATTTCTATGCTGAGCATCCAATGAATAAGTGTCCCTATTGTTTTTAAATATTAAACGCAATGTATTAACTTTAGTGACTCTCATTTACACTTTATAACCCTGGTGTTATAGTGACATAGTCACCATTTCGTCCAAAGATTTCTGGTAGCGCAACATAAGGCTTTGTAAATCACTGTTGTATCCTATTCTATAGTGTTAGTGTTAATTCCATCATTTTGAAACTTCTTGCCACCAGGAAGTTCTTTAAGTTAGGGGGAAAGTGTGAAAATCACTTGAGGTAAGGTCGAGAGAATACGGAGGATAAAAGAAATTTTCCCATTTTAATTTAAAGAACTCGTTCAGGGTCGTTTTAGTAGAATGAGGACGAACATTATTGTGCAACAGCGGAAGCCAGAATGTTTTCCCTTAATGGAAACTCTCAGATTCTTCGAAACATAATAGTCTATCTCTGCATTCATTGTGGTGTTACGAGGTGAGTAATTCCCGGGTAAAAATCTCCTGGTTGTCCTCAAAAACCTCACAATCATTTTACTTGCAGAGTGCCTAGCCTTTGCTTATTTTGGAGCACTATCGCTGTGTGTACTATGCCATGTCATTTTGGAAGTCGAATGCTGGACCCAGTTTCCCTCACCACTAACAATTTGTTTGCTGAGCGTATTTCCTTCTCTCACTGTTTCTCTCTCTCCCTGATGCATTTCCCGAAATTTGTAGGCGGATCTATGAATACTTGCGAAGGTCACTCAGCAAATGTACCACCTAACTTCTACAGATTTTGTTATAATAAAAATGATCTGCCAAAATGTTGTCGATGAACGAGCGTCAAATCTCTATTACTGGAAACAGTTATAGGATTTTGTTCTTATAAACGCGATGACCTTTTATAATATTGCGAATTGCTCAACGGCGTCGCTGTGACAAGCCTCAACGCTACTTTGTTCATCATGTACATCTTCATGGCCTTCTATAAACCATGCATATACACAGGATAGCTCGCGGTGTTTATTGACAGTAGTTTCGTGTTTTCTTTCTGTTAAAAAACGTATGATGGAATGCAGCAAAAAATAGTAAGACTTTGTTCATAATTTTTAAATTCTTAATTTATTTTTCCAAATCTGTTTCGTCTCCCTCAAAGTAATCCCCCCTGGCCCCAATACACTTTTGCCAACGTTTCTTCCAATTCTCGAAAGAGTTGTTAAAGTCAATTTCAGGAATAGCCTTCGATGCGCGTAGCGATTCACGTTTAATGTCTTCAATTGACTCAAAACGGTTTCCCCGGAGCGGTCGTTTGAGTTTGTTGAATAGCCAGAAGTCGCACGGAGCTAAATCAGGCGAATACGGCGGTTGCATCGCGATATTGGTTGAAAATTTGGCGAAAAACTCATGCATTGTTGTGGTGCAAAAACCAAGAGTTGTCGGCCCATAATTCTAGCCTCTTTTTATGAATAGCATTGCGCAAACGACGTATAACACTCAAATAGTATTCTTTGTTGACAGTTTGGCCAGTCAGAAGGAATTCGGAGTGCACCACACCTCGATAATCGAAGAAAACTGTCAACATAACCTTGATTTTTGACTTGCTTTGACGTGTTTTTTTGGGCTTCGGTTCACCTTTGATACGATATTCGGCCGATTGATCGTCTGTTTCCGTGTCATAAGCGTAGATCCAAGTCTCATCTTCAGTTATAATTCCTTTCATTTTGTCTTGATAGTCGGAAAGCATTGTTTCACAGATGTCAACGCGACGCTGTTTTTCGAAAAAATTGAGTGATTTTGGAACAAATCGTGCTTTCACTTTTCTTAGGCCCAAATGATCTTTCAAAATGGTTTTCACTGATCCTTCCGATATTCCAACGATGCCAGTAAGGTCTCTGACTGTTAATCGTTGATTCTCAAGCACCAATTCCTTGATTCTATTGACGTGTTGATCACCAGTTGATGTCGATGGTCGTCCTGGAAGTGGTTCGTCATCAATGCGTTCTCGACCCTCTTTGAATAATTTGTACCAATTAAAAACACTTGCTCGCGACAAACAATTATCACCGAAGGCCTTTTGCAACATTCTGAACGTTTCGGCACCAGAAATTTGATTCCGTACACAAAATTTAATGGAACTTCTTTGTTGAATAATTTCACTCATTGTAAAAATTGCCGAGTGCACTTTTTGTACTTCGGAAAGACAAGCGTATACTAAACACTAATGATTATTTTGATGAGGGACGTCTGGCACAGATGTCACTGACAGTCATACCAACCAAGAAAAAAAATATTTCGACGAATGGGTTTTCGCGCGAAATTTAAATTAAAAAATCTTACTATTTTTTGCCCACAGTAGTATAAATATAGCCATTGAATCCCCTATTTGCATTTACTTAAATGTGGAAAATTTTATTAAAATCTAAGTAATCGTGTCAAAGAAATTCGAATGGATCCATGTATTTGCTCAACCCTACATAGAAGAGCTAGAAAAGTAATTGCCTACTAAACAGTAATAAGAACCATTGTATCTTATCCCTGCGAAATGTAGTATGGGAACGAAGTCTTTTAAGAAAGATTTATGATGAAATAAAAGGATATGGATAATCTGAAAAAACAAATAAAGGATTAGAACTTAAAAGATGTAGTACAACCCATGTAGTGAGAACGCAATGAGCTAAATATCTGGAACTAGCTAGGGTGCCTTTGAAAATAGATCAAAAATGTTCCACAGGGAGCAAAATGAGTTAGAAACAGAAGAGGACGCTTCAGGGAGAGACGCTTGTAAGAGTTTAAGAAATATCTGTAAAAGATAGGAATAATGGAAACAAAAGATCAAAAATTGCAAAGTAGACCGAAAAAATTCGAAGTCAAAGGCCATTATTTCTGTAGTGCAGATGTTCGTTTATTCTTCACGCCATTTTTAATAGATAAACTGAAAAGTTATATTGGGAACAGAACGAGGTAAGAAGAGGAAGGGATAGCCCAGAGAGAAATATTTTGAAGAGATTAAGAAATATTAGTGAAAGAGAGGAGTAACCGACTGAAAAAGAAAGGCTTGGAATACAAAAAAACAGCAAAGTCATGTGAAAAAATTCGTAATCAAGGGCCACTATGCCTATAGTGCTAATGTACATTTATCCTTTACGTCCTTTTTCATCACAAGTTCGGTCGAATTTCTTAATCTACTTTAGCCAGCCAAATTTAGCTATCATGCCTAAGATTTTTATTTGGACTTCTAACCCTGTATTCAGCACAAATGAATTACAAACTGAAAATAAAAATTCAGCAATAAATAAAGGAAATCAACAATTCACTACAAAATCAAATTAGTACAATATTTGTGCGGGTGAATTAATTAGGGCATTGCAAAATTTTTTGCGCTGATTACATATACATGACTGAAAATCGCAATACGTCAACACAGGTTATTATAGGAATAGTGTTTGTTTTCAATTTATTAATAGAAGGAAAAATCAGAGCACGATCCAAATATTCTAATTAGGGCAAACAACGGTTCCGAAAAACGGACATTAATATTCTAAATTGCACTGGCGCGCACTGGAAATTCGCAGAAATTGATTGATGTATGTGCAGCACTTCGGTATTTGGCGAATATAAATATATATTAATTGGTGTATGTAATTTAAAGCATTTGATACGAAAATTTAATATTTTGTACACCGCGCTTTAACGGATATTAATCAATGGCCTTATTGATTTGCTGCTTAAGTTACAAAACGTTTATAACTCAAAATCATATATATTTTCTGTCTCAAATTCTTATTATGCTAACTAAAACAAACAAACAATTGACTAAGAAATGAGAACTGCTACTAATGATGATCTTAATAAGAGGTAGTAAGAATTGTAACAGATACCGTATGTCTTACATTAATCCCCTACTAGTGGTCCTGTAACGTTGAGATTTAAATAGATAACTTATCCGCATTACTAAGACCTTTTGCACTATATTCCAAATCTGAGAAGAATGTACCACAAAAAGTTAATGACGTACAAGAAAATATATTTGCTGAATTCATGCAGAACTGTCTTTATAAGAATGCTATCTAAACGAAGCTGGCAGTCGGAGCATGGCTCATTCATAACAGTATTATAATGGCATAATGGCATAATGTACGAGGGTAGCCGTTTATATTTCGGGAACTAGCAACACTGTTGAGTTGTCTCCGGTCTGATGATTGCATTGTGAAGTTTGTTATTTTTGACAATATATTTACCTTGGCACTTTTATTATGCGGTCGCTATTTCTATTGTTGAAGGTTACTTTTAAAATTTAAATTTTATGTCAGCGACAAAATGGAATTAACTCGTGTACATTTTCGTTCTCAATTATTTTTCATAACTTTCATAAGCTGAATTCTTTATATGGTGAAGAAGCACCATCGAAAACTACACTATATCGTTGGTATTGTGAATTCAAACTTGGACGGCGTTCTTTGGACGATGAATTTCGTGAAGGTCGTTCCACAAATGTTGTTGGGTCGGAAATGATTAATGCAGTGTCTGAATTGATAATGCATATGAAATGTCACGCTATGTCATGTGGCATAGTGTGAGATCCAGGCATCTCTAGGTATTAGTAACACCAGCGTCCATAAGATCTTGCATGAACATTTAGCCGTTAAGAAGCTATGTTCACGTTGGGTACCACATAATGTGACAACCGCTCAAAAAAGGGCTCGCGTCGATTGGTGCCAAGAAATGGACAAAAATACAATGGCGGTGCTTCAAAGAACATTTATAAAGTCGTCCTATACGTATGAGCCCGATAGTAGACAGCAGTCGACTGTGTGGGTATTCCAAGATGAGCCAAAACCAACAAAAGTTGTTTGCGCTCGAAGCACATCAAAACAAATGGTCGTCTGTTTTTTCGGGAAAACCTGTCATGTTGCAACCGTGCCTTTAGAGAGTTGTAGAACGGTCAATTCCGAATGGTACACAACTATTTGTTTGCCAAAAGTTTTTGAAGAAATAAGGTAAAGAAACCGAAAACGACAGATCATTCTTCACCATGACGATGCGAGCTCTCACAGGTCGGTTCAAATAATTGAATATTTGACCGGGCAAAACATGGAATTGATGAGCCGTCCTCCGCACAGCTCTGATGTAACACCCTGTGATTTCTTTTTGTTCCCACACGTGAAGAATAAACTTCGTGGTCAACGGTTTTCTACGTCGGAAGAGGCACTTGAGACATTCAAAACTCGTATTTTGGAGACACCGCATTGATTTTCAAGGAGAATATTTTGAAAAGCAATAAAACTATTTTCAATAATAAAAATTTTTTGTTATGTTTGCTATTCCCGAAATATAAACGGCTACCCTCGTATAATGGCAGTATTAAGTATATAGATTTTTTATTAGATATAATTTTTAAAATCGATAATTGAGATCTTTTATGTATCTAATGGACTCTTTAAATATCTTTGACTTTATCGATAATGATTTGTTGTCAGTTACATGAAGGCAGTGCCAGAAGTCTAATAGAAATGAAATAAGAAATAATTTGTGTGCAAGAAAATATTTTATATTCTAATATAATCGCATATTATGCCAGTACACGTAATAGAAAAACAACAACAAATCTAAATAATTACATCATTATATTTATTCATTCATAAAATCGAATTATTAGAATAGTTATCTTATTAATTAATTCGAAATTTTATTTAATTATTAATGAATTTAATTGTAGATTATATATTATATATACGAGGGACGTTTCCAAAGTTCTGGGAATTACATATAATTTCTATAGTTTTTTTAATTTTCATGAATATTACAATGTCGTTTTTCAACATAATCTCCATTTAATTGAATACATTTATTCCAACCATAAACTAATTTTTTTAAGCCGTCCTCAAAGAAGTTTTTCGGTGTCTTGTCAATCCACCTATTTATGGCACGTTTTACGTCAGTTAAACTTTCAAATCGAACACATCGTAAGGGTTTTTTCAAATCTGGGAACAGATGGTAATCACTGGGTGCAAGATCTGGGGAATAAGGTGGGTGCGGCAGCAATTCCCATCGTAAATCGTTCAAAACATCCTTCGTTTTTCTAGCGGTGTGTAGTCTTGCATTATCCTGTTGCAATAACGGACGCTTATGCAACTTTCCAGGCCGTTTTTTGACTTGTGCCTGTCGCAGTGGTCCGGATAATAAATTTGAATAATATTCTGCATTAATTGTAGTACCTCTCGGCAGATAATCCATGAAAATAATCCCTTCGCAATCCCATAATACAGTAAGCATTACCTTTCTAACAGACGGAACTTCATGCGCCGTGGAGGTCCTTCTTCAGGTGTGCGCCATTCTTTGCATTGACATTTCGTCTCAGGATTGAAATAAGGAATCCACGTTTCGTCAGTGGTTATTATTCGTTGCCAAAATTCATCACCGTAACGGGCTAACAGCTCTTGAAGTTGACGACAAGTATCGGACCTGTTGAGTTTCTGTTCTGGTCCCAACAGCCTTGGCACCCAGCGCGCAGAAACCTTGCTAACGCCCAAACAATCATGCAAGATGTCATGAACTTGTCGTGTACCTATCCCTAGGTGTACACTAATTTGACGAATAGTCGTTCGCCTGTCGTCTTTCAGTTGGTTTTCGATGGCAGAAATGTTTCTTTCAATTACGGACGTGCTTGGCCGCCCACTGCGTGGATCGTCTTCTAGTGATATTCTACCGACTTTCAAACGATCGATCCACCGATAAACAGTACTTTTGGATTCTGCAGATTCACCAAATACTCCTTGCAGATGACTAATAATTTCTGACGTTTTCACATCTTCTTTCCACAAAAAGAAAATTATCGCTCTTTGAGATTTTGCCGCGTGTTCCATGGTTACAAAAACAGTGTTACTAAAACGCGTCTACATCAGTCGAATACCTGAATCAGACCGAATAATGTTGCACTAGATAGTTGCATAAACATGTCAAGACTTGTCTGGCATCAATAACATTGCGTATAAGTTCCGCGTTATTTAATTATAGCACCAATTCCCAGAATATTGGAAACACCCCTCGTATATATAAAATTATAAAATTGTATACTTATTGAGATCAACAATCGGCTGATCCGTAACAATCTCTTCGAAGACTTCTTCAAATTTGAAATATGTGCTTTTTAGATTGTGTACTTTCCAATACAGTGATATTTTCCAAACAACTACCGCCATCTCTAGGTCAGGCCGGGTACTTATGGGACCACACTCGTACGATAATAGTTAAAACTAAAAGTTCACATACTGATGCTGTTTTAAAATATAAAATGAAACATTTCAGAATGTTATTTACAAAATCCGAAACGAATATTAAAAAAATATATTCCAATTTTTCAATTTCTATTATACTTGCCAAGGAATAAAAAATTATTCGTTTATATTTCAACGGTATGTGCTAGACTTTTAAATGATATTTACAAATTACCAATTAATTACCCTAATTTGTATAAATACGTTCAATGCAGACAAGACTGCATTAGGAATCCATCAAAGGACATACCCCGTACCATGTTATGCTTCTGTAAACCCATTAACACTATGAATTAAACGCCCGTTTCTAGAGATTAGATTTACACAGTATCTGTAGTAAATCCCTCAAATGTTACAACCACTAACAGAAACTTGATTATTGAGAGTTTGCGTTACTACAAGGATGAGATACTGATATATAGCTTGTAATGGGCAAAAGCGACGTAAGAGTTACGGAAATGACATTAAAGTACAAAACCGAATTCTTTAATGCAGCACACTAATATGAAATCTTTTAATATTTTTAATTTGCTTATGCGTACATGAAGTTATCGTCGTTTTTTTGTAGAATTTATTTACAAGACAAATATTGTTTTTGTTATACTTTGACAATACAGCGACACTATACAATTGAATTTTGACATTTTTTATATTAAGTATGTATTATATTATATTATACAATATTAAGTATGTAAATAGTAAATGCCTTTGCAGATGTTTTCGCTTCTTCATTATCATCCCCATTGGATTTAATGCATGGTGATTCATATATTGATTCATATACTGGTTCCTTGCCTCACTCCTTCGCACTGACAACTGAGGAGGAGCTGATGGGTGTAATGGGCTCGTTTCCGGACAAGTTTTCTGCTGGTGATGATTCAATTCCTGCTTTCTTGGTGCGGGACTGCAGGGCTATCTTTGCTTACCCACTATCGATTATTATCAATCTTTCCATTTCATCCGGCATTTTTCCAAGCACGCGGAAAACTACTAGAACTATCCCTGTGCATAAGAAAGGAGACCGTGCTGTAATTAGCAACTACAGACCCATATCCATCATTTACAACTTTGCTAAGGTTTTCAAAAAGGTTCTCCACTCCAGGCTCTGCAGTAGCACGCGTTCATTGATGTCTCCTCATCAACATGGCTTTGTTGTTGGTCGATCCACGGTTACCAATCTGGCAACTCTTGCACAGTATGTGGGTGAGGCCTTGGATGGGCGTGGTCGGATCGATGTTATTTACACTGACCTTTCAAAGGCCATCGATACTATAGATCACCGAGTATTGCTGCATAAACTGGCTTCCTTTCGTTTGGTTCCTGCTTCAACTGACCTATTACGATCTTACCTAACTGAGAGACGCTGTTACACGACGTACAATGGTTATTCCTCTTATGATTCCTTTTTGACGTCTGGTGTGCCGCAGGGATCTAATTTGGGTCCTTTGCTGTTTACACTATTTATAAATGACCTTCTTTATCATATTGATTGTCCGGTGCTTGCTTATGCAGACGACATAAAGATTTTTTCTGAAATTCGTTCCCTTGAGGATGTTGGTGGCCTGCAGCAAAATTTGGACTTCCTGGAAGGGTGGTGTGGGCGGTTTGGATTAAGGCTAAACAAGTGCCATACCATGACCTTCTCACGATCTACTTTGCATTTCAAATCCATGTACCACATCGGGGATGTTAGTTTGGGGAAGGTGAGAGAGTTTAGGGATCTTGGAGTGATTTTTGACTCTTGCCTCACCTTTCAGCTGCAAATCACTAGTGTGCGCTCGGAGACCTGCAAATCGCTGAGGTTTGTATTCCGCATCTCCAAATACTTCTGTGACCCAGTTGTACTGAAGACCATTTACTACGCTTATGTTATGAGCAAACTGGAGTATGCGTCACTGGTCTGGTTTCCGATATATGCTTGTGAGAGCTTGAAGTTGGAGCGTGTTCATCGGCAGTTTCTCAAATTCCTGACCTTCAAGATTAGTGGTGCTTACCCGATGAAGGGTGTGTCGCAAGGAGAGCTGCTTATTGAGCATAATATGTCCTCGTTGCATGTTAGGAGGACGGAACTTTGTGGTAGGATGTTGCGTGGCTTACTCGGTAACAGTGTTGACTGTCCTTCACTACTGCAACGTTTGTGTTTTTTAATACCCCGTCTGAACTTCAGGGGCAATGTGTCCTTTGTGACGCCAAGGGCGCGGACTAATGCTCTAAGGAGGACGCCGATCTACGTTTTGAGCAGATGTGCCAATGAATTTATTGATTTGTTTGCCTAGCATGCATCCTGTATATATATTTGTAATGATTTTTGTTTCACTTGCTTTACTTTTATACATTACTTTGATTTAGCATTTATTTTTATTATATCTATTGCACACATGTCCAAACTCAGTTTTATAATTTTGCATTTTCCTGTTATTGGGCTACTAGCCTGTTGGAAATAAAGGTTATTATTATTATTATTATTAAACATTTCAGCGATCGACTAGTTATAAGAGTACTAGGTAGTTCATATTCAGTTTCTTTCGTAAGAAACATAATGTAAGATGAGATGAACATGAGATGCTATACCAAATTTTACCAGCAATTCTAAGTGCATACTCCAACAATAATGCAAATCCCCGTTGAATAATGTACTTAGCATTATATTCTAATGCTTCTATCTTTTCTTATGATGATAGACTAAATTTTGTTAATGCCTAACCTTTGATTTGACAGTCACAGGAGTTTGAATAAAATATCTAAAGGAAAAATTTCAAAGAAAATTTTTACTGATGTACACCAAACTATTACGGCCCATTAAAACATATTTAATATATTTTTTCTTATTTTCGAAAACCCTGTATAGTATTATGTGTTGGTATGTATAATTAATTTAGTTTGTCCCTCTTCGTATTTAGTTTAATGTCACCATCGTTTATCCATCTTTTCCTAGAAACATATTTTCATATCCCGCCACAATCTCTTCCGATGCGTTTATGTACGCTATCAACTTCTAACAAATTCTAGAAAAGTCACGGCATAGTTGGACACTTTCGTTTTATACTAAAGCATTATTATTGTCTTATACTTCAAGTATAGGATATAGTTAGTTTCCCTATTTGCGTCCAATATTACTTATAAAAGGATTTGATAAATAGTTGACGTGGCATTTACAGTTATTTGGTTGTTCTCTACGGGTTTTTATATTTACTTATCCTATCATCAGCATCACCAAAACGTGTTAGATTCGCTTAAAATTCAGGGGTTTAATTTATAATTTTGAGTCTTAATCTGCCATTTTGTTTGGAGAGTTTAGAGGCAACACCAGTCTGTTGTTTTTCGAATATGAAGAAATCCCGAAACAGAGATTCCTCTAAATTTACTTCTAGAGTTAAGTTTTCATTTCATTATAAGTGTTAGTTTTCATCCATATTTTCTTTTAATTGTTGTTTCGAGTATGGATGGTTTACTTTTGTCTCTTGATTATACTTCAGGTATTTTTTATTTTATAAGATTTTTCCGGTTTACATATTTGTGAAAGTTTCATTGTTAAGTGTTTTATTAATATTATAGTGAATTCATTTGCCAACACTTTGTATAATTTTACTTATATTGTATTTAGGAGAGAAAATAACAAGTGTCAGAGTAGGAAGGGTTATACAATAAATAATTACAAGCTTAACGTTAATCTGCTTGTTCTCAAATATTTTATTTTCCTACTGGAAAATGTGCCCACAACAATTGCGTAATTTTGTGCTGAATTGTAATGTAAGTTGCCTGAATAATTAATAATAAGTTTTGGTAACCTTCCAGGGCGGCCTATAATCACGGCATTAGCAATAATCAGAGCCGCCATCTGCTAAATGGACGATCAAATATTCAATAATCAAAATGTGCGGAACACCTTTTTCAACACGTTATTGTGTAAACAGGAGATTAAAGCTAAACCACCACGCGACGCAAAATTACCAACATTAACACGCCTAGTCTCAGTTGCGAGGATTAATACACAACACACACGGGGGACTCTTTACCAACATGAAATTCTAGCTTTCCGTTGAGAACGCAATACCACTGAACTGTTAGTACGTTACATTAGAGGAAGATTTACAATACCGTGTGGATTTAATCTATACAGACCTAGTACTTAACGGTTGCAGTGGATTTACAGACGCAATATGGGATGCAAAGTGTATTTTTATAGACTCCTAATTACTTTATTAAATGAAATTTCGGTCACGTCTCATGAGAAAAAATAAAATGGGAAAACCATCTAGTTCTTTTCATGTATATATATATATGGTCGCATTTCTACTACTTATCAACTTCTAACCTTACTATTGCTAATTTATGCTTATTTTTTATTCAGTACAGAATATCTTGAAGTTCGTGTTCAAGTAGATGGAATACTATACACGGTCTTGGCAAAAACTTCGACCAACTTCAACATTCTTTAAGTATTAGCAAATTTAACTATACTATTTAACACACAAGTAGAAAGCCGATAGAAATAGTTACGTTGAATGTCAAGGTTTCAGAATTTTTTGTTATGTTAGTGAAATTCCGCAAGCATCTGTTACGGGTCCTCCTTTCTTTCTTCTTCTTGATTCATAAATGACATGCTGATAGTAAGTATTTAGCAGTCGGTCTTCCACTGATTTCATTTAATCATTTTGTAAAGCTGTATTTTATCTCATTTTATCAATAAATAGTAGAATAATCATAATTTTGATCGTTCAGTGTGATTTCGCTAAAATATCTTTCGATAACGAATCATGCTGGTATCCTTTATTTGCTTTTCATACTACAGACTTACGAGGGTGTGCTGGAAAGTTCACAGAATAGCAAATAGATGGTGGAGCTTTATACAATTTTTGTGGTGCGTCGACTAATTGTTTCGCTATAACATCGATTATCAAATTTCAGTACGTTTATTAATTTCGTTGTTACGTCTTACAAATGTCTCGGAGTTTGGAACGAGATGGATAACGTTGAAATCCATGCTGTAAGTACTTCTTCTTGAAAATTTTATCAGCAAAAAACATTCGTAACGCGATGAAGAATAGTCTGAATAACTCGACTACTTTATTATCACTGTTAACAAATGGGTTCGTGAGTTTAAATGTGATCGAACAACCATTGAAGGTATACCATGTAGTAGACTTCCGAAATCTTCCACTGTAGCGGAAGTTGTCGAAAATGCGCATGCTATGGTGCTAAAAAGCTATTGATTAAAAACATCTCAGATAACGGAGGCTGTAAATATCTGTAAAGAACGCGTAACATTAATTTTGATTGAAGACTTGGCTATGAAGAAGTTATCCACAAGATTGATGCTGCGACTGTTCGCATTTCGCGTGAGTATTTGAAACGTTTTCAAAAAAATATAGATTTAGTAGTTCCCCTTTCCTAAAGGAGACAGTGGTGGCTTCATCTGCAGAAAATGTAATTGCTTCTATTTTTGAGGTAGGAAAGACCTTCCAAAAGACGAAACTATCAAAGGCGCATATTAGGCAAGTTTTTTAGACAAATTAGGGAAAAAATTAAATGTAATGTGTTCTCGTTTAGACAAGAGAAAATTATTTTACACAAGTATTGTTACTAATTCGATTTGCTGGTGCACCCGCCTTATTTTTTAGATTTAATATCGTCGAATTACTACCTCCTTCCACGCCTAAAAACTACCTCGAAGATCGATGTTAAAGTACAATATTTTAACGAAAACTTTAAGGAATTTGAGTGTAATTAATTTCATCAAGGCATAAACAATTTTGGTTTATTACTCATCTAAATGTGTCTAGGTGACAATAGACTATGTTGAATTTCAAACCGCAAAGTTGTTATTTGGCCACGAACTTTTCATCCAACCCTGGTATTTCAATGGCAACCTATAATATATATTTAAGAGTGTGTTTCTTATATATTATTTTTTCTGTATTTTCAATCTTTTTTAATGAACATTATTTATATGTCCCATGTAACATTGCCTAATATTTGAGGTATAAATTCTATACCAATACTACATTTGCTTTGGTCGGTTGTTTTTGGCAAGGGTCAAATTCCGGCTTTTGCTCCAGCGACTGTTTCTAGAGAATGATGAGTACGATTTCATTGAATTGGTACATCGAAACAATGGTCCTTCCCATACTTATACAACAATCTCATTTAACAGTATATCAACATTCCTTGAGAAATAAATCAATGCACGTACAGAATGTTTGTTCTTAATTCTGAAAGTACAGTAACACGAAGTACTGAAAAATTTATTTGAGTCAGCACGAAACGATTTTATTTATTTAGGAGGTTCACTGCTATTTTATTTCATTCCTTTTTTTGCTTTTATTCTAACATTATCTTCAATCCGTATCTTTAATATGAAAAAAAATTATTAAATGTTACTCCTACTCACTTATCTACGTTTAAATTCCTGTTTACATTTCTTTAAGTTTCAATTTCTATTATGCCATTTGTTTGTTTTTGAAACTTTAAAATTTTCTACACATTTGCTTAACATAACCTCAAAGATAATAGCCTATAGGTGTTAAGTCTTTTTGTGATAGGAAAGTGAGTAGAAGGAAAGCGCAGGTTTTCAATTATCTTATGGATATTTACCATGAGTCGGTTGTGTAAGTTACGAGATATGATCAAAAAGAATAAATTTTAAAGAAATATCAACGATAATTTTGTAATAATTTTAAGCAGACGATTTAAAAATTACATATATATGAGTACCACCTGGTCACTGATCTCGCTGAACTTTCGATTAGTTCAAGGCTGTCTCTTACAGAAAATTTGAAAGCCTGAATTAGATTAAGGTATTTTGTGCTGGCCCAGTGTTCTAAATCGTGTATATTTATGACAAGGCGATAAAGTCTTCTTCAAACCTTACGATTCCTCAAATAGAAAGCGTACAATAGTATCTTAAGGGAATTTGTTCAAAGTTACTTACTTATCATAATAACAAAGTAGTGGTATTAAACGTTTCTGCCAACATTTCTTTTAATATGTACTTCAACGAATAGTCTTTGGGCGACGTTAAAAACGAAGTCTAGTCGCTTTCAGCAATATCTAGTTATTACTGCATATGTTAAAAAGGATGGGTGTTAGAACATTGCCTCGAGGAAGGCCATTTTATTGAGCCCTGCAACTTATTTTCTTTCAAAATTGATGAAGATGCTTCAATTATTAAATGACGCCTTAATATACATGCTGAATATTTCGGATATTCAATTATTGCCTTGAAAAGAAAAACCATTTTGCTGAATTCACCAAGAACTTTGTTGTCCAATTAAGCAATTCATTAGTACACAAATTAAATATTGTGTGTGATGAAACACAGCCTTGAAGAAGATATTTCGCTGAATTTTCCAAGGACTTTTTTGTCTTTAAAAATACACCAAGAGGCTAAGATTATTAAACAATTCATTAGTATACAAGTTAAATATTGCGTATGCTAAAACACAGCCTTGAAGAAGATATTTCGCTGAATTTTCCAAGGACTTTTTTGTCTTTAAAAGTACACCAAGAGGCTAAGATTATTAAACAATTCATTAGCATACAAGTTAAATATTGCGTGTGCTAAAACACTGCCTTGAAGAAGACTATTTCGCTGAATTTTCCAAGGATTTTTTGTCTTTAAAAATTCGCCAAGAGGCTAAAATTAATAAACAATTCATTAGTATACAAGTTAAATATTGCGCATGCTAGAACACTGCCTTAAAAAAATCATTGCCTCTTATTGTTCTAATATATTTTTTTAATGGAAAGCTAAATTTTGACTACTTTTCTTATTATTTCAAACACGAATTATATTAAAAACCTTCAAATTATAATACATTTTTTTAAATATGTTAAGAAGAAGAGAAAACAAGATTAACCTTGTCGTTACAAGATGAATTAAACAGCTTCGTAGCGTTTTTTTCGCAGCTATTATGTTGATACAAAGTAGCCCGTATTACCCGTCGCATTATTAAAAGAAAAAAAATTGAGGTTCCTCTCTGAATACTTCAGAATTGGCTATTTCGATACCAGCGAGTTTGCGAGAACTTTCCCTCCGACAAGAGACATCTTAACGCCCGTCCTTATCTGACGGCTTATCGGAGCTGTGCAAGATCTGGGCCGTAATTAGGAATTCTTTCTCCCTTAATGGAAAAGTCTGCGGGCATTTCCGTAGATCATTCCAATGAGATTATGTAGACCGTCAACGGAAACGAGATTTTTTCCTCGGCAATGCATCTACCGTTAAAATTTTTCGTCAGACTCGACTGACTGTACGGGCGTATATTATTAATGGTGTGGATGGTGTGTTGCACGATTAACGAGCTTTTCGAAATCTAAGAAGAAATTACAGCATGGGTCATTGAATGTAGCCTGTTAAGTGCTTTTATTTCTTCAGTAGTAGTAGGTTTGTAGGACAACTAGGTAGTTGAACAACTGCTAAATTTTATTTTCAAAAATAATATAGAAGACTAGATTCTATATAGTAGAGTACAAAATTTTGCGAGAAAACTCCATCGGGAATCGCCTTTTATTTACCTCATTACATTTGGCTTATTAATATATCGTGAATACATCAACAGTTATGATTTTCTAAGGCATTTGAACACGTGCGACATTTGTTTATTTTAAGTAAATTGAATGCATTCGGTCTATTCGGATGACCAGGTTTTATTTGATGAACCGCCTTAAATATTTAAGTTTCAAATCATTTACCTATTCTTCCTCTTCTCTCTTCAATTCTTGCTCTTCATTAATGACCTATTAGGACTGCTTGGCCTAGGTATCATCATCGATGTACTTTGTACTTTACAGGAGCCTGTCTAATAGGAGAGTGAACCGCGTATGTTTCTAGACCTTTGATAATATCTGAACAAAATTCTTTTTTAAACAAAAGTGTACTTTACTTGATTTGTCCTCGCATGCGCGCCCAGTGAGCGGCGAGTGTTTTTGTTTCGGAACCGGTAGTTCTTTGAATGTTTCTAGTACCTCTCTCAAACGTCTTGAGGGTTAGATTGCGTACGTTTCCCACTAAGTTCCATGACAGTATAGACATCCTATTAATCTAACCTAACTCGCGTTTTAGTGTCTATGCAGGGCCCTTTCTCTTGTTGAACTTTTGATAGTCTGACTACAGGTAATTCTATTGAAGATGATGTAGTTTCATGTATTAATAATAATAATAATAATAATAATAATAATAATAATAATAATAATAATAATTTATTGATATATATGCACATATACACGTCATAAAATAATCATAGATAAATAAAAACACAATTAATGCGCTCACAACACGTCAAAATCCGCAAGACCTATACAAAAACAAAACACCAGAGTACCAATTAAAATATAAAAACACAAAAAGGGCTATGTCAAAATTTATGCTTCAGGAAGTCATTTATTGAATAAAAAACGTTCTCCATCAGCACCTTTTTTATTAATGCTTTGAGATTAATCCATTTCGTGTTTCATATTTGTGAAAATCACCATTTTTGCAGAACTTATCTGGCGACTTATGAACAAATTCCAGGCAAGCAAGTATATATCAGGATGGGAGGGTCAGTATTTTGTGTTTTCTGAATAAGTTTACACAACTTGTGGTTCTAGATACACCACTAAGGGCTCTGACTGCACTCTTTTGCATCCTGAAAACCGCCTCAGCAGCGCCAGACGCTCCCCACATCAATAGGCCATACAAAACCCTGCCCTGAAAATTTGCATAGTACACAGTCCTAGTCGCCTCGGGTGTAGCCACCAGTTTCACTCTTCGTATTGAGTATATATATTTATTGTCTGAATGAGGTCCATCGATTACCAAAACTTCAGAGAACCCATATAATCTTAATAAATCTACCACAGTTTGATGCATGTTAAATTAAGGAAGTGAAAAAATTATCGAAAACTCTATCAAATAATGTACTTAAATGTAATTATATATGAAAAAAGTGCATTAGTATATTTATCTGCTTACATTTAGATATATTAAGATTTAAGTTATTTCTCTCATGCCACTAGCTAGCAGACAACAATTTCTTTTTGAAACAAATTAGAATCTATTATGGAATCTATTTTAAAAAATTATATAATATCAACTGCAAACAAAATAATATTGCCCTTTATACCATTCACGTTACTGATGAAGATTTAGGAAAATAAAGGGGTCAAGGTTAGAGACTTGTGGTACACTAGACGTAGAACGAAAAACACGATATCCTATTTACTAATGTCCCTCCGTTAAGTAGTATTTGAACAGATCAATATAAGCCAGAAAATACTGTAGTGTGTGTAGAAACAGATCAAAATTATGTCACATAAAAATAAAAGAATATAAGCGTTAATCTCAAACAGTAAAAAACATATTTTGACAAGGTTTGGAGGCAATAGAACTTTTACATTTCATGTTACACAGTGTCTGTATACATTTGCATACGTTTCTTAAATATTGTATATAAATTAATGATGAAAGATACCACCTATTCTAGATTTTAATTACGTATTTAACCAAAACGACATAAAGTTTTAATATTTACGTATAATTACTTAGAACTTAGGATTTAATTTCGTTTTTAATATTTCATCTTTCTCTCAAGAACAGGCACAGGAGAATTTAAAATGAAACTTTTTAAAACAACTGTATTCGACATACGTATTTGTAAATAACCTCAGTATATCGCGGCAGCTTCATTATTCCAAAACAGGTTAATTGAAATATTACAACACTTCGAGTCCAAAGAGTCGGTTTAATTAAATCGCTGCATCTCCGAAGGTAATTAATATTCGGTAAATATTCGCGTTCTATTACTTTTGGCGGAAGTGACTTTGAAATTTCTAAGGAGGCAATAATGTATAATAATAAATCATGTATTACATTTATTATTTTGAAAATATTTAAAAGATTTTCTAGTTATCTTTGTTTATTGTCTTGAATTATTTTTCTCAAAAGATCGTCAGATGGTCTTTTGAGAAGAACTGTTCTCTCGACGTTTCAATGAGTTCGCACTAGTCATTTTCTGGAGCTGGTTTGTTGGTGAATATCATCAGACGATCTTCAGTGTCAGTAAATGAAAAGCCGAGAAGACATTTCATTCATCTTCATATATATTCATGTATATATATATATATATATATATATATATATATATATATATATATAAAGAAAAAACTCTCTTGTGCAATATATGCTGTGCGGAGAATCAGAGCCATCACAAATAAGGAAACTGCAAAAACAGCTTATCACGCACTTTTTCACTTGCGGATGGCATACAGTGTCCAACTATGGGGCGATTCAGTGCATGCCAATGACATTTTTAATTTACAAAAGAAGGCATTACGAATAATCGAACAAGTTAATATAACGGCACATTGTAGACCTATATTCATAAAAAATAAAATAATGACGTTGGCCTCCACTTACATATATAAGCAATTGCTGCGCGCTAAACGAGAGCTACCAACCCAGAAAAGGAAAGGAGAGGGAAGAGCAATACAACTGAGATCCAGACAACAAGTACTTCTTCCCAACCATAGGCTACGTACTACTGCTGCCCAACACAAACATTTGGATATGTTTAACAAGTTGCCATTATCGTGGACTGAAAAACCCATTTTGAAATTTAGAAATGATATAAAAACATTTCTTTTAGAAAACGGATTCTACACAGTAACGGAGTTCCAAGAGCAGATGAAATCAATCAAATACTAAACTGTATGTTCTGCTTTGTGCACACATATGTTTATACCATACTTACACACAGTACATATATACATACATACACACACAGACCATTATATACAATGACGTTACCTCTTTATCTGTATTATAATAGATGGTAAAATAAAGCTTATTATTATTATATTATTATTATTATTATGTATATGTACCGAATTATGTTTAAAATGATTCTCTGTTTTATATTAATTAGTTACTATTTCTGTTCTCAAAATAAATGTGATTTTCTTTATTTTTCGATTTATTTACGTCTTCCTTCTCCTCCTTATTGCAATTACTAAAAAAAACAAATTTACCAACAACTATTCCCAAAGTATTTAAACAAAATTATAGTCTTATAAATAATCTAAAAATTATATTTAGAGATCACAGCATACAATTTATTTAAATTTAAGATTTTAGACTTAAAATTATCAGGTGTCCAGTTTTGCTCCATATGAAAGGCGCCGCCGGAAATAATCTGAACGTTAAGGGCGCCATGGCTTTAAAAAGTTTGGGAACCTACGCATTAAGATAATAAGATAAGAGATTATGACAACATTACAATATGCACAAGCCTGCCTGAAGTTTTCCAAGTTCTGACAACAAAAAAGTTAATGTTGATTTTTGTATCCTATACCTATTTTCAATCAATTCTGAAGACGATTTCACATCTTCGATGGAATGATGTACTTATTGTATACTAACTTCTCTCAGTCCAATTTTCAGACAGTTTTCGTCATCGCCTTCAAATTTCTGGACACACCTTTGGAGTCACTTAAACTCCTCGTATACGAGAGTAGTTTGACAAGTAGTGAGAATGGAAAAGAAAAACAAATTTTTTAAATACAAAATAATTTTTATTTTTCAATATATTCTCCTAAAAGAGCAATACATTTATTCCGACGGTGCTCCAATGGCCTTATGCCATCTCTAAAATGCGATTCTGGAAGGCTTGCGAAATACTCATTTACGAAGATGATAAGCTCGTCGTTAGACGAAAATTTCTTTCCACTTTCCACTTGCCGTTTTCAATTTTGGAAAAAGCTGGAATTCGGAAGGGGCTAGATCCGGCGAATAAGGCGCATGCGGTACTAATTGGAAATGCAACTCGTGGATTTTGGACATCGCAACTGTGCTGGTATGCGAGGGAGCGTTGTCTTGGTGAAACAAAATCTTTTTCTTTGCCATTCCTGGCCGTTTAGCACGAATCTCAACATTTAATTTTTGTAGAAGTTCTGCATAATATTGTCCGTTTATTGTGGCACCTTTCTGAAGGTAATTAATGAACAAAATGCCCTTTGAATCCCAAAAAATTGATGCCATCACATTGTTTGCCGATAAAGTGGTTTTCGCTTTCTTTGGAGGTGCAGAACCATGTTCTAACCATTGTTTCGACTGTTGTTTAGTTTCGGGTGTACTGTAGTGTATCCAAGTTTCATCGCAAGTAACAAATCGCCTACAAAAATCAATCGGATTTCGCTTATAAACGTCCAAACGCTCATTGGAAATGCGCAAACGAGTGAACTTTTGATCAGTCGTAAGCAATCGCGGCATCCATCTTGCCGAAAGCTTGGAAAGGCCCGATTCTTTCGTTAAAATGTGGTGTGCGCGTTCCGTTGAAATATTTACCATGTCTGCTATCTCTCTCACTTTGAGTCTTCGATCTTGCGTAATAATATTGTGGATTTTTATAATCATTTCCTTAGAAGACACGATTTTGGGTGCTCCAGAGCGCGCTTCATCAACACAGCTTGTTCTACCACGTTTAAATACATTTACCCATCTATGAAGTATTTAATCACCGCACGATACTCTGCTTTTTCCATTTTAACAAAAAGACGTGTTGCTTCTTTTTCAATCAGCTGTCAAAAATAAACTAATCAACCGATTTATCTAAATATCGGAATGTAAACATATAAATAGGTATCCTAAATTACAGTGCATTTGTTTTACCAATTAGAGGACCACCTATGTGTCATTCTCACTAGTTGTCAAACTGTCCTCGTACTTATTATCACTTTCAATATACACCCCTCCTCTATCCCTACAACGCTCCATGCGAATCTTCCATTTTTTAAAACAGTGCTGGAAGTCTTCTTCTCTCAGCTCCTTCAGGACGCGTGCCGTTTTCGCTTTCGCAGCTTCAACGGACTCAAATTTTGTTTCCTTTAATTCAGACTTCACCTTAGGAAACAGATAGAAGTCGCACGGTGCAAGATCCGGCGAATAAGCCGGATGGTCTAACATTGGAATGCTGTACTTGGCTAGAAACCTCTTGACTGACAATGCAGAATGAGCATTCGTCACATGTTATTATCCTTTCCAATAAGTTTTCAATGGCATTCAAAGTGTCGCGCGAGCTTGTTGTTCAAACGTGAAAATTTTAGGCACCATTTCGGCACACACATTTTGCATGTTAAAATTGTTATGTAAAATTTGCCGTACGGATTCTTTATCAATTCCTACTGTTTCAGCTTCTTCCGTACCAGCGTCAGTTCCCTTATTTAATAGCCACACCTCGTATTTACTTACCAAATAAAATTCGAATCAAGTCACAGTTACTTATGAAATCCTGTCTCAAATAGATTAAGAAAATGACTTATTTGTAGTAACAAAGAAATTTCACTTCGAACGATAAATATTAACAACAAATTACTTTATTAGAACCAAGGCGATCTTTGGAGGTTTTATGTTGAGGCGTACGCTTTTTGTCAACAAATACGTATGTATTTGCTGGAATTTTTTCCAAAACAAGCCTGTCTCATCGACATTAAACACTCGTTGGGCACAGTAGTCTCCATCTTCTATCATAATTTTAAGGTGTCCAGGAAAAGCATTTGCTCCATTAACATCAGCACCAGCTGCTTGGTATTTGAGCATGCTCGAGTTGCAAAATTGTATTTTAACGCCACTTTTGACATGCGACTCTTCTTTGTTCTTTTTTTTCTTCGTTTTTTACTATAATAATACAAAATAATAAAATATTGGTTTTATAAAACAACAAAATACTAAATTGACTAATGAATGGATATTCTGATTATAATAATTCAAAACATGTATGATTGATTGCTTATCTACTAATTATCTTTAGGGCATGTACAATTATTGAATTATGTGCAAAATTTATATATAGCCAATTATTCTCAATATAAATGTATTCTACTAAGCTAATAATTAAATGATAAACAATTTAAAGTCATATTATCAGTTCTTTCACCTTTGTTGTTTTATCTGTTACGAGGAATACGTATATACCGTGAATATATTTTATAATGCAACATGCACATACATACATAACGTAATAATGAAATGACAGCAATGTATTTTAGCGTGTATTTTATTTTGCAACATAGGATGTGAAATACAGTACTTGAACAAAATTTAAAAACTAATTTAACAAATTTTCAAAAATGTCACCATTGACGGCCAGAGAGTATCCTAAGCGATTGTAGAATTCATTTATTGTATTTTGTATCTGCTCTGGAGTTATTTCTCTTGCAGCAACTCGTATTCTATTTTTTAATTGGTCAATATTATTTAGAGGTTCTCCATGAAAAACTTTATTTCTGATACATGACCAAATAAAGAAATCGTTTGGAGACAGGTCTGGTGATCTTGCGGACCATTCTACTTCTCCTCCACGGCCTATCCAACGGTTTGGAAATCTTTGGTTGAAAAATGTTCTAACCATATGAGAATTATGTGCCGGCGCGCCATCATGCTGGTACCAAATCTCACCATCAATATTTAAAGCGTGGAGGGCTGGCATAACTCTGTACTCAAGCAATTCTAAATATTTTTCTCCTGTAAGAGTACCCTCAATAAAAAACGGTCCTACAATATGGTGTCCAATCAACCCAGTCCAAACATTGACTTTCTGTGGCCGCTGAGTCCTTGTGATATGATATCTATGCAAATTTTGTCTACTCCAGTAGCGGCAGTTCTGTGAATTTACTTCACCATTTACATAAAATGTTGCTTCATCTGTAAAGCAAATTCTGCGTAGTAAAGTATCATCATTATGAAGCTTATCCAACATGATTTCACAAAAGTTACTTCTTCTTTCTGCATCATTCGCAATTAGTTCCTGATGGTTTTGAAAATGATACGACTTAAAATTTTCTCGTTTTAGTAGTTTATGCACGGAAGATTTGCTTACATTTGTAGTTTGTGCTAAAGCTCTTGTGGAGAGCATATTATTATTTTCGATTGTTTGTGGAATTTCATCTCTTTTGGCGTCAGTAATAACATATCTTGGCCTATTCTTTTTTTTATGATTAGGAACGATGCATCCATTATTTTTATACTTCTGTACTAACCTACTTATTGTAGTTGGACTCGGTCTTGGACGGTCAGGATATGTAATTTGAAACAAATCTGCTACTCTCGTCAAACTCATATTCGAGTTATACCAGTTCACTAATAACAGTTTTTCTTCTACACTATACATACCTCAAAAATAGAGTAACTTATTTTGACATCCTATGTTGCAAAATAAAATACACGCTAAAATACATTGCTGTCATTTCATTATTACGTTACTCTAGCAACTAGTGTATGTATGTGCATGTTGCATTATAAAATATATTCACGGTATAGTCTGCATAGGATAAATTATTGATTTTTATTGGCAAAGGATTACTGTGTATCCATGGCCTTTAACATTACTTGAAACCAAATTATAAATAAAATATACATACTTATGTGAATGGCTCATAATTTTATTGTTTTTAATTAAAAATTATCTGTTTTTAATGTTCTTCTTTAAGCAAGAAATATAAAATGCGTCGAAGGATATTAGAAAGTCCTCCGGAAATCTAAATTACTAAAACTTAAGTCTTATATTTTTACCAATTATGTATTCTTGTAATTATACTTCTTACTTGTGCGATGATCTCTTTAAACAATTAAACTAAATCAATACATTCCAAATGTATTATGATTCGCAAGCCTCCTTTGAATGTAATTTGAATACACACAAAACGTACGCGAAATTTATACCGCAAAGAAGCAGCTTTGTCCTGAAAGTTTACCATGAAATTGTATAACTAATTCAGGTTTATATTGTGAGTGACGAGATACGTAATTTTTTCACATCCATTCATATTTTGAGTAGGTTTCCGCCAGTTCTCTCATTTAGAGGAAAGCACCGATCTTGTTAATTAGCTTCGCCGAGTTTCCAGATCTAAATATGGGTACTTAAGATTGACTACGTCAGTGTGTGAGAATGATGAAACAAGTGGGCGTAATTTCGTTATCGCGATCCCAATTTAATTAGTATATAATTAACTATCACTGGGACATGCTACTCTCCGTATAGGATTTAGATAGGATACTAATCTAAACATACAGTTGCGTAAGACTTCTTAAAATTTTGGACTCATTCCGACATGTTTTTTTATTATATAGTTGAAATCAGGAATGTTTTCCTATCACGTCATCACTATCGTATGAAATAAGATGTCGACAGGAAGTGAGGATGTCAAATTAAATACTGTATTTACTAAATTTATATTGCTGTCAGGTGCGAGAATGTTAGGAGTTACAATTAATATAACCTGAGCAGTTTGTAAATATAAGTTACGTTAAATGTCATCAATACAAAGGGTACTAGGAAAGGTTTGCAATATGACGCAACAATGAATCGTAGGAAGATGCTTGTTGCAGCATGTTGTGACATGTTCATACGTGCATAGCAGCCGTTGTGCCATGTCGATGGGCTCAGTTATTCATTAGCAGTGACAGTGTAAAGTGCTTGCGATGGTATCGTGGTCACGAAATGAGATAAGGCCAGTTTTCCGTTATAATTTCGTGCGTGGTTTAAACATAGACCAACACAACGATATTCAGGTGGTATAGAGAATTCTAAAGGGGAAGTTTAACTGTGGAGGATGCTGAGAGGCCGGGAAGGCCACGAACGTCAGTTACGGAGGAAAACGTTACTACTGTGAAGAAAATGCTTGGAGAGAACAGGCGAGTGACCTATCAACAGATAGAGAGTACTTTAGGCCTAAATGCACCAGCAATTCGATCGATTATGCATGATAATTTGCACGTGAAGAAACTTTGTTTTATCTGGGTGCCGCATTGACTGATATATAGAGCAGATGACACGATGTGTGACTTGGTGCCGGATGCTAAAAAAGTTTAATAAGGGACAATGTCGGTATGTGAACAACATCGTTTTATTAACATTTAGGAAGCGTCTATATATTGGAAAAGACAGTTTATTAATAAACCATTTATTGTCAAGTAAGGTGCCTATTAGATATCTTAATGACACTTTCCTGGAACACCTTAGAAAAGACAAAAAACACATCGGAAAAAAGAAATAAAAATGTATGGAGAAACTTATGCCTTATGAAATATTATTGAAATGATTATTAAATACCTCACAAGAAGAAGTACTTCGTTTATTAAATGAAAAAGTAAACGAAATTTAAAACTTTAACATAATCAAACTAGATAAAAGTAAATAGTCTAATATAGTTTGTTCAATGTGTATGTCTTCGGTATCAGATTCTGAACCAGTATTTACAGAAAAAACAGATCCGTCTTTGTCAAAGTTTGCTTCTCTTTCATACAGCTATTAATGCTACTATTAATGCATTAGTATGTCGTATGTATTCCTTCCAAAAACCAGGCGTGCAAATATATAAAAATTGCTAGCACATTTTTAAAACATTTTCTTCTCCATATCCTTTTCACCAACATGTTTATTGTAGTGCGTTTTTGCACATGCCCAAGCAAGTTCGATTGCATTGAATTCGCAATAGTATGGTGGAAGTCGGAGTACTTCGTGGTCAGCTTTTCTTATCAATTCATCTATTTCACAGATCTTTTTCTTTTGTGCCACTTTGCTACTTTAAGCAGTTGACATTTTCTCATCGTAGATTCATGGTCGATATTATTATTCAACCAATAAACTATTGTTGCTTTTTTCCAATATTGATATGGTTGCTTTTAAGTAATACAATATGGTAAGCCGTATTATTCATTTATGCTCTGGTCGTGAATCTTTTTTCTTCCCAATTTATTACGTTTTAAAACATTTGAAGTTCGCATATATTCATATGTGATTCTCTAGAAGCACCTCATACCAGGTGTTTCTAGAGAAGAAGCAAGATTTCGTGCGATAGTGTAGATATATTAACGAAACAAAGTCGTCTGTCAGCACTTGTGTTTCAGAGCATGAGCATTTTACTAGACTGCTGCGCGTAGCTGGTTCTGCACTTGAGTATAGGCTTGAAACCGCGCACTATACTCAACAAAAAAATACAATAAATTAAACGATGATTATTATTGTAAATTGGAATAAATTATTTTTCTGTGGAATAGCAAAAAATATTAATTTTCAAATCTTCCCATTTTTATGAACATACTGCTACTCTAGCATTGATTACACAGGCCAACACACATTTTGGTGCCTGCGATTTTTTAACTATTCCTGGGTAATTTTTGGATGCAGAATGTAAAAAAGTTCTCAGATTTGGTCTATCAGATCTAGTTTTTGAGATTTTTTAAAAAATCTTGTATATATTTTACGTTATAACTGTTATAATATATAATATTACTATTGACAGTTAAAAAAACAAAGACACATGGATTTAAGTATTTATTGCAAAAACTTAATTTACATAATTACATTAGTCACTAATCACATAAAAATTTTCTTTTATACGACTTTCTAGAATGGAGTTTACTAGGGCAGTCTCGCTGAAGGCTCCAGCAGTAGTCCGCCATCATGTGTCTATCCCATCGTCCTTGATAACGATCTTTCATAGTTTTAATATCCTGATGGAATCTTTCCCCCTGTTCTTCACTACAATCACCTAAGTTTTCTGGAAAACGATCTAGGTGGCTGTGGAGGAAGTGAACTTTTATACTCATGTTACAGCCGAGAATATTAAAATTTGAAAGCATAGTTTCCACTAATTCTACGTAATTCTCTGTCTTATGATTGCCAAGAAAATTTTGTACTACTTGAACAAATGAACACCAAGCGTTAGATTCAGTCTCGTTCATTGATGTGGTGAATTGTGGATCTTTAACAAGTTGCCTTTTTTGAGGACCATCAAATATACCAGCTTTTAGTTTTTCCGTGCTATGTCAGGAAATTTACGTGATAAATACCCAAAACAATTTCCATCTCGATTTAAAGTCTTCACAAATTACTTCATTAAGCCTAGCTTGATATGCAAGGGCGGAAGATTTTTTCTCTTGCAACCAAAGGTTCGTTGATCACGTTTTGTTTTCCTTGAATCATGACATCTCTTGAAGGCCATTTTTTTTAACCCATTCCAGGTCTCCATTTGGCTAATTACATTCTGGGAAATTTCTATTTTGACGATTAAGTACATATTTATCTCTTTATTTGTTGTCCTTTATCAGAAAAAAATATCAATTAACCTGTAACCTGTCTCTCAAAAACTAGAGCTGATAGAAAAAATCTGATGGCATTTTTGGAATCAACACATTAAAAACATCTAAAATCAGATGTTAGATTTCCGTCACCAAATTTTTTTTTTCATTTTGTTACCCTGTGTATAATAGTATAGTAAATTCTGAATGGTCCTTATAGAAAATGAAAACCCGTACAGTATCTTGACAACATTCTCCGTTAAGACAGCGGTTTGTTTAAACAAGTGAAATATTAAATCGCGATCTACAATTCAACAATTTGTATTTTTTGCACATAATGAGAGAATGCATTTTACTTTACCCAATAGTTAGTCCTTCAAAACAGATGTAATAAAATACGTCCAGAAGTTAATTAAGTTTTGGGAAATTTATTTTGTTCAACGGCAAAAGTGTATATGTGAGTCCTCTCTGTTTTTGACAATTGGTAAGAAACTACATACAATGACTGCGAAACTCTGCAAATCAGAATAACCTATTGTTTAAAATTAGATTTTTTTAAGAAAGTAATATAATTTTTGAGATAAAATATTATTTTTGTATATCATGTTCATCATTAAGAGAAGTTGGATAATTATTTATTATTGGAAATTGCAGGTTATTTTCCGATGTTTATACTTCAAAAACTTTCCTTTTACATTTCAATTCTAATTGGAATATGTTTGCATCGTTCGTCGAATTATTCTTTGAGATATCTGCTTTGAAAACGTAATGCTTTTCTCTTTAGAAACCTTAGATATAGTAGATTCTCATCGTTCGGATTTCGTTTAACTAAATCCAGAAATATAAATGTGAAATTATAAAGACGAATTTTTATTTAACTCGCATTGTAGCTTCATAAATCTGTCTTCTTATACGCCACAATTTACTTTGTCGAAATACCTTATTAACGTTTTACATTTTACATAAATTTAATAAAATATATAATTGTATATAAATATATAACTAAGTGCCTCGCGATGGGAAATGAATGAAAATTAATATTTCCTGCTATTCTATCGTTGTTGACGACAACATTAACATCTGACTGCGCGTTGAAACAATTAGATCTGCCCCATATTGTAATTTATGACATACTAAGAGACTCAAAACTACACACTGCTTGACGGTTTAATTGTTTGAAGAGAACGGTAGATACAGGTTCGAGTCCTTGTCCAACGTAGAAAGTTTTTAATTGATTTTTTGTAACTAATAAAAACGATGTAATAACAGGGAATGTTAATTTTCGGATCTTCCTTCCTTTTCTTTTTCTTAAATGTTAATGAACATATTGCCACAGTATTATTGGGTAATTATAGTATAGCTAATTCTGATTTGCATGCTCTTTATAAATTTCTTTAATAATTAATCAAAAAAGAACACCTATACATCATAAATACATTCATCTACATATATGTACGAGGGGTGTTTCCAATATTCTGAGAATTGGTGCTATAATTAAATAACGCAGAACTTATACGCAATGTTATTGATGCCAGACAAGTCTTGACATGTTTATGTAACTATCTAGTGCAACATTGTTCAGTCTGATTCAGGTATTCGACTAATGTAGACGCGTTTTAGTAGCACTGTTTTCGTCACCATGGAACACGCGGCAAAATCTCAAAGAGCGATAATTTTCTTTTTGTGAAAAGAAGATGTGACAACGTCAGAAATTATTACTCGTCTAGGAGCATTTGGTGAATCTGCAGAATCGAAAAGTACTGTTTATCGGTAGATCGATCGTTTTGAAGCCGGTAGAACATCACTAGAAGATGATCCACGCAGTGGGCGGCCAAGTACGTCGGTAAATGAAAGAAACATTACTGCCGTCGAAAACCTACTGAAAAACGACAGGCGAATGACTATTCGTCAAATTAGTGTACGCCTAGGGATAGGTACACGACAAGTTCATGACATCTTGCATGATTGTTTGGGCGTTAGCAAGGTTTCTGCGCGCTGAGTGCCAAGGCTGTTGGGACCAGAACAGAAACTCAATAGGTCCGATACTTGTCGTCAACTTCAAGAGCTGCTGGCCCGTTACGATGATGAATTTTGGCCACGAGTAATAACCACTGACGAAACGTGGATTCCTTATTTCAATTCTGAGACGAAAAGTCAATCCAAAGAATGGCGCAAACCTGAATAAGGGCCCCCACTTAAGTCGCATGCAGTTCCGTCTGTTGGAAAGGTAATGCTTACTGTATTCTGGGATTGCGAAGGGATTATTTTCATGGATTATCTGCCGAGAGGTACTACAATTAATGCAGAATATTATTCAGATTTATCCGGACCACTGCGACAGGCACTAGTCAAAAAAACGGCCTCAAAAGTTGCATAAGCGTCCGTTATTGCAACAGGATAATGCAAGACCACACACCGCAAGAAAAACGAAAGATGTTTTGAACGATTTACGATGGGAATTGCTACCGCACCCACCTGATTCCCCGGATCTTGCACCCAGTGATTACCGTCTGTTCCCAAATTTGAAAAAACCCTTACGGGGTCTTCGATTTGAAAGTTTAACTGACGTAAAACTTGCCATAAATAGGTGGAACGACAAGACAACGAAAAACTTCTTTGAGGACGGCTTAAAAGAATTAGTTTATCGTTGGGATAAATGTATTGAGTTAAATGGAGAATATGTTGAAAAACGACATTGTAATATTGACGAAAATTAACAAAATTATAAAAATTATATGTAATTCCCAGAACTTTGGAAATATCCTTCGTACATATATCCCCGTTAAAATATCAGTTTTTTTAAACAAGTAAAACAGAATTGTAATATATTATAATGCAACGATTTGTATTTTTTTGCACAAGATAAGGCCGGTGTGCTTCATTTTACACAATAAAACTATTAATGTTTTAAAACAGAGGTAATAAAGCATCCACAGAAGTTAATCTTCGAGAAACTTGCTCCGTTCAAGCGAAAAAGTGGTAGTCTACGTAGTCTCTGTTTCTGGTAATCGATAAAGAACTATAGACGATGACCATGAAACTCTGTAAACTGGAGAAATGTATTGATTAAAATTCGATTCCTTTTTAAATGATATACAATATTCCAAATAAAACATTGATTTTTTACATCAGGTTCAACAAAGATGCTAGATAGCTGTATTTATTATTGGGAATTGTAGATAATTTTCTGCCATTTCTTATTTAAAAGTTTTCCTTTAACATGTCAATTCTCTTTGGAATAAGTTTGCATCTTCCTTCAAATAATTCTTTAAGATGTCTGCTTTGGAACTCTAATGCTTTTCTCTTTCGAATTCTTAGATGTAATATATTCTTATCGTTTGACTTTGGTTTCACTAAATCTAGAAGTATAAGTTACAACTTGTCGCATTGTAGCTTCATAAATACGTCTTCTTAAACGTTACAGTTAGTTTTTCGAAATGCTTTATCAACGTCCTAAGTTTTATACAAAGTTAGTAAATATCACAAAAAAATTTTGTTTCATGCATCCTTAAAACCGGGGGTTCCCAAAGTATGAGCTGGGGAGCAAAGAGTTTCCAGGAGCGCCGTGACAGCCTCGCCAAACCAAAAAAAAAATTAAAAATATAATTTTATAATTTATTAAACATCTTTTTTTGCACTTGATTGTAAATATAATCAACAATGATTTGCTCAAAATAAGTACTATTCATTTTGTATATTGAATTTTAGATTTAATGTCAATGTATTTAAACAAAATTAAAGTCTTATAAAAATCTAAAAGATAAATTTAGAAACCATAGCATAGAATTTATTTAAATTTAAGATTTTAGACTTAAAATTATCAGGTATCCAGTTTTGTTTCGTATGAAGGGCGCCATGGCTTTAAAAAGTTTGGGAACCTATGCCTAAAACCAATACTTATGTATACCATTTTCAGTATTTTGAATGTATTATTACTACTTAACACTCTGCAACTATTGATGAATAAAAGTCGGGAAACTAAAGAAACACGTGGAGAATATGAAATGTATTATACATTCAATTTGCTTGCGGATTGCAAACGAACATTGTCTTTCCAAACACGAGTAAGAAATAACATGCTGTGAAGTATGCAAACGTGAGTTAACTTACGTATGCATGTTAAATAGTACGAGTTTATAAACAGCTTTCACTATGAGAAAATATGTAATAATACTGGGAAAATTGTCATTTGCTTTTAATTATGCTAGTATTTGCATGATTTTAACTGAAATAGGAATATCACTTTACTCACTAAGTTTACTGTTCGCGTCTAAGAAATAACATATAATTAAAAATTATTTCCAGTAATATTCTAGCTTTTACTCCAATGACTTGCAGAAATGAATTAGCGCCATCTAGTGCAAATATGTGTCATGCTGTCCCTACAGCATGATTGTTTTTGAAATTTAATATGAAAGCTTTTCCACTGTGTACTCCATAACGCCTCGCATAAAATAATATTAATTTCCATTATAATACGCGTGTGCTTCTCTCACTACTTTTCATGACGTTTTCCTCAACTCATCCACATTCCAAATTTAGTACAGTAGACACCGTACTTGTAGGTAGCTCCACGTTAAGTAGTACTAGTTTTAAATCAGCTTTCGGTATGAGATAACATAAGTACTGGAAATATTGTCATTTGTTTTGCGTTATATTAGTACTTATTCTATAGTTTCCCAAACTTAAATTTTGAAATATCATTTTTAATTGAAATAGGTGTACATTTCTAATCAATAAGTTTACTGTTCTCGTCCAAGAAAGACACATGTCATTAAAAACTATTTTTGTGGGGTTCCACCTTTCATCCTCGCGAATTACGATGACCTGCAAGAAGGAATTAGTGTCATCTAGTGCAAATATGTGTCGCGCTGCCCTACAGCATGATTGTTTTTGAAATTTAATATAAAAGCTTTTCCACTGTGTACTCCATAATGCCTCGCATAAAATAATATTAATTACCGTCATAATACGCATGAGCTTCTCCCACTAATTCTTGTGACGTTTCCTTCAACTCATTCACATTCGAAATCTGGTAAAGAGGACACCACCGTCGTTGTAGATATCTCCAAGTTAAGTAATACGAGTTTAAAATCAGCTTTCAATATGAGACAACATAATAAGTACAGCAAATATTGTTATATGTTTTGCGTTATATTAGAACTTATTCTCAGTTTTCCTTTAACATGTCAATAGTCTTTGGAATAAGTTTGCATCTTCCTCCAAATAATTCTTTAAGATGTCTGCTTTGGAACTCCAATGCTTTTCTGTTTCGAATTCTTAGATGTAGTAGATTCTCATTTTTCCAAATTCAAATTTTAAAATATGATTTTATCTGAAATAGGAGTACATTTCCAATCAATAAGTTTACTGTTCTTGTCCAAAAAAGACATACGTCATTAAAAACTGTGTTTTGTGGGGTTCCACCTTTCATCCTCGTGAATTACTGTGCTTTGCAAAAAGAAATTAGTGCCATCTGGTGCAAATATGTGTCATGACTACTCGATAGCAATACAATCAAGCAATGCGAACTTGTTTTCATCAGATATCCGAAACGAGTAATCTAAATTTAGTTATTTAGTAGCAAAATCAAAGAAGGGTGTTAAATTAGAAATAAACTGAAATAATAAAAATACTTCAGATGAATACTAAGAAAATGATTCGTTTAAGAAAAAGAATTTCAAAGGAATGTCTTAATTCAACAAGTTACTGAATTTTTGCAACGTAAATTAAATTAACATAAGTTTAATATCAGGAAAGTTTATCGTGGGGAAAATACTTAAAAAATATAAAATTGTTTTACTTCAATGAAAATATAACAAATGTCCACTGGCTAATTTATAAGAATTTCGAAATCAAGGACAAAAAGTTGATGTTTCTAGGCTCACTAGTCTACTGATCCGTCTTTGTAAAAAATATAAACAAACATTCTCTCATATAAACCTTTTCCGAGATATTTTAAATACTGAATTAAGTTCAATTTAATTTATCCAAAATATTAACTTAGAAAAACAAAATTTCATAAAATATTAAACGATGATCGAAAGCTTTTCATGGAGGCACTTGTTTGGCCAACGAGAAAAAATATTTTTCATTTTCCAGATATTGATTGCTTTTTTTTAGATTGGTTTACTTTTCAGTTTATCATTTCAGCTAGATTAGAATATCTTCCACTGTCCTCGGTATATATACCTTTGTTTAAAATTTACATTCAGAGTACACAGAACTGCCATAAATATTCATGGTTTTCGATAGCGGACTATTTCGTCAGACGATGAGAGTGGTACATTTTTAATTGAAAAACATTTTTCCGTACGATATGCAAAACACACAGTTTTCATTCTATTATGTCGCTTACAATTAAAACGCCCTTTCTAAAAAAGTATTCCGAATATCTTTTTTGATTTAGTTTACGTATACGTCCAAATGGAAATTTAGTGAGTTATTATAGTATGCATACAAATCTTTATTTCGTGAGTTAAAAGAAGCCATCGCAGTAACAGAGATTCATTAAATTGACAGTACCAGAATCGTTTGCAACGTTTGAATTTGTTTCTGCAATTTATTTCGTTTTTATGGCTTTGAATATCGATAAGTGTTGTCCTGTATTTTACTAGAAAATCACTTTTTCCTGCATTTTACTATATAAACAACAATATGAGCTCATAGTGTGGAATGAAGAATTAAAAAAGAGTAATATGAAAATGAATACAAACAAGACAAAAGCGATGGTGATAACGGAAGAGAAACGCAACATAAATATAGAGGTAGACAATACAAAAATAGAACAGGTGGATAGCTTCCAATATATGGGTTCGATTATAGAAAGAACGGGTGATCAGAGGATGGAGATCAACAAAAGAATTAAAAGTGCCATAAAGACCTGTTACACAATAAACAAGACAATTATTGGTAAAAAAGAAGTATCCAAAGCAACTAAAATAAAAGTTTATAAAACGATTGCTAGACCATTATTGACCTATGAATGCGGAACATGGGCTTTGAATAGGAAACAAAAAAGTAAAATCCAAGCTGTTGAAATGAAATACCTGAGAAGAATACTGGAGGTTACAAGATGGGAAAGACTAAGGAATGATAAAATAAGCGAAGAACTACAGGTGGAACCCATTGCGGAATTCATAGAGAGGCGAGAGCTTAGCTAGTGGGGACATCTAGTGAGGATGGATGCAAGTTTGTCGGTGAGGCAAGTCTGGGAATCAAGAGACCCGGCCAGGAGAAAACGAGGTAGACCGAGAGAAACGTGGGACGAGATGATGGGGAAGATTCTGATTAGAAGGTATACGTCCTGGACGGAGGCCAAGCCTTTGGCTCAAAACAAAAAGCAGTGGCGCAAATTTGTGAGTGAAAAATAGAGTAACCCTACACAGAATGGTAGACGGGGTTCATTGATTATATATATATATATATATATATATATATATATATATATAATATAATAATAATATACTTTATTTTACTAGCACATACAAAACGAAATAGTAACGTCAAATGTTTGTTATGTGTTTTGTGTGTGTGTCCGTGTTCGTGTGCGTGTGTGTGTTCCCATGTATAGTATATTTACTATTACACTAATAATTTTTCATAAATTCTATGAATTCATTGACTGAATAAAAGGTATTTTGCAAAAGAAATGACTTTATTTGTTTTTTAAAGTCCAAAAACTGCTTCTCCATCCATTCTGAGAGTAGCGTATTTATTAATTGTAAATGTCTGTGCTGAGCAGCGGTAGTAATGATCCTGTGGGGTGGGATTTGGACCCTATCGTGTGATCTTAATTGATCTTTCATCACTGTTCCTCTTTTCTCTAGTGATGGCAATTCTAACTTAGCACTAAGTAATTGTTTGTATAGGTATATAGCTGGAAGGCACATTATTCGGTTTTTTATAAATAAGTCCCTGCAGTGAGCAAACCGGTCCACACTTCCGATTATTCGGACAGCCTTCTTCTCTAGTATGAAAATATCATCAGCATATGCTGAATCGCCCCACAACTGAATTCCATAGCTCAATCTAGAATGAAAGAGTTCATGGTAAGCTGTTATGGAAGCTTCTTTATTTATAATGTTTCGTATTCTTCGAATACCGTATAATGCAGACGACAATTTATTGAATATGAGTTCTCCAAGTTAATCTCGTATCCAAATAAATGCTCAACAATTTTGCAGATCCTGTGTTATCTGGAGTTTTGTTTGGAAGTAAACGATAAATGAATTGTTTTGTCCTAATTAAGAAGCAGATCGTTGGAAGAAAGCCACTTTGAAGCTCGATCCAACGTGTCTTTTATTTCTCTCTGAAGACACTTCCAATTTTTAGCTCTACAAACAAAAGTCGTATCATCTGCATACAATACTATATATATATATATTAATTCGTAGAATAATTTCTGATAACTGCTTACATTTTAATCTATTTGAGTGAATTCCAGCAGATAAAAAATTAGGATATATTTATCTGCTGTATCTTTTTACGATAATTTAGGACCTGAACGAAAGTTCATCGAGATCAATGACCACTTGATTTATACAGTCGTAATTATTAACTTGTGCAATACACATAAAATATTTAAATAAATTCAACGAACTAAAAAGGATAAGTGATAAGTCGAAATAATAATATAATATATGTATACAATAATGCTACTGATTTAGTTAAAAATATTTTTTGGTTTTACCTTTTACCTTTTATAGTTATATCTAGAATTTAGTACCGAAAAATGAACTATTAACTACGATATTATTATCATCAACGACGCTAAACTAAATTGAAACTATAAAAAATATAAATTACAAAAAACAACAATGTAATCATTTGGTTATACGGATTCATATGAGTTTAAAAGTTTTACTTTATTTTTACAAGCATCTAATTCGGGTTGACAAATATTCTTTACAAATCTTCCTTTTTTAAGCTAATTCTATTATCTGTATTCCATATATGAAACTAGTGCATTTAAAACCAATTGAACTTTAAATGGCCTTTTTAGCGATTTGTTTGTCCAATATATTCTTTATCACAGTTATTGTACATGATTTCTCATATTCCTTCCTTTTCATGAATCTTGGATTTATTCTTAAGACTGCCTAAATAATTAAGTAATGTATTTAGAAAAATAATAGATTTTAAATATTTAAGCGTTTTGAACCATTATGGAATGAAATTTTGAATTATCTATTTGAAATAGCTCGATGAATAATGATACTGTAAGCATATTCCAGTGTAGCCCATGTAGTAAGGACACTGGACTTAAGATGTCGAATTTCTTTCCTAGCAGTGCGATTTTTAAGAAACCGTTTCTCGATTTGGATTCGTCGATACCTCCCTTGTTATCCTTCAGTAAGGAAAAACGATCAACACTACTTCCCTTCTTACGGGGAGGATGGGTTAGTAACAAAACCATGAATCCCTATACTGCCGCTTATGTAGTCGTGACAAATCGAAAAGACTTATAACCCATCTGGAGACCCACCGCATACAAAAAAGATATATTTAATTGTGTGTTCTAAGTAGTTTCTTTTTTCTCACATAAAACATAAATTAAAGTCTATTAATTCTATTATACCTTCTTATCTTCTTAAGAGTAGCAATAAATTTACAATACAAATTCTATGCTTTCTAGTTAGGACCTTGTAGTGATAACATCTTAGCATACTTCCCTTTGAAACTTATAACGCAAACTGTTAGTCATAACTAAAATAATATTTCGGCTATCTGTTATAAAATCCGTTGAAAGGTAGTATAGATTGCGTATGTATAAAGATCGGTGGATTATATAACATTCGGAGGACACACACATACCTGTTTAACGTGAAATGTCGTCCGTGGGTGTTCGAAATTACAACCTTATCCGGAGATAAGCCGCCGACACCCGAGCCATTATTCAGTCCCAATTATGTCTTAATTATATGACCTTTAAAAGGTTGTGCAAATTGAGAATTATTCGACACAATTCGTTTCCATTAGAATTAAATTATCTCCGGATATAAAAGGATCTCCGAAATACATTTTAATGAAATAAACCTTTGCATAGCGATACTGTAAGTCGCGCAAATAGAATTTCATCAAAATTTATTCAACCTTTCTTTATTAAAATTTGCAAATAAAATATACGTTAAGTTTTGCCAGCATCTTAAGTATTAGGCGCTCTACATCAGGGAAAATTGAGTAGCCCAGATATAAGCATGCAAAGTTCACACGTTCTGTTTTGAATAGAGTAACAACTCAAATAACAGATGGCGCAAAAGTATTGTCATAATTTGAATTGGCTACCAATTTTTCAGATGACACCAAATGTCACTGTGCTTTGACATTCAAGATGTAGATATGTAGAGAATTAGTTGTCAACAGCTCATAGAGCAATACACACCACAAAAACGTAAAATTATTGTTACCGCTTATTTGACAAAATTTTAATTTGTTGTTCTATCGCAGCGTGAATTTCGTCGTCGTTTTCCTCGTCGTTCTGTTTCATGTACTCGAACAATTAAGCGTTTGACTGAGCGCCTCGTGTAAACTGGGTCCACTACCAGAGAAGTAGCAGCCGGTCTCATATTGCGCCTTCGACGGGGAACATCGCTGTATTTTGGTGAAAGATTTGAAAATGTACTCCTGCAAAGTACAAACTGTTCACGAATTGCTGTTTGCTGACCGTCGGATAAGGTTAACTTACTGCCATACCCTGTTAAACCTGGTGCAAGAAGAGGATAGTTTCGTATCAAAAATCATAATGAGCGACGAAGCCCATTTCCACTTAAACCACACAAAAGCGTAGTTTTATCTAGATTTAATAGCAACGAGAAGACGATGCACACTGTTAGGCATCAGCAGACATTGGTTGCAACGAATTTTGCTGAAAGATTTGAAAATTTTCCCTTACAAAGTGCAGACTGTTCACGAATTGCTGCCTGCTGACAGTCGGACAAGGTTAAGAAGAGGACGATTTCGTATCAAAAATAATCATAATGAGCGACGAAGCCCATTTCCACTTAAGTGGTTATGTTAACAAACAAAATTTGCGTTCCTGGTGCAAAGAGAATCCACATGAAATGCACGAACAGCCATTGCATCCCCTCATAGTGGTGTGGCATTTGCCGAAAAGAAGCGATTGGCCCTTAATTTTTTGAAGACGTCGATGGCACCACCGTCACCGTAAATGGTGAGCGTTACAGTCAGATGCTAAACGAGGTTTTTTTGCCGCAAGTTGCTGCATTGGTCTCGATTATTGTTGGTTTCAATAAGACGGAGCAACCGCTCACATAGCTCAGGAAATGATGGAGATTCACTAATTTCCAGGTCCAGTGATCTCCCGTTTTGGAGATTTGAACTGGCCGTACAGATCGCCAGATCTAACAGCACCAGACTTCTTCCTTCGGGGCTTTTCAAGGTCTCGTCTTTACCTCAATAAACTAACTTGCAAGTCTTGAAAGCTAACATTGAAGAAGAAATCGCCAATTTGGAGACAGATGTTTTGCGAGCAACAATTCCAAATGCCGTAAAACGAGCGCAATTATGCATCAACTCGGGAGGTGGCCATTTGAGTGATATAACATTTTACAATTAATATCATCAATTTTACACTTTCAAATAAACTTTTTGTGAAAACAGAGCTCTTTTCTTTTCTTTATAATAAAATGGCAGTCAGTTCAAATTGTGACATTACTTTTGCGCCACCCGTTACAAGAAATCGAGAATCATTTTGCAAATACAGTAATAAACCTAATTATCGCGACATAGAATATGTGTTAAGTGAATTAAAAACACGTCCAAATTATTGTGGTGCCAATTCTTGTAAACAGAAGGAACATCATCACGCATACATAAAGTAGTTCACGCAGGACTTTTATGTAACTTTTCGACGAACCGATTTATTCAGTTGAACATTTCCTTGTTTAGAAGGAAGTTAGGGTGGGAGTTTGTGATAAAATATTATACAAATATACTTTTGATAATGAAGAACTCAATACTGCATAATTGCTTTTCGATATGATAAGGTGCGCAAAAAGTTTCAACAAATACAAAAATTATTGACAAACCATATAAATAATAGCAACAAACATTTTAGCATCCACATGAAAGAGAAAATTTTTGTACGGTTGACGTTTTAAAATTAACACTTTTCATGCGTTTGTAAACTGTCAGCGTTTCCCACGTTCGCTTTTCCTCATCTCTTTTATTTCCTTTTTGTTTTCATTTTTCCGAAACATTGTATGTCATATACTTTCGCTTGGATGTATAAATCACTACACGTTTAACTAATGTCAGACCACCTATGCTCGTACGTGATCAAAAAAGATTCACTAAAAAACGTGCGTGTCTCGAATTAAAATGTTCAACCGTGAATACTTCCTCTTCCTCTGCGTGCCTATTATTGTTTCATTGATACCGGCTTAGTAGAAAATGTTTCCTTTTGGAACGCACGAATACACTGGAAAGAGAATTGTGCCGGAGGTGTACTTTTTCAATGCCTTTTTTTCCAAATGTTAAATACGATATCAAATACAGTTTATACAATCTCATATATTTTGCAGCCTAAATACAAACAAACGTAACGTAAGTAATAAATAATAAGACCATTTATTACCGAAAATGTAAAATATTGGTAAAGTTCTCATAAGATGATCTACAATTTACGAATAAAATTATTTATTTAAATATTTGGAGCAATACTGACAAAACAACAATACCTTTTTCGTGTTCTGGATAGCTATTCTGTGATGTAACAACAGTGTTGCCATTTTGCAAAGATATAACGGAAAATATTCTTTGAGAGCCTTCACAAAATCGTTTCTAAAGGTGAAACGAAAATTCCACCTTCCGAAGAGCTTAGGTCGCTTTTGGAGCAAAACTTTTTATAATTGTCGATTAAGGTATAAGATCTTGAAGTGGCGATAAAGCCTACACTAATGCTATATTTTTTAGATCTATTGTGGTCTTTATACTTCTCTGCAGTCTCTTGGCTTTTTGGAATATGCCCGTTGAAGTTCTTTTTGGCTACAAACAATAATTGATAATTCTATAATACCTATGTAGGACTCTATGCATATATATATACATAAGCATAGAGCCCTATGAGACGCGACAGCGCGATATTGACAGCGCATACGCGAAAACACTATGCCTTTCAACATTATTTTCGCTTTTGACTTTTACAAACGGCTTTTTTCCAGTCTTTCTTCGCTTGGATGCTTCCATTCAGAGCCTTGACACTAGGTTTCTGGATCATATCGAAAACACGTCTAATAGCCCGTTACAATAGAATACCTTAAGTTTTAGTCCTTTTTTGAGTCTTTACTCAAATCTGTACAATGTTGAATTCGGTTAGCTTGTGTGGTACGAACCTTGCACTAATCTTTCTCAGTCCCAAATGCTGTGTCAAAATGCAATGAATTAAATTTTTAATATTTAATTCTATTCTCACGTAACGCAATGAGGATTTCGGCTCATTTCTGATAAATTCACGCATAAGTTCGATGTTTTCGTAACCACAGGTTTATCGTGCCTGATAAACACGCATCACCATACTTGTTTCATCAAACTAAACGTTTCAGTAAACGATTTACCGAGTTTAAAACAGAACTTGATATTTGCTCATTGCCTAATACTCACTGTCAATTTATGCGCAATTTCTCTGCTTCTAATTATGCAAACGCCATAATATTTTGACATAACATTGGTGAAAGAGCTGCCTTGCCGACGCATATTTTTTAATGGATGGCACCACTAAGAATTATTATTTTAAGAAAGTTCAATTTTCTCTGCGACAAAGTATATATATGCCATCCTTTCGTAATCAAACAAAAAGTGACTATAGCTTTAGCGTCAGATTTTTGCGAGCGTGCTTTTCTTGGTGGTGGTTCTCCTTTTTTTACCCATTGAGTCCTCTGCCATTTTATGTTCGGCTCATTATAGTATAGCTTCTATCATATGTTCACCTTTTCTTAAACTGTGTCTTACCACTACTAACATTTCGAATAGATGTTTCAAGACCTTTAGAAAGTTCTCAAATAGATAAACGAAATGCGAATGATGACTCTTCCAGTGTGGATAGTTTTCTCAATTAGCACACTAATCGGGGTACCTAAGCACTCCTGAGTCTCACAACTTCTCCAACTCTTTCCAAAGTAACAGTGTGTATTTGGCATTGGTCGTAAAAGGAATTTTGAACAGAGAGCAAATGTCAAGTTCTGCTTTAAACTCGGTAAATCGTTTACTGAAACGTTTAATTTGATGAAGCAACTATATGGTGATGCGTGTTTGTCACACACGAGTGGGTATTCTTTACACCATCATCTTTTTACTATTAAAAATAAGCAGATCTTGCCATAAACGATTCACCAAAAGACTTTTAATTATGGAAAGATTTTCTATTGCAGACGAATATAAATTTAGTCGTATATCTATTTCACTTCATCCATCACGGTTACTAGAGGCCTGTCAATGTCGCAAGAAAATTGGTTAAATAAAATACTAAACGAGTGCGTAGACAAAACTCTAGGAGATTATCAAAATGTCTCCAGAATAGGCAGATCCACCAAAAATGTTATACATACCTTGGATCAACAGATCCGAAAACATAAGACCATAACAAAGAAATACATGAAATTTTCATTCATTTTAGATGTGGTTTTGAAAGAGTTAAATACAGTCGACAGGAAAGAAATGTTCAAGGAACTAGGAGTACTGGAAATGCCGATCGAAATAAGAACACTTCTCACAGTTAGCTTAAGAAATGCAAAAGTAAAAGAGAAGTTGGAGTCTGAACTGTAACGTAATTTGCATTGAAGTGAATAATTTAAAAAAAGTGAATAATTACTAGAAATCCCCTTACCTCAATAATATTTGTATTTCATTAGATACGCATATCAGCAGAGAAGTTGCATTTGCAGTAGCAATTAAACACAATATTGAACCATTTTGATTATAGACCGGTGAAGCAAATATTGGAAGCCATTGAATGAGCTACTGGAATAAAATATAGATCAGTGAGATGAATATCGATAAAATACTATTGTAACGGAAGCTTCGCAGAGAAGAAGCAAAGAGCTTGAGACGAAGTCGAAGGAAGTGAAAGAAAACTTATGAAAGGTTCTACACCTTACACAGTACATACAATATGTACTTATATTGGCGGCGTTTTAATAAATAATAATAAAGAAACGGAACTGGTGTACTTATTTACTCATTTAATAGCTTGTCTGATAGTAAATTTAGCAATACGATTACTATTTGCAATGATTTTATTAAGAAAACACCATGATGCGAAAGGCTTTTGTTTTACCAACTTGTAAGGAACAAGTTGAAAATCTAGGTTGGGCTAATTACACTCTAATAATTTCCCGCGAGATTGTTCTACAACTGCACAAGTTTGTATAAATATTTCAATCGTAACATAGTCCAATTTAATTAGTAATAGCGCCTGCTTCAAATTCCTAAAGCTCTTACATACGTACGTGCATTACTTATTTTAAATACATACAACGACTACGACGTTGCTCCTAGTAACATGAATTATGCTGCCGTTAGTATAATACGTTTTCCTTTATTTGTTTGCCTGTTGCGATACATATTTGTTGAACACAATAAAACTCAGTAGATTTGACATAGTTAGTAGACGTGTGTTCACGTAGATAATAAGCAACAACACTTCGCTGGCGACGTTTTGTAACTTTATTACTGAGCTAACGTGTATGAAAAGTTATAATTTGTTTTGAAATGAATGTCGGAGGTTTCAGTTTATTTTGAGATATTTATAATTAAGTGAACAAAATAGATATATTATGAGGTAATATATTATGAGGTAATACTGATTGGGTTTTGAAGATAGAAATGTATAAGGAAGGAGTTCTTCCTTATACATTTTCTGTTAAAGAAAGAAATCATTCTTCAATATTCGTTAGATAAATAGGTTTTGTAAAAAAATTTCTTCTTTCTTATCATTTTCACGCTTACAATTCTGTGCATTTATTACAGTCTTTTATTATTCTTCACCAACGGCCTTCTCCTGTTTCGTTGTGTCAAATTCCTGCATCTTGATGACGTTTTGTATGTTCCATCTGACTTCATCGGTTTAATTACTTCTTTAATTCAGATTGATGTTTGGTCTGCTATTCCTTTTATTGTGTTACTTTTAATATTATTCTATTTTATCTTCCATACGAACCTTATCAAACGCCGCAATTAAATTGTCTCTGATATTTTCCTATTCATAAGTGCGTCAAAAATTGACCTTTCTTGACCATCTAATACATTACGAGGGTAGCCGTTTATATTTCGGGAACTGGCGACACTGTTAGTGTTGTATCCGATTCGATAACTGCATCGTAAAGTTTGTCATTTTTGACAATATATTTACCTTGACAGTATTATTATCCGGTCGCTATTTCTATTGCTGACAGTAACTTGAAAATTTTATGTAAACGAAAAAATGAAATTAACAATTAGTTTTTATAACATTCGGCGTGGATTATCTCAACAAGATTGCATCAAGCTGAATTCTTTATATGGTGACGAAGCACCATCGAAAACTACAGTATAACGTTGGTATAGTGAATTCAAACTTGGACGGCGTTATTTGGACGATGAATATCATGAAGTCGTCCCACAAATGTTGTTGTGTCGGAAAACATTAATGAAGTGTCTGAATTGATAATGCAAGACCTTCATGTGACATACCGTGAAATCGAGGCATTTCTAGGTATTAGTAATACTAGCGTACATAAGATCCTGCATGAACATTTAGCCGTTAATAAGCTATGTTTACGTTGGGTACCACATAATCTGACAACCGCTCGAAAAAGGACTCGCGTCGTTTGGTGCCGAAAAATGCACCAAAAATACAATGGCGGTGCTTCAAAGAACATTTATAAAGTCATCTCAGGTGATGAATCTTGGATCTATACGTATGAGCCCAGCAGTCGACTGTGTGGGTATTCCAAAATGAGCCGAAACCAATAAAATTTGTTCGCGCTCGAAGCACATCAAAATAAATGGTCGCTTGTTTCTTCGGAAAAACCGGTCACGTTGCAAATGTGCCTTTAGAGAGTTGTAGAATGGTCAATTCCGAATGGTACAAAACTATTTGTTTGCCAAAAGTTTTTGAAGAAATAAGGAAAACAAACCGAAAACGACAGATCATTCTCCACCATGACAATGCGAGCTCTCACAGGTCAGTTCAAACAATTGAATATTTGACGGGACAAAACATTGTATTGATGAGCCATCCGTCGCACAGCCCTGACATAGCACCCTGTGATTTCTTTTTGTACCCACACGTGAAGAATAAGTGATAATAAATAAAAATAAACTTCGTGGTCGACGGTTTTCTACGCCGGAAGAGGCAGTTGAGGCATTCAAAGCTAATATTTTGGAGATACCGCCTTCATAGTGGAGCAATGCTTTTCGGATTGGTTTAATCGAATGCAAAAGTGCAGTGATTTTCAAGGGGAATATTTTGAAAAGCAATAAAACTATTTTCGATAATAAAAAATTTTTTTTTGTTTGCTATTCCCGAAATATAAACAGCTACACTCGTAATAATAATTATTATTATTTATTTACTTTTAATAGGTGACGAAACATAAGCGCAAACAATACATATAAAGCAAAAGCAACTACAATACAAGCGAAAAACCAAAGAACAATGAAAACGTAAGCTTGATGTTTTCGCGGTCAGCATATGTTTCTTGAAATTTTCAGGTGTTCAACTATGGTTTTCAGTGTGCCTACGAGGATTTTCCTTAGAGTATTTCGATCAAATATCAGCAACCTTCTTCTATTGGAACTTGTTCTCTTTAATAAGATATCAAAGTTAATACTGTTCTACAGAGTATTTTTAAAATGTCTAAATCTCTAATCTTCTTCTACTAGAACTTCAGATCGAAATAAGTAAACCAACGAACCATTCGTCTGTTTAAAACTGAATAAGACTCACCTTTTAAGGGTTGTTAAGAGAGGTGGTTGAATGGCCTACAATTACAAAGCTTATGCATTCCAGATTTAAAAAAGGCATATTAATGTAGACGAAAAGAGAAATAAAGATAAGTAAACGGGGATTCATTTGGAGAAATTTTTTCATAAAATTAAAAAAACAAAAACTTCAATTTTATCGGGTATTCTTTATTATCATACAAAAGAACGATTCTTGGCATTTATTTTTTAAAAATTATTTCCTTCAAATGTTGACCGTAACTGCGCTTAACATGGTCCATTGTGAAGTTCCAATTTTCGATGACGCGGTTGAGCATTTCAAGTGGTATTTTCCGAATAACGCAAGTAGTATTGGCTTCCAATTCGTCGTGCATTCGTTGAACATGCAGGTGAACCGCCTATAACCGTCACTACCCAAGAAAATGCTAAAAACGTCCATGATCTTGTTCTGCAAGATTAATGTGTAACTATTAGATTGAACTAATTGAAGATACTAGTCTCTCATATCATATAATATACATATAATATAATTACCACCGAATTAAACATGAAGAAATTGTTTGCAAGAGAGGTACCGCGAATGTCAACAGATGCATACAAGGAAACTCGAAAAGACGTTTGCAGTCGTCTTTTAACGCGATATAGACACAACAAAACTTTCTTGCAAGATTTGTGACAATGGATGAGTTCTAGAATCATCATTATGATGTTGAGACTAAAATACAGAGTAAGGAGTGAACACATCGAGGTTCACCACCGATGAGAAGATTCAAATGCAACCTTCAGCAGAGAAGGTCATGTTATCCGTATTTTTGGATGCTGAAGGCGTAATTTTCGTATATTTCCTGCAGAAGAGAGTCACAATTACAGGTACTTATTATACTAACTTAATTTCCAAATTACGTGACGCGATAAAAGAAGAACGCCAGGGGAAGTTGTGCAAAGGTGTTCTTTTGCATTAGGATAACGCACCCAGTCACAGATCCGCAATTGCAACAGCTATAATAGCTCAGACAGGCTTCGAATTAGTTGAACATCCGCTATATTTGCCAGATTTGGACCATAGCGAGTGATATGTGCAGTAAATCAGTGTTTTGCAGTGGTTGAAAATTTATTTTTCGGGAAGCATTAATCAGGAAATCGATGGGAAAAATGTGTTAACCTTAATAGAGACTATGTAGAAACATAAAAGTAAAGTCTTTGCACATTTTTTATTGTGACTAGGTCAGGGGCGAAGCAAAGGGAGCAGCCTCGTATATCTTACTATTTTATTCGAGATACATTTGTATACATACTACGCAAAAAGATATCTTTTGTTGAATGATTTTAACGTGACCAAAAGTAATAAATAGTACCCTGTATATATCACTTTTAGATAACGTTAATGGGAATTAAATATAATAACAACTCTATTCAGATATGCAACATTTTTTGAAACAGCGTTTCATGTTACTGCAATATAATATTTTCAATTACTCAATATTGAAACATTAAAATGATTTGTGTAAATTACATAATTATTATTTGGCATATTGAATAAAGTTTATGATTTACGAGCGCATGTCATATTGTCATATTTACAGTAAATTATTTTAATCAGCAATTCGCAAAGTCTCTGTCGATAATATTATTAATGAAAAATAATTGGCATTTGAAATACAGACTGGAGTGAATACGTAAAACTCACCACATCAATATAAATAATGAAATACATATATTATTTATATATTACTGGGATGTGGTTAGTTGTAAAATTAACGACCATAAAATTTTGTTTATTGATTTTCATTCTTCGTTCTATTTCTAGGACCGACAAAGGTTGTGTGCAATACTCTGTCAATACATACGAATATAGTCTCAAATAAAATTAAACGGAATAAATTTAAAGGAAAACCTGTTCCAATTGAATTGAATCCTAAAGATCTTTTAAATGTTGTGGAGTGTATCTAGTCATTAATACGACTTCGACATGTCTTTTCGAAAGTATTGGGTTGGCAACTAAGTACTTTCGGTTCTGTAGTATAAAATAAAACACTTTTTTTTAAACAAAGAATAGTTTTTAATCAATTATATATTTTCCATTTTGCTCAATGACCTTTTGCCATCTTTCTTTCAGCTGCATGATTCCGCGCTCATAAAATTTCTGGTCCTTATCGGCAAAAAACTGAACCAGGTGCGAGTGAAGGTCATCGTCATTTGTGAAAGTTTTACCATTCAAACTTCGAAATAAATAGTAATCAGATGGTGCTAGATCAGGGCTGTATGGGGGATGTGGCATCACTTCCCAGCCAAGCTCCAATAGTTTCCCACGAGTTGCCAAAGATGTGTGAGGCCTTGCATCATCTTGGTGGAAAACTACACCTTTCCGATTTGACAATTCTGGCCGTTTTTCTTTGATTGCTTTATCCAGTTTTATCAATTGTTGACACTAAACATCAGAATTGATCGTTTGGTTCCTTGGAAGCAGCTCAAAAAACACAACACCTTTGTAATCCCACCAAACTGACAGCATGATCTTTTTTGGATGCAATTCAGCAGCTTTCGATGTGATATGAGCTGGTTTATCGTGTTTGCTTCATGATCGTTTTCGAACTATGTTACTGTACAGGACCCATTTTTCATCACCAGTGATGATTCTTTTTAAGAAAGGGTCGGTTTCATTTCGTCTAAGGTGTATATCGCAAAAGTTTGTGTTAAATGAATTTCTTTCAATTCATGAGGTACTCAAATATCAAGCTTCTTAACTAGCCCAAGACATTTTAAATGTTTGTCAATTGTTGTGTGCGATACATGTAACCTCTCCGCAACCTCTCGAATAGTTATATGACGATCCTCTTCAATTATGACTTTGATTTGGTCATCATCAACTTCAGTAAGCCGACCAGAACGTTGCTCACCTTTGAGGGGAAAATCTCCAGAACGGAATTTTTTATACCAATTCTGACACGTGCGCTCTGTTAAGCAATTAGCACCATAAACTTCACATATCTTTTTGTGAGCCGCAGCAGCTTTCTTTCCTTTATGGAAATAAAATAGTAAAATATGTCGAAAATGTTCGTTTCTGCACTCCATTTAAAATTAATAATTAATAAGCTTTAATAAAAATCACGCACGACTTGCTTCTGAAGTTACGTCAATGTGACTAGTATCACGCGACAAATGGTAAAGTACAGCACTAACATACGTTATACAAAAAATAAAGCAACGCTTTCTATCAGTAAAAACCGAAAGTACTTAGTTGCCAACCCAATATGTAAACGTGCCAGAATTTTTCCTGTTCGCATGAAACAAACCGAAAATAAACTACAGCTTCTACGCTATTATCTCTAATTTTGCTGAAGTATACGACCAGTATTTATAGTTACATATTTCATAATATTCGTTGTTATATTTCTCGGCGACGGCATGGTTTTGCTCTGGAAAATGTACTGTGACTAATCTGGTAATTTTCACACAAACTATTAGTCACATTGTTGATTACACAGGTCTAAAATTAAATTTTTTCCACTAACAGTAATCTGACAACTGTTTTTAACTGATTTTAACACGGTGATATCAAATAAGATATTGTTTCCATTTCGCTCGTTTTAATGTCGTTAATAAACATAAATTCTTAATTTGTTCGAATTGAAAAGCATTTCAGATACATTCAAGTCTTTAGCATAATGTGTACATAATTAATAACTCTGCCCCAATAATGGACAGAGGAAAAATTATTCTTCCACCTCTCCACAGCAAACTTTGTCTTATAAAGCGATATTTTAAAGCTTTAGGTTTTGAAGGCGACTATTTCCAGTATATGCGAGAAATATTTCCACGACTTAGTTCCGATAAAATTAAAGCCGGTGAATTCGATGGACTGCAAATTAGAATTTTAATGAGAGACCCAAATTTCATCAAAAGTATTAAAGAAATTGAAGAAGAACCCTGGACTTTATTCACGATAGTTGTCATCAATTCTCTTGAGAATAAAAGGGCTTGCAGTTACAGAGATTTAGTGGAAGCGATGCTTGTAATTGCACCGCTCCAATATGAGTGTAAAGCTTGATTTGACAGATTTCCCGAAAATTTAGATGCTAGGATGAACAGGGCGAAAGATTACATTAAGATTTGAAGACTATGGGAGATTGGTAGCGAGGAAGAGGGAATCCTCAATAATCGCCTATTACTGTTGGAATATTCATAGAGATTGTCAAAACACAATACAGCAGAAAGTGCTGCAAGCGGAGATTTATTCCTTGAAACCTATGTGTTAAATGAATATTTTCTGAAAATATTTTTACCATTTGTACTAAATACTGCCGCATTTAAATAAACAAATCGTTATAATTATGCGTTTTGTTGTATTTATATCAGTTCTCAACCACTTAGTTGCTTTTAGTGATTCTTCAAAAAGCAGCATATGGTATACTTATACGGGGATGGTCCCATAGAGATAGTTTAAAGGTAGTTGTTTGAAAAATATCACTCTATTAGAAAGTACACAATCTATAAAGCATATGATTAAAGTTTGAAGACGCCACGCTGTTTAGTATTTGTTCGGCAGCCATCAATAGTGAACATTTTCAGTGAATTTTTAAAAATGGAGAAAATTGGTCATCGTTCCGTGATGTAATGCTCCTTCCTTTACAACAGTGAAATATTGGGTAGCATAGTTTAAACGAAGCCGTGCGAGCTGCCAAGACGAGCATCGCAGTGGTCGACCAAACGAGGTGACGACTCCAGAAATAGTGATAAAAATCCACATGGTGGTACTGGATGAACGTCGGCTGAAAGTGCGCGAGCTAGAAGACACAAATTTGTTAACTCTTTTATAAGAAAACATAGCGTATGCAAATGGAATATTAATAAATACTTAACACTTATTTTAACACTATCAGAGTCCAGTTCGTCTCTACAGTAGATTGTGCACAATTCCAATAGATAGTTTAGGTCATAGGACATGTCCCACAGATATCAGGCAAGTATTAAAACAAAAACCTGGAAAATCTAGACAGGATATGGCAAAATCTCTCAGAACCATTTGTCTGACGTCTCATGAAAGCTCAGCACAACCGATACAAAAGCTGACCTGGATTCTACTCTGGGTGAGTCTGCTCATTCGTTTACAACAGTGAAATATTGGGTAGCAGAGTTTAAACGAGGTCGTTCGATCTGCCAAGACGAGCATCGCAGTGGTCAACCAAATGAGGTAGTCACCTCTCCAGAAATAGTGAAGAAAATCCACAAAGCGGTAATGGATGATCGTCGACTGAAAGTGTGCGAGCTAGCAAACATAGTAGGCATTTCAAAAAGTGCAGTACATCGCATATTATCTGAAAATTTGGATACGAGCAAGCTGTGTGCAAGATGGGTGCCATGTTTGCTCACACTCGAGCAAAAACCGTGTCGTGAAGATGTCTCAACTGAGTGTTTAGCGAAGTTTCACAGCAACAAAGCAGAATTTCTGCGGCGTTTCGTTACCATGGATGAAACCTGGATCCATCACTTCGCACCCAAGACAAAAGAACAAACAAGACAATGGACTCAAAATGGAGAAAGGGGTTTTTTGGGATGCGCATGGAATAATTTTCATTGACTATCTTGAAAAAGGAAAATCTATCAACGGCGAGTATTATGCGAATTTCTTGCAACGTTTGAGCGAAGAAATCAAGCTAAGACGACCGCATTTGGCTAAGAAGAAAGTGTTGTTTCATCAAGACAATGCACCAGCTCTCAAATCACTTATTGCGATGACCAAAATTAATGAATAAAAATTTGAATTACTACCTCATGCACCCTATTCGCCAGATTTAGCCCCCTCGGTTTATTTTCTGTTCCCAAACTTGAGAAAATGGCTCAGTGGTGAAAGACTTTCCAACGGTGAAGAAGTGATGCTGGCACGACTATTTTGAGGAGCAAGGCAGTTCTTATTATAAAAAGGGTATCGAACTTATTGAACACCGCTGGGAAAAGTGTATAGTGCTGAAAGGAGATTTTGTTGAAAAACAAATATATTTCTTTCCAAAATTTTCGTGTTTTCTATATTGGGTTGGGTACTTCTGGGACCACTCTCGTACACTCCTTATTGCTTTTCGTTTTCTTATATAAAGGGAATCGTAACCTGTATTGTACATGCTCGATAATGTTCTAACAGACGAAACTAGTCGCAGTATATATATATATATATATAATAAATAATGTAGTATGAAATTTAGACAAAGCGTTTAATTTATTCCTTAGTGTTTTGTTTGTTCCTTACTTTATATAGTTCTTATTTTTTGAATGATTTGAAAGCCTTGAAAATCATTTGCCAGGGTTTAGATAATTCTTAAGTTTCGAATTGTCGAAAGGTCATGAAAAGCGTTTGAAACGGTTTTGATAGTTCTCATATGTATTTGAATGCTTGAAGGATTTTGAAAAGCATTGTTCTAATTGTGTAGAGCTGAAAAAAAATATGAAAAAATAAATAATTTTTTCTAAAATGTTTCTGTCTGTTTCGGAAGATTTTTCTTTTAATAACAAAAATATTTAATACAAATTTTATTTTTGCATGTCTTTACAATAAGTGCATTAATTAAAAAAGTGATCATTTTTTTTAAATTAATGCACTTATTGTAAAGACATACAACAATAAAATTTCTACGAAATTAAAAGAAAACATTAAAAATTAATCTCGTAATGATGGCTCGTAATTCGTAATTTATCCTATGCTTTTACTACATCGAAAATTTATTTAAAATCGACGAGTTTGAACATAAACGTAATTTATTGTAACAACTCCCTGTAGAGTTACCAATCATTACAAACTATTACATTTTTATAAATAAAAATAGATTGAGCTATCGCTTGTCCACAAATGTAAATATTGCATTTCATAATGTTATGTGCTAGTCAGTACGCAGATATAAATGCACAATAATTGGCGAAAATTACACCGTGGATGTGGTTTATAACAATTTATTTATTGCTGTACATGAATTCCGCAAGTTGAATATATAACTATTACTGAGGTGTTAAATAGTGTTAATGGTTTTATTATTGAAATGCATTATTGGTATAAAGACAATGAATAAAAATGCGATTTAATGGCATATACAATATTTGTTACTGATCGAGAAAGTGACTGAAAATGTTTTTATAATAATAAAACACAATTTTTTATGGAACAAAGCATTTTTATTCAGCAATGCATCGTCCATTTTCATCTCCTTTCCGCCATTTTTCAAACAAGGTCGTAAATCCACGCATGTAGAACTTCTGATTTTGATGGATAAAAAACTGATCTAATAAGGGAACACAGGCAAGTGTCTCTCATCGATTTAAACTTTATGTCTACATCCACATACCTGGGTATGTTTTACATTCTAAAATTGCTATATTTTGAGTTTTAGAGAGTGTACCAATATAAAATTTTTAGTAGTCGCCTAAAATACTGTTTTCTATGACATAATGAAAAAGTTTTTTTAAAATTTTTATTGCAGCTGAAATTACCGAGTAATTATTAAAATCAACCCCTTATATTTTCACCCAGCATACCCGGGTGTAAATATAACATGACAGTATATAAAAATAAATCCAGTATACATACGTATGTACTATATATTTACCTTTTCCAATGTTTTTGTTTTTCTAGATGTATCCAAACACAAGATGCTACTTCTTTAGTGTTATTATTGCAAACAAAACGTATTTTAGAAACAGTATATATGTTTTTTAAATCAAAAAACATCAAATTATGCACACACTTTAAACTTTTCCAATCAAATGTTTACGAATAAGCTTCTAAACGACCACGTAGGTGAGGGATTCACGTTTTTATTTCCTTAACATATTAATTCCCTGTGAATGGCCACAAACGAGTAGTAAGTATCGTCGATGTGGCGATATATGACTAGTATGGCCATTTCCGTTCTTAATTTTACTGAGTATAAAGACTATAATGTCAAACAGCAGTAGCATACCTGAGCATGCTGGGTGTATGCATACGTATAAATTTTTGGCTGTAGACTTAAAGGCTAAATGAAACTTGGTCGGTTTATAGACTGATGTAGTATAAGAACAACTATAACTTTTTTAGCTGCCCAATCGCCCGTTTTCGGGAGATGGAGTGCTCTATCGGCAATACAACCCTTCGCTATTTGCTTTAATATCACCAAAACGGTAAGACATAGGATAAATATTTCACTGTTCTAATAGTAAAGGGTTTTCCAATAAGGACTTGACAAATTTTTTTCAAAATAAAATGCAGACCATTTGAGATATTTCAAAAACTTTATTATCGGGTTGAAGTACAATCAAAACATTTATGAATGGAACTTGACTTTGTTCATATGGTCACTGCGGGCACATTTGCAGCGGTCGATTCGTTGGACCCAATTTTCGATGACTCGGCCACACAATTCGGCCGAAACGGCTGCTATTTCGCGTTCAATGTTGGCTCTGAGCTCTTCCAACGTTGTCGGCTTGTTGGCATAGACCAATGACTTGACGTAGAACCGAAGAAAAAAGTCTGGAGGCGTTAAATCGCACGAACGAGGCGGCCAATCGACTGGTCCATTTCTTGAGATAACACGCTCATCAAACTCACTCTTCAATAAATCGATTGTAACGTGTGCTGTATAGCTTGTGGCACCGTCCTGCTGAAACCACATATTGTCCAAGTCCATTTCTTCCAGTTCAGGCCAAAAATAATTGGTAATCATGGCGCGATAACAATTACCATCATTATCGTCGACGAAAAAATATGGCCCTATGACGCCGCCGGCATGCAAACCGCACCAAACAGTTATTTTTTGTGGATGAAGTGGTGTTTCATGAAGCACATGTGGATTTTCACCCGACCAATAACGCATATTTTGCTTATTGACGAACCCATTGAACCAAAAATGAGCTTCGTCACTAAAAATGATTTTGCGAGGAAATTGATCATCTTGGCGCATCTTTTCCAGAGCCCAATCGGCGAACGTACGTCGCTTTAAATGGTCCATCGGCTTCAATTCTTGAGTCAGCTTGATCTTATATGGGTGTAAACCAAGATCCTTACGCAAAATTCGACATAAAGTGGTCTGGGCGATGCCCAACTCTTGAGAACGCCGTGGAATTGACTGATTTGGATCATTTGCTACGGACGTTTCAACGGCAGCGATATTTTCGACACGTCGACCGACCCGTTGTCTCACTGGCACGGCAACATCACACAACGAATATGTAGACTCAAATTTTTGCACTAAACTTGTTACTGCCTGTCTACTAGAGTGAGAATTACGACCGAAAATCGGAGTTAACGCTCTTAAAGTAGCGGTCACCGACTCCGAATTTCTGTACTAAATTTTTATAATTTGCGGACGTTGTTCGTACGTGTACTTTACCATGATGAAAATGTTAAGTTTACTGAATAAATTGACACTGACAGTTTGATGATTAGTGAAAGGGTGCGTTCACAAATTGAATTAAAAGTTGTCAAGTCCCTATTGGAAAACCCTTTACTAAAGGATAGTGATAACAGTTTTCTTTTAACAATTATTGTTTACCAGCAACAAATCCCACTGAACTGTAACTCTATACTTGTCTTGCTCTACATGCAAATATACATTTGGAAAGGGGAAAAGGTTCTGTATAAGATATCCAAATACTTAGAATTAATCTGGACAAAATTTAAATACAATATGGATCATATAATCTGCAGATCAATGCGGAAATGATTTCAATAAGGAATCTTATCGATACCACGGATGATAAATAAGTATAGATGAGCACCAAAGACATCTGCTAATCCCTCTATATTATTTTTAGCTTGCCAGCAATATCTCATAGCGATCCCATGACGATGTACGATATGAAACTTAATGCCTGAAGCATTCTTGGTGGCGTATTTCGTGCAGTAATACGTCTTCTCAAAACATCTCGAGCCAGTTTTATTGGATTACCATCTGTGGAATTGGTCGGCCACACTATTCTCTCTATACGAATTTCATCATTCCAACTCTTCACGATGTTTGCTCGACAAGAACAAGCATTATCATCCATAAAAAAGAATTCTCCTCTCTCTGCTGCTACATAAGAACGAACCTCAATTTACTATTAAATAAAGATTAATATGGTTTCCAGTATATATCCAAATCCATATCATTACATTATCACTTTCATACTAAGGCTTTTTCCTAGCAAATTATGGGTTGTTGTATGTGTTACATCTACCCAAAATTTAAATGTGCTCGTACGTAAATCTGGATTCGTCACTGACCATACTTCATTCGGTATGACCCCTATTGACATTCTCATTTATCTATATTCTACAGGATTTATTAAGATCTCCAGAAAGAGGGATTAAAACCAATGAACTTCGGGTATATAAGCCAAACCTATGCTGTGCAAACGATTTCCGTGTTTTCGTAGATAATAGCCTTCCAGGAACAGTGATATACTCGCTTCGATTCTAGGTGGTATTAAGAGCGTGACTTCTATGTGCCAATTGCGACGAATATCCACCGTCTCTTGGTGTTGTCGATGTTAGCCGATCTTGCCCTTATCTTCGTGGTGCATCTCCAGTTTCCAAAGAAACGATTCAAAAGTCTAGAAATTACGTTTTGACTCGCTTCATACTTTGTTGTGTTTTCCCATGCGATGTGTTTCAATTTTCGACAACAATTTAAATTACGATTCTTCACTACTAATCAAAGAGGTGATCTTTTAGACACTAACTTGAAACGCGCTCTTATACATTCTAGCGACAATCGCGGCAACGCATTCATTTAAAAAACTGAGATTTACAGAAATATTTGTAGGTGCTATATTATCTGGTACAACTTTTTGCTATAATTTATGTAGTATATCTGCTAACTTTTTTGAGTAATGTGCTCACTGAATAGACATTTTGACTTGTAATTACTAATTGTATTAAACAAAGAAAGTAAGTTAATCACTGAAAGTTGATATATAACCCCTTTCCATATTAATTTTCGTAATCTGTATACGTATTTCGACAACTAAGTTGCTATCATCAACAGATAATTAAACTGTGTCGCACATGGAAAACTACGGCAAAATACCTGTACGAAAACAAATTCCGCCCACGAACCGTACAGGTACTTTGCCGCAGTTTTCCAGGTGTGACGCTGTTCAATTATCTGCTGATGATGACAACTTAGTTGTCGAAATCGTTAATCAACCACAGATTCCATTAAAATTACCTTAAAGAAAGTAAGAATAGAAATTTTATTATCCAGTGTTTTATCAGTTAAAAGGCGTTAATAGAGTGTACTAAATACGGCACGGGAACATATGTTTGATCAACTAAATTCATTAAGTAATTTAGTTTTACAAATGTATGACTTTTTATTAAAAATTCTGCGTTGCAAAAATTTAAAAATCATGATGTTCTTCCCAACACACTTTTTTTGTAAATACTGGACTTGTTATTAAGTCTATTTATACGAATTGATTTGAATTGCAATTTTCAACATGTGAAGTCGACTAAATTAAAAATTAATTTACGCTTCACCGATAATCAAAGGCTCGAATTTTTATCCCCTTTTTGGCTGGTCCGCGATAAAATATTCGCAAAATTCACAGTACGATTTAATAGAATCAACATGCCCTAGTTTTCTTTTTTTTTAATTTACAAAACTAAATATATACACGTCAATGCATAATCATTCTAAACGTTTAGTATTCGATAATTAATAAATTTAGCTCGTCACGTAATGTCAAATCGAATATACAAAAAACAAATTCTACAAATAATGAAGAAGCTCGCGCAGTACATTTTAAATAGCAAAATATTTTAAGCGAAAAAAATAGTTTTACTTGCAAACACAAAATAAGTAAAGCAGTACATAAATAAATAATATTAGTACAATAATAATTATTTGAAAACGTAGAGGATATTAAAACCGTTTTGTGATGAATACGAAGGCAATCCCATAAGTACCCGGCCTGACCTAGAGATGGCGGCAGTTGTTTGAAAAATATCACTGTATTAGAAAGTACACAATCTATAAAGCATATATCTCAAGCTTGAAGATGCCACGTTGTTTAGTATTTGTTTGGCAGCTATCAATCGTGAACGTTTTCAGTGAATTTGCAAAAATGGAGAAAATTGGTCATCGTTACGTGATACAATACTTTTATTTGAAAGGTTTCAGCCCAACCGATATACAAGCTGAACTGAATTCTACGATGGGTTAGTCTGCTCCTTCGTTTACAACAGTGAAGTAGTGGGTAGCAGAGTTTAAACGAGGCCGTACGATCTGCCAAGTCGAGCATCGCAGTGATCAATCAAATGATGTGACGACTCCAGAAATGATGAAAAAAATCCACATAGCGGTACTGGATGATTGTCGACTGAAAGTGCGCGAGCTAGCAGACATAGCAACCATTTCAAAAAGTGCAATACATCGCGTATTATCTGAAAATTTGGACATGAGAAAGTTTTGTGCAAGACGGGTGCCGCGTTTGCTCACACTCGAGCAAGTGTCGTGAAAATGTTTCAATTGAGTGTTTAGCGAAGTTTCATATCAACGAAGCAGAACTTTTGCGCCGTTTCATAACCATGTATGAAACATGGGTCCATCACTTCACAGCCAAGACAGAAGAACAATTAAAACAATGGACTCAAAAGGGAGCACTGGCTTCAAAGAAGGCCGAGACCGTTTCATCTGCAGGCAAGGTCATGGCATTGATTTTCTGGGATGCGGGTGGAATAATTTTCGTCAGCTATCTTGAGAAAGGAAAAACTATCAACGTCAAGTACTTTGCGAACTAATTGCAACGTTTGAGTGAAGAAATCAAGCAAAAACGGTCGCTTTTCGCTAAGAAGAAAGTGCTGTTTCATCAAGACAATGCACCAGCTCACAAATCTGTTATTGCAATGGCCAAAATTAATGAATTAAAGTTTGAATTGCTACCTCATGCACCTTATTCGACAGATTTAATCCCCGCGGATATTTTCTGTTCCCAAACTTGACAAAAATGGCTCAGTGGTTACAGATTTTCCAACGATGAAGAAGTGATGTCGGCAATTAATGGCTATTTTGAGGAGCAAGACAGTTCTTTTTTTTCCAAAATTTTTGTTTTCTTTGTTGGGTCGGGTACTTCTAGGACCATCCTCGTAGTAGCACCTTAATATCAGCTGGGTACAATTAGAGCTCAATCCCATAGATATGTGGGTTTAAGTGAAAGTTTCTCGGCATTAAGCTGAGGAAGTTTGCGAAATGTACGTCATAATAATAGTCATAGTAATATCGTATGCGAACATTACATAACCCACAAATACTAAATCTGAGAAAATTCTCTCCAAACAGAAACACATGCCCAAAGCAATCGTATGTTCGAAGTGATTTTATATGTACGAGGGTTACTTTTTAAATAATGTCCGCTTTTTAATAAGATGAAGAATACTGTAAATATCATTAAAATATATTTGTTTCCCTATTCTACATACATTCATCCACTTTTCTACATAATGTTAATTTTTGTTCAATATTGTCAAACCGTTCAACGAGTTTTTGAATTTCAACGTCAAAGAAATTTTCCGCCAGTAAAGAACCCCAATCCATGACTGCAGTTTTTACTTCTTCGTCGTCGTTGAACCAAGAAAATCCTTTAAGCACCGAAATACGCGAAAATTACTGGGCGGAAGGTTTGGACTGTAAGGTGGATAATCCAATTGTTCTCATCTAAAACACCTGATAAGACCTTGTATTTATGCAGAAACATTAGGCCTTGCATTGTCACAAAAACGTTGCACCGGATATACCGAACTTAATTTTTCGCAATCGGATCCCAGGATTTGAATATTTTGAGGGAAATGTTATCAGCATCAAATGACTATTTGTTAAAAAAAATAAATAAAAAATACATTAAGTGACAAGTATGTATTGAAATTTCAATTCATATAGCAAGCAAGTATTACCAAAGCGAAAAATGATGAATTACTATCCCTTTACCGACTAATTTCGACATCCAAAATAGACTTAATTAAACATTTCTCGTGTAAGATCAGGGGACTCACTTGATCTTTTAGCGATGTTCTTTGTGACAATTTATCCATATATGCGGTAAGTTTGTATGCTGCACACACACATACCTACATACATATATTTGATAGTCTTACCTATTTCTTGTTATTGTTTCTGTTCCAAAATTATACCTAGTTATATATATACAATATATATATATATATATATATAGTTATACCATAAAGATAATGCTTTTGTAGCGATCTAGGGTGCTTTTGTGAACAAAACCTACCTACCCACCATTATATCTAACATTAATACGCATATCTGAAAATTTACTTCATTTAAAGTGTTATTATTAACCTTCGCGAACACAAACGCTTTCGGTAAATAGAGCTCTCAGATTATCGAAACAAACAATACAGGCATATTTAAATAAACATAATATTTACGCCTTGGAAAATAAATACTTGTTTCATTATTTTTCGTGAAAAATTCCCGCTCAAAAATCAATGAATTCTTTTCCTTTTCACTTAGTCAATCCATTTTTGAATATTTAAATTCAAGAAAATGCGTTTTAGATACGTTTTTCAAATAATTTATTATTCGATTATAAGAATTTTTATGTCTAATATTGAGTATACGTATAAGTTTGAGAAGCTTCTGTTAAAAGCCGATAAGGCGTATTTGCCACAAAACTAAAGTGCCCATACTAGAACTGTTTGTTTTTTACTATTGTATCTTTCGCGGAATATGTATTTATTTATTTTAGGAATGTTCCTTTTGTTTCGTTGTATAGCATATTGTATCAAACATGTATAAATCAATTACTATATGAATAAATGATTTATTTACTAACTTTGCCATTGTTCAACTTTTACTTTCATGCTATTTTAGTTAAGTATTGTATGACATTTTATTATGGAAAGACTCAGCCTGGAACGGCGGTTACAAATTATTTAGCTGTGTTACGAAAAACAGCATTCCACGAGAAATGTGTTTCGTGGACTTAGTGCAACTTATGGTCTACGCAATCGTCCCATCGAACGCACAATTCGCTATGCAATCGAAAAATTTGAAACGTGATATTCATTAATGGATAATATGCGACTAAACATAAACAGATCACATCCAACATATAGTGAAGAAAATATAGCGATGATAGCGATGTTAGCTGAGATTGTACGCGATGACCGTGAAGAATCGATTCGACGTAGATCTAAACAGCTTGACTTGTCGTGTGCTACAACTTGGCGTATTTTACGAAAAGATTTTGGTTTAAAAGCATACGAAATTCAACTTGTTCAAGAATTGAAAGCAGCCGACCTTTCAAATCGTCACTGTTTCAGTCTTTGGGCTCTTGAACAGCTGGAAGAAGATCCACTGTTTTCAAACAAAATTTTGTTCAAAGTTGAAGTTCATTTCTGGCTTAATGGCTACATCAATAAGGCCGTCACGTAAGTGTGAATGGCGCACGTTATCGCGCCATTATAGCGGACTATTTGCTGTCTCAAATTGAAGCTTGTGATCTCGACGATATTTGATTCCAACAAGACGGCGCTTCTTGCCACACAGCCCGTGAAAGCATGATTCTATTGCGAGAGCAATTTGGTGAATATTTAATTTTACATAATGGACCTGTGTAGTAGCCGCCTAAATCATGTGAGATCACATCTTCAGACTTTTTCCATTGGGGCTACGTAAAGTCTAAAGTCAACTACGGTTAAGCGATTGGAAGAAAACATTACTCGCGTTATTCGCCAAATACCAGTTGAAATGCTCGAGCACGTAATCGAAAATTGGAACTTCAGAATGAACCATGTTAGGGCCAGTTACGGCCAACACTTGAAGGAAGTAATTTTTAAAAAATAAATGTCAAGAATGGTTCTTTTGTATGATAATAAAGAATACCCGATAAAACTAAAGCGTCTATTTTTTTTTATTTTTGAAAAAAATACTTCCAAATGAAGCACCCCTTACAGTGTGCATCTTTGGCAATCTTGCATAAGGATGCAGATAAGTTCCTGTCGACTCTGTTTTTTAAATTTAAATGGGTGTTTTGTTCATTTTTTAATGATTTAGCAACTGTACACATTACTTGAGTGCAATGCCTGTTGATAATAAAGGCTTATTATTATAATTATTATATTATTATTGTTCCAAATTTTTTCTTGCTATTTTCCCGTACTTTTATTAGAATATAGGCAATTTATTTGCTTTCAATGTTTAATTATTATTATTCTTATTATTACTAGTACAAATTCTTTATAGGACCTCGGTATTTTCTTTGATTCCTCACTGGGTTTTAATTTCCATATTCAAAATATTTGTCGTTCTGCAGTTAAGACTGCTGGCTTTATAATGAGGACAACACAGTATTTTAACAATATTGACTTATAAAAATACTGTTCTTTGCATTGGTTGTCAGTAGTTTGGAATATGGGTGGACTGTATGGTATCCCTTATACTGTTCGCAGATAAACGCAATCGAACGCGTTCAACGTCGATTTCTGAAATTCCTTACTTTCAAATCCTCAGGCGTGTATCCTGAGCATGTCGTCGATTACAATGTTCTTGTGGAGCAGCACAATGTCCAATCACTGTAGGAACGCAGATCTAGACACAGTTCTCGTTTTATTTACAAGCTGATGAATGGTCGAATTGACTGTTCAGATTTCCTGGTCAAACTAAACTTCGCAATTTCTCGCTTCTCCTCCAGAAACGCTGTCACATTTATTTACGGTACGCCGAGGACGAATCTCCTCTGGAAGGCTCCCCTATATCATATGTCGCTGAACGCTAACAAACTCTGCAGTGATATTTTTGTCGGTTCCCTTATCTCTTAATTTTAGTTAAAGTTATTGTTAAATGGTACGTAGACTTCCACGGTCGTCGTCCATACTATCTGCTTCTGGGCTTCCGGGCTGGAACCACGTCACAGGTATAACTGCCGACGTTTCGTACCCACTTTCGCACAGTTTCAGTGCGACAGACAGTAGCAGCAGTTGAACCCTAAAGACGTCCCATACGAGTGGGTACGAAACGTCGGCAGTTATACCTGTGACGCAGTTCCAGCACGGACGCCCACAAGCAGATATTATTGTTAAATGTTTAGTGGTCTTATTTTTATTTTTACATTATTAATTACTTTTGAAATTTATTTTTACTCTATGTACTTCGTCTTATTTGTATTTTAATGTTTTATCCTGTAACTGGGTTCGCCTCTTGGGCAATAAATATGTATTATTATTATTGCAATTATTATTATTATAGAGCGTTATTTCCATCCTAAACAGTCTACAGTTTTGGTAGATAAAAGAAAAAAATGAAGACATGTAGCACTCGTTCTCCTGTAAATTATTTTTTACGAAAATAATTTGCATCAACGTTAGGACTATATATTTCAAATTATTTTATAAAAATTTTGGTATTATAGCTTCTCCGTGGTATTTACAAAAATTTAAATGTCGCGCATGTTTATGGACGTGGGTCTATACCGAAATACACCGATTCAACCGCTACAAAATATGTCTTGTCCTTACATGAAGATACTCTTTCAGTCTTTAAAGTTTCACCGAAATTTTCGGGTTTCCGGTGTTTCTTTGTAAACTCATCAGAACTCGTATAGAAAACTTGAGCACATGCTTGCAGGATGTTAATGTAAGTTAGAAATTACCGATAGATGAGATTTCCGTACTTAACTAAATTTCATATACATGGAATCAGTTGTTTTGTTGTATTGTACAAATACGTACAGTTGGATTTTATCCGTGAGCCAATGTAACGCCCTACAGGTCACCATCATCCTAGTAAATTGCGTCAGTTAATCAGATTCCTGATGGCAAATGGCGTAAACACTATCCGAACGCTCTATCCATCCATCGCTGAACAACCATAGCTGTTCACATAATTACTAAACCTATTTCAATAGCGGATTCGTCGAACTGGATGTGTGAAAGCGAGAGAAACGGGAAACGGCAATAATGGATTCAGTTTAATAATATCGAATCGAATTGCAACTTCAGAATGACGCATCTCATTTGAACGTCGAATCGGAAAACAATTAATATATATTTGCTGGAATTCAAGAATTTTAAGGGGTTCGATATAGCGAGGACGAGTGCTCGAAAAATAAAATTAAAATCGTTTGGGTGGATTACATCGCGATGACGTGCAGATATTCTGTTTCATGGCTGTTTAATCGTACGTTATTTAAAGGGGACGCTGTTTGATCCTTGTTTGCATGTGTAATTTGGAATGGACAAATAAAAACAAGAGGTTGTTGTTGACTTACTTAATTTAACAGACCAGAAAAGCAATTGTTTGGATACCTAAAATAATAGTTGACAAACCAGGAAAACAAAAATTTTAAACTCCGTTCACATTAACACAGGGTAGTATACATTTAGGTTATTAGACAAAAAATTGCCTATACATTGGGTATCAAAAATAGAATAAAAATTATGTTGAATTTGTATTTGCCATTGATTTTATGGCAAAATACAGTTTTGATTTTAAATTTTAAATACAAATTATACGTTCATGTCTTTATATTTTATATTCTATCAAGGGAGACTACTTTGTTTGGGCGAACTGTTATTTCTCTTACTACATATGGGAATAATACAGAAAAGATACAGGTTAAATTTCATCAAAGGGTATTGACCAGTTGGAGCTGCTACAACGGTTTGATGTCACTTCGCTAGAAGACGCATTTCTACTGGTTTAATATTTTTACATTAACTTTTACATAATGACATCGATTGACCTTCCCTCCTTCAAGAATTGAATTTTCACATTCCTCGATTATCGGTTCGTTATCACAGTTCATTTTCTTGTCCACCTTCTAGAACTAATGTAATATTAAAGTTGCCTCTATATGCAATATGCAGTAATTTTAATAAAATATTTTGTGCAGGAGACATTCATAATGACTCCATGGGAGCATTGCTTAGACTAGCAATTGAGGACAAGTACGGGAAATGCTAAGTTTTAATTTTTTCTCTGCCTGTTTCTGTACTTATATACATATATTTTTTCTAAGGTCAGGTATTTATATGTAAAGAATTATTATGTTTAGTTAAGATTTAGGAAATTTTATATTTACTTTTTGTTCTTCTTGAACACATATGTGTGTATGTATAATTGGTTTTGTCCTATTAAGGGAAGAAATTCTATTGGGAAAAATATAAATATAAATAAAACATGTCTGAGGAAAAAGAAGATGGAGATGTAAAAGTGAATCATAGTCATCTTCATAAATAAAGATATATAAAAAAAGGTAAGGGGAGTTAGACGAGGAAATCTGATCATCTAATCTACCTAAAATCTAAGGTTAAAATAGTAACAAGACCAAAACTACATAGAAGCCTACACAATTCTAATCAACACCAACTTAAATAGGAATATACGAGGATACTTTGGAAGGTCTTTAGAATGAAAACCATATTTATTTTTCCACGCGAGCTCCATGCGGCGCTACACATTTAGTCCAACCCTTCTTGAGGCCTTTTAACTTTTTAAAAGAGTAAGAACTACCAGCTCTCAGGAAAACAATAAGATGTTCTGGTCAATGTTTGAATAACATGAAAAAATCTCTTGAAACAAACTATGGAAATAATTGAATTATGCCAACAAGTGACTCTTGGAATGGTAGGAGTTCCTAATCAAATCCAAAATATAACAAACACCGACAAACATAAGCTGGTAGAAGAGGAGGAAAGAACCTCACAAATTACGATAAATGTGCAATATTTTTATGATTACCGGTGATACTAACCAAGGTGAAATAACATTCTTAGGAAGTCATAAGCATCAACGGTGATCTTAATTTTTCTTTTATTAAAAATAGTAAGAACTATCTGGACTATCAAAATGTCAATTTTAAGTTTCGATAATTTAAGTATACGATGAAAATTTTTTCCATCCAGTCAATTATTTCTTCGAATTTGAAACCAAAAGGAAATCCGACGGAATCAAGTCTGGTGTATACAATACATGTGAAATTAGCTGTAATTATAGTTCATGCAGTTTCTCTGTCGTAATTGGCTGACTTGTGTGGCGCAGCATAACTCTGGTGGTACAAAACTTTTTTCATTACCAAATGATGTCCAATAATTTTGATTTCTTCTTTATCTAATAACGACGCATAGTACTTGTCTCTTATTGTCTTTCCAACAAACAGAATCATCTTGGAGTTGGCTCACAACCCTTCATCAACAGTTTTGACTGCATTTTGGTCTCTGAAAGGTAGTTACATGTCCATGTTTCATCGATAGGTTTTTATTACGTTTGAGTATGTCTAGGTATCGCTGAGAAATAGTTATTCTAACACGCTTCTGCTGGATTTTCAGTAAAGGCGGTACCCATCTGGTACTACGTTTTTTATATCCAAATGTTCATGTAGGATGCTATCTACGCGGTCGTATAATGCTTTAGTATCTGCTATCTTCCTCAACCTTACTTGGCCGTCATTCATCACAATTTCATGGATTTGTGCAATCGTTTTTTCACCGGTAGTGTTTTTAGTCTGCCTGAACGTGGTGCATTCACTACGCTTGTTTCACCGTGTTTAAATTTAGCAACTCAGTTTGCAACTACTGTTTACGAATGAAAAGATTCATTTTGAACTTCGTTTGACTTCATTTTCATTTGTTTAGTGTTCAAACGTTTTAAAAAGAAATGTTTTATCACAGCGCCGAACTCATTTTTATTTAGGAAAAAGAAAATGCACGACTTGCTTACTTGGGTCGATAGTAATGGCGTATGCTTATGCACGAGCTGGATAAGCTAACTCTCTATTAACCAGCTATTTAGCTCCAATAATTAAAAAAAATGCCCATGATAGGGATCGTTTTTGAGACGCCTAGTTATTTCTTATTAAAATTTTTATTTTATTATTATTAAATGAAAATAACAATCTAAAATCTACCATGAAGTCTTGATCCAAATGCCTTCAAAAACCAACAACTTATAAATTTAAATACAAAACATTTTCATTAAATGACAAGTTCAGGATGATTACAAAATTGAAAAGAGCGTCCAGAAAACAGAATGTTTCTTGAGTTAATGAAGACTGTAAAAATTTGGATTCTGTATGAAAATATTAAATCCTAATTAGAACTGCCAAACTTAAAAACAGCAAGCAGTTGCGTCGTTAGAGAAATTATCGGGGCCTACCCTCGTGGCAATTAAATTAATTCGTACTTTTCCATAATTAGAATTTAATTAACAAAGTTTAACCTCTATTTACACTATTCTGTGCTAATTTTGTAAAGAAACAACTTCAGTTTTTATTTATCTTTTTTCGTGGATCAACAATGACGGCAATTATCTGTTATTTTTCGAAGTTAAATAACTGGTAACTTTGTGTCATTAATATATCTGCCGCTGCACGAATAATAGTCACGTACACGTAATTACTTTTCCGGGAAAAAGTGGAATATACACACACACACAGTGGTATTATTTTCCATAATCCATAATTCCAGCTTTTGTGAAGTAACATCAATGGTCGAAATCATTTCATATACAGCGTAAAACTTCAATTATCCGTACATACTGTCATTATATTCGCATATGCACATAAACATGTCATGTACGTATTTGTTTTGCATACAGTACACGTACGACTATAAGTTACTCGTCTTCCAAAATTATTGGCCCATTGCCCAACAGATAAAGTTCTTGATTAATTAATCGCGAAACCTGTTCGTGTACGTATAGTTCGTTTCAACTCATTTAATTTGACTAAATATAAAGTATGTAGTTTTATAGCATTCCTTGCTGTAAGAGTGGGATATGCTAACGATAATGTAAATGAGATTCAGGTACTCCGGGCCGTAGATGCGCATGTAATATTCGTGCAAACACTTATAAATATATATGTACATATATAAAACATAAAATGAATACATTATAAATGTACGTATGTACACCTAAAAGAAGCGAGGTCTTATGTAACGGGTCTTCCAATAAGAGGTTTCATTTTGATATGTAAAAAGACGACTATTTTTAAGCGAAATCATCGGATGTTTATTTAATTATAAAGAGGAAGTTATGCCATTAATAATGGAAAACAATATCAGACAAATGGCCGCCACGGCTACGCTTGCAGGACCATATCCTTTTCATGAAATTTTCCATCACCAATTCGCACATTTGCGGCCGTATGTTCTCGATAACTTTACGAATTCCATATTTGAGGTCTTGAATCGACTATGAGCCATTGGCATAGACCTTATGTTTCACGTAACCCCAAAGAAGAAAGTCTAAAGGTTTTAATTCACTAGAACTCTGTGGCCAATTGTGATTGCCTCTTCAAGAAATCACACAGTCAGGAAACTTTTCACGCAAAAGAGCGATGGTATCGTTACTTGTGTGGCACGTAGTGCCGTCTTGTTAAAAATAAACGTCGTCCACATCTATATCTTCTAATTCCGGCCACACAAAATCATTAATCATCGTTCGATAGCGCATTTCATTCATAGTAACAGTTGCTCCAACCTCATTTTCGAAAAAGTAAGATCCAATGACACCGTCAGACCAAAAGCCGCACCAAACAATCACATGTTGAGGATGGAGAGGCTTTTCAACAATAATTCTTGAGTTTTCCGAGCCCAAAATGCGACAATTCTGCTTGTTAATGTAGCCTCCGAGGTAAAAGTGGGCCTCATCGCTCAAGATGATTTTTCGATGAAATTCCGGATCAGTTTGATGCATTTCAAGGACCCAATCAGCAGAGACGCAACATTGTTGATGGTCGATACGCTGAGTTCTTGTGTTAACTGAACTTTAACAGCCTTAAGACCTAAGTCTTTATGCAAAATACGGTGTAATATCATTTGTGGAATGCCCAATTCCAAAGATCGACGAGAAATGGACAGACCTGGGTTTTCCTCATCACTATGGGCTACAACAGCAATATTCTCAGTTGTTTTTGAGCGACGTGCACGAGTTCGAATCTTCACATCATTAGCTTGTCCCAAGAGTTCAAATTTTCCCACGAGTATCACAATTGCTGGCCGAGAAGGTACTTCACGACGACCCAAAAATGCTTTAGTTTTGCGAACTGTGACTGCGAAATTGTTACCATTTTTGTAGTGAATTTTAACAATTTCAGTGCGTTGTTGAAGCGTATATCCGTTGTATTTTTATTAATGGCGTAGTTTTTACTTGTCATCTGTCAAGTCGTTACAGGTTGAGACATGACAACTCTTAAAATAGGGGGCTATTGAAAATTAAATGTCTTATTGGAACACGTTTTGTTATTCTTACCTATAGGGCACTTTTATAAATAGAAGCAAACGGTAAATAAATACCTATTATTTTTATTATTTTCTAATCTTATTTTAAAAACAAAAATAGAAATTCTTTTAGTTTTGTAACCCATAATGTTCAATTCCATATTGGTGATATAATGATAATTATAAATTTCTTTATAATCACTCATTTATAATAATTGAACCATTGATACTTTTTGAAGTTTACGCACACACCCTTGAACGCTAATATCGGAATTCTCGGTATGTAAATCATCATCAAACTGTGCATACGATAATATTGCAGGATAGAGTTTTCAAAGTTCTGACAGTGGCATATCATCTTCAGCACTGAAGCCTATATCCTCGCAAATATCTTCGGCATTCCACTCACCAAATCCAGCTTTAAGAAAACATTTATTGATAGTTTCAGCTCTTACAGTTTTCCAAGCAGTAATGGTCCATATTAGAGCACTGAGAATGTTAATAAATTTTTGTATATGTTCAGTAGATTTACAATGATCCATAGATGATAAAAGCCTCTTAACTAAAAGCTTTCTCTAGTTGGTTTTAAAATTATTGATAATCCCTTGATCAAGTGGTTGACAATAAGAGGTAGTGTTTGTTTAAAATATTAGTTTAGCATTTTGTAACTCAAGTTTTGGGTATGACGTGGAGTTTTCTAAAAATAAAAGATCTTTTCTATTCCGCTGTTGCATTTTTCTATCATGTTTAGTTAACCAAATTGTCAAAATTTCCCTCGTCATCCTCGCTTTTTTATTAGAATACCACTCTACTAGCAACTTCTCGACGTTTGCTCCTCTAAAGTATCGTGGATTCTTACTTTTCCCAATTACTAAAGGTCTTTCCTTTTCTCCAACCATATTCGCACATAAGAGAATACTTAATCTTTCCTTAGTAGCTCTATCACCCGAAAATTTTTCACCTTTTAATGTAATGGTTTTGTTTGGCAGAGCCCGGAAAAAAGTCCAGTTTCATCGGCATTAAGTATTCATTTGTGATAGTTGTCAGCAGTTTCTTCCAGATAGACATTTCATCCACATTTACTGCGGCGGCTTCACCATAAATTGTTCGAAGCGATATGTTGTGTCGCTGAGAAAACTTGTCAAACCACCCACTGAAAGCTTTGAATTCATAATTTAGGTCCTGTGCAACTTCGAGAGCTTGTTCCCTTATTATTCGACAATGGAATATCCTTAACGCTCACTTTGCAAAACCAGTAGTACATTATTTGGTCCAGTGCAGCTCCTTCTGTTTTCACAAATTTTTTCTTTTGCTGCGAATTTCCATTTTCAGCAAACCGTCTATTAGTATCAACTTTGTTTTTCAAAATATCACTCACTTGACTTTTACTGATACAGATTCTTTCGGCCAACAGTCTTACACTAAGTTTATTCTTTTCTGCACACTGAATAACATCAACTTTCTCTTCTAAACTGAGAAATTTTCTCTTTTCGTAGCTATATTACTTGTACGAACACTAAAACACTAGATATTGAACTTGTTAGAGCACTAAATATCAACTGAATGCTATAAAAGCAGTAACCGTTTTGTATAAGACCATCACTACAGTTGTATTCATTTCCTGCCTTAATTATATGTTGTTCATATCCATTGTTAAGCACGTTACAGCGATCATGATTATTATACATTTACATGTATGTAATTACATATAATAAACCGAAAGACCGTCATTAACAGCACATATTATATTAAAATATGTAATTATGTTTAAAATTATAGGAATTGCAAATTTATTACCTGACTGAATCCCTCTATAGGCAATAAAATTAATCTTATTACAAAGCATGAATTTTAAGAAGTACTAATGTCCAATGTAACGTAATAAATTTTCATTTAAATTTACTGTAGTGGATGTATACGAGGGTAGTTTGACAAGTAGTAAGAATGGAAAAGAAAAACCAATTTTTTAAATACAAAATAATTTTAATTTTTCAATATATTCTCCTAAAAGAGCAATGCATTTATTCCAACGATGCTCCAATGCCCTTATGCCATCTCTAAAATGCGATTCCGGAAGGCTTGCAAAATACTCATTACGAAGATGATAAGCTCGTCGTTAGACGAAAATTTCTTTCCACCTAGTGTCGTTTTCAATTTTGGAAAAAGGTGAAAGTCGGAAGGGGCCAGAGCCGGCGAATAAGGTGCATGCGGTACTAATTGGAAATGCAACTCGTGGATTTTGGACATCGCAACTGTACTGGTATGCGAGGGAGCGTTGTCTTGGTGAAACAGAATCTTTTTCTTTGCCATTCCTGGCCGTTTAGCACGAATCTCAACATTTAATTTTTGTAGAAGTTCTGCATAATATTGTCATCAATAATAATCAATGAGCAAAATGCCCTTTGAATTTAAAAAAATTGATGCCATCACCTTGTTTGCCGATAAAGTGGTTTTCGCTTTCTTTGGAGGTGCAGAACCACGTTCTAACCATTGTTTCGACTGTTGTTTAGTTTCGGGTATACTGCAGTGTATACAAGTGTTATCGCAAGTAACAAATCGCCTACAAAAATGAACCGGATTCCGCTTATAAAGGTCCTAACACTCATTGGAAATGCAGAAACGAGTGAACTTTTGATCAGTCGTAAGCAATCGCGGCACCCATCTTGCCGAAAGCTTGGAAAGGCCCAATTCTTTCGTTAAAACGTGGTGTACGCGTTCTGTTGAAATGTTTACCATGTCTGCTATCTCTCTCACTTTGAGTCGTCGATCTTGCGTAATAATATTATGAATTTTTATAATCACTTCCTTAGAAGTCACGATTTTTGGTGCTCCAGAGCGCGCTTCATCAACATAGCTTGTTCTACCACGTTTAAATTCATTTACCCATCTACTTATTGTGGCGGATGCGGGAGCAGATTCACCTAATGTTTCCCGTACGTAACTCATCTTTTATTTCGGTAGCTTTCATACCCTTAATTACGAAGTATTAAATCACAGCACGATACTCTGCTTTTTCCATTTTAACAAAACGACGTGTTGCTTCTTCTTCAATAAGCTGTCAAAAATAAACTAATCAACCGATTTATCTAAATATCGGAATGTAAACATATAAATAGGCAACCTAAATTACAGTGAATTTGTTTTACCAATTAGAGCGCCATCTATGTGTCATTCTCACTACTTGTCAAACTATCCTCGTATTGCTGTCCGTGTCTATTGTTACGAATATTCTTTGCTGAGAAATATTGTTATATAGCAAATAGTATACTAACGGTCGGTGCATTGGAAACTGCCCATTGATTAGAGATGGCCATTGTCGGGAGATGTCCGTTAAGAGCGAATATACTGTACTTATATAACTGATCTATCTGAAATTAATAAGAATTGTAGAGCTGAGATCTTTTAATAGCACCAAAAACTATTCTTCTCATTGGAAAGAATTCTTTTTTAGGTTATAGAGGTACATCCCAATAACAAGTTACGAAAAACAGTGTTTACCAGAAATTTATTTAGCAAGACAATGTCTTACTATACAACTAAAATTTTAGTATAAGTTGGTCAAAAGCCTTAGATACTATTGCTTGACAACATACTTCTCTGAATTAATTACGACACACATTATTCGAGTTAGTAAATCTAGAAAACGGTTTCAAAATACATATTCCAAGTAGAGGTGATTGATTTACTTCACGATATTACGCTCATCTAACTGTACATGATCCTCTGTGGTTAATATTTTTATTAGATTATCTGGGAAATTCTGTTTTAAGTGGAAATTCTCTTTACTGAAAACAGTGGAATGTGTAGCTGAAATTAGGTTATCTGTGCATTACTGGAAATGTTTGTGTTACATCGTACGAACAGTTTAGGAAATGCAAGAATGTAAATTTGGTTTAGGAGCGAGTAATTGAATTTGATTCCGGTGAGCCGAACTCTTAACATTTTCCATGATAAAGTACACTGACACGAATATTCTAAATACAAGTTGCATGTATTGATATACCAAGCTAAAGATTATATTGAATTTGTTCCTGCAATTTTGCAATAGATTTGAGATTTTAAAAATTTTATAATTACTAATTAGGGCACAAAAATGCGCAGTATCGTGCAATATTTGTGATAAATACAAAGGGTACTAGGAAAGTTTTGCAATACAGCTTTGTTTATTTAATTTCTTCAAAGTAATTTCCTCTACACTCAATACACCTCTCCATCCTCCGAAACCAACCAATTCTGTCAAGGGCCTGCAGAAGGTCCTCATCACTGGAAAACCGCCCCCTTTTAGCTTCATTTTCACATGCGGGAACAGTGCAAAGTCGCAGGGAGCAAGATCTGGACTGTCGGAAGGGTGCTCGAGAAGTTTCAATACTGTCGTGGTCAAATATTAGGTGCAGGCTTTGGCGCGGTAAGCTGAAGCATTATCGTGATTGAGGAACCAGGTGTCCATTCTTGACTTTGGCCGCAGATTCTTCATAGATCCAATGACTTTAGACAGGCACTGTTCAGTATACCACTTAGCTGTGACTGTCTTCTGTGTGTCCAAAACGACGCGTTCCACAATTCTACTCGATTTACAAAATACAGCTATCGAAATTATAACGCGAAACTGCCCTTATCTCATTTCGTGACCATGATGCCATCACAAGCACTTTACACTCTCACTGCTAATGAATAACTGAGCCCATCGACATGGCGCGGCGGTTATTATGCACGTATGAACATGTCTCAACATGCAGCAACAAACAGCTTCCAACGATTCATTGTTGCGTCATATTGCAAAACTTTCCTAGTACTCTTTGTATATAAATTTGTAATGCGAATGAGCGTTTTTCTTTATTTAAGATTTACAATTACATTTAATTACTGAATTATAATTTTTTGAACGATCCAAGAGAAGTACATTTTCTAAGAGAATATAAATTTAAACATAGAAATACGACGCAGATCGCAACTGGTAGTAAACACGATTTATGATGCGATTGCCTCCTAGAAACGCACTGAACAATGCTGGATCTATGGTGAAGATGAGACACGTTTAAAAGTAAAATGTAGCCTCGATACCTTGGTTAACAATGAAGATTCTAGTGGAAGAAAATCCAAATCAAACTTTTAGATACCCTTTAAGCCGAGAAAATATCAACTATCTATACTACAGTGCTACATTTCCATATATTAGGAAAAGGTAACAAGGTTTTTGATCAAAAACTTTCACTTTATTCTGATACCAGTTTCGTAGAGTACGCATGGTGTAATTTACTATTTCTTCTTACCTAATGTTAACAACATAAGAGCTAATAATTATTGCTAATCTACTATATGATAAAAAAAGTCAATCGCGTAGTGAAACTAAATATTTTTAAACCAAATTTTGTCAAAACATTCAATATGTTGATAATAAACGATAAATTTTTTGACTGAACCCTAACAAAGAATTCGTTTTTCTTTCCTTTGATTTAGATCAGTTTGACTATTCGATTGTAAGAGCTTATAATTGTGAATTAATACAATAAAATGCCAAGAGCTGTTCGCTTCTGAAAGATTGGTCTCAAGAAGGTAGTCATGATCGTAGAAGAGGTTCTAGATAACTTAAAAGAACCATTGATTGGAAAGGTAAGAACCAAGATTGCTTGCTCTTAGGAATCGGTATAATAAGTTAAGGTGTGTGTTGACTACCTTAAATTTTGCAGCCTCAAACTTTAAATGAAAAAACCTAATTCTGACTGAAAATGAAGGTATTAGTATTCTATACTGTGAATGATAACCCATTTAGTTTATACTTTAACATTGAAATAAACCGGTGTTTCATTCAGTTTCAGTTTCTCGATCACCTTTTACAACCTTTGAACAAGAAAAAAAGATTAGCATTGAGACAATCGTTTCAAAAGAGAACAAGAAAAGTATCTTTTTAAAAACAACTGCCTATATTTATACAGATTTATTTTCCCATTTTTGCTTTCCCTTGTTCAAAGTATTTCCATTCAACGTATATCTTTCAGGAGACTAAAGAAGTTTTGATTGTCTATTAAACAACAGAAATAAAGGGTTTTCCAATAGGGACTTGACAACTTTTAATTCAATTTGTGAACCCACCCTTTCACTAATCATCGAACTGTCACTGTCAATTTATTCAGTAAACTTAACATTTTCATCATGTTAAAGTACACGAACGAACAACGTCTGCAAATTATAAAAATTTACTACAGAAGTTCGGAGTCGGTGACCGCTACTTTAAGAGGGTTAACTCCGATTTTCGGTCGTATTTCTCGCTCTAGTGGACAGGCAGTAATAAGTTTAGTGCAAAAATTTGAGTCTACATATTCGTTGTGTGATGTTGCCGTGCCAGTGAGACAACGAGTTGGTCGAAGTGTCGAAAATATCGCTGCCGTTGAAACGTCCGTAGCAAATGATCCAAATCAGTCAATTCCACGGCGTTCTCAAGAGTTGGGCATCGCCCAGACCACTTTATGGCGAATTTTGCATAAGGATCTTGGTTTACACCCATACAAGATCAAGCTGACTCAAGAATTGAAGCCGATGGACCATTTGAAGCGACGTACGTTCTCCGATTGGGCTCTGGAAAAGATGCGCCAAGATGATCAATTTCATCGCAAAATCATTTTCAGTGACGAAGCTCATTTTTAGCTAAATGGGTTCGTCAATAAGCAAAATATGCGTTATTGGTCGGGTGAAAATTCACATGTGCTTCATGAAACACCACTTCATCCACAAAAAATAACTGTTTGGTGCGGTTTGCATGCCGGCGGCGTCATAGGGCCATATTTCTTCGTCGACGATAATAATCGTCACGTTACTGTGAATGATAATCTTTATCGCGCCATGTGGTTTCAGCAGGACGGTGCCACAAGCCACACAGCACACGTTACAATCGATTTATTGAAGAGTAAGTTTGATGAGCGTGTTATCTCAAGAAATGGACCAGTCGATTGGCCGCCTCGTTCATGCGATTTAACGCCTCTAGACTTTTTTCTTTGGGGCTACGTCAAGTCATTGGTCTATGCCAACAAGCCGACAACGTTGGAAGAGCTGAGAGCCAACATTGAACGCGAAATAGCAGCCGTTTCGGCCGAATTGTGTGGCCGAGTCATCGAAAATTGGGTCCAACGAATCGACCGCTGCAAACATGCCCGCAGTGGCCATATGAACGAAGTCGAGTTCCATTCATAAATGTTTTGATTGTACTTCAACCCGATAATAAAGTTTTTGAAATATCTCAAATGGTCTGCATTTTATTTTGAAAAATATTTGTCAAGTCCTTATTGGAAAACCCTTTACAATGGTTAATGGTTTACACTAATGATTTTTAAAACGCGTTTCATTACTGCGTGACCGATACAATACTATCATAGTTATTCGAAATGAAATTCTCGAAAGTGGATGTCAACAATTTGACAAAAGTATAAGTAATAAGAAATACTATTACAATCTAGGCTGGACGTCTAATGATTACCACATCTTTACTAATCAAAGAAAGAAAGAAGACTTCATGAGAAATATGTTCAGAGCAAGGAGAAATGGCCCAATTTTAAAACGACACTTCTGATTAGTTTGATATGGTGCAGGACTATTAATAATAATAATTTCAGCCGCCACTTAGCTATCCAGGACAGTGGAAGTCGGTTCTTTAATTAATTAATTAATGATCTGATTCCATAATGCATTTTTAGCATAATTAAAGAATCATAATACTAGGCAGTTTAATGGTAGAACATCAGACTGGCAAGCGGACGACTGGGGTTCGATTCTTCACCAATGGGCTGAAATTTTTTCATTTACTTAATTGCACCATAATTACGGCAAAAATACCATATTTCAGTAATTCTTATCAGAATGTAATAAGTCACACCAATTACAGGCAACATACATCATCATCAATTATAAATTATTAACTTTATGCTCATGGTCTGATTTAAGATTTGTGGCTAATACCATTTATTTAAACGAGAAGAGAAATCTCCCAGACAGCAGGTTATCGAATTCGATACCGAGGAACTGGGCGAACAACTTATCGTTTACGTTTCAACCGACTAAGTGATGCAATAAATCTACAGCTGGAAAGTGATTATGTTATCGAATGGAAAAAAGTGCTCTGGATCGACAAATCCAAATTTGAGATATATTCGAAAAAAAAGAACGTTTTCCAAAGACCGGAGGGAGAACAAGTTCTCGAATCATGTATTGCTTCCACCACAAGCATAGCGTAAAATCAGTAACTGTTTTGGGTTGTTTTGCTGAAAGATCTGTAGACGATCTTATTAAAATAAATATTATTCTAAGAAAAGAACGATATAGAACAATTTTGGAATAAAAGTAGTAATAATATGAAATGGCCTTCTCAGGCCTCCGACATGAAAACTGTTATGGGATGATCTGGACAAAAGCACTATAGATCCAACTACAAGATGCACAGTCAAAACTAGCGAAATTACTAGACTTTAGTCACATCGGCGATTCAACGATTTAACCAAATTTAAAAGAACATTTGTTAAAACTGTTTGAAGTATTACTTTTTTGTGATTTCAAAGCACTGAAAATTTATATAAAAAAATTTAAATTTTGCAGCATTAGACTTGTTTGTCCATAATATAGTGTATATATTTGTATATACTTAACTCTTATATTGTATTATAATTAGATTGGAGATTCATGGTGTTCACTGTACACAGACCTTGTTTTTTTAAAATAAAAATGCACCCTAAACTAATGTGGCTAGTCTTACAAAATCATGAGAAAAACACAATTAGAGAGAGGGAGTTTTATTTAATTCGTAGGCAGTCCGTGGAAAAAGAACGAAAAAGTCGAAGAAGACGGGACAATTTTAATCGGGTCGAATTTAGAATTCATTCTGGTATCGATCGGCGTACATCAATTAAGTATAATTGGACGTTATGAGCCTGGTGAAATGTAAAGCTCGATGTTCCAGTCACGTCCTTAACGATCGGCCATGATTTTTAAACGAATCGCAGACTCAGAATTATACAAGAGACCGACCAGATAGAGAAAGAATATATCAGTGAAGAATATCAGTCAAACAAAATAGAAAAAAAATATGTCCATGGAATAGAGTCGTTTTCATTAAAAGGGAACTCAGAAACTGCAGTCGGGAAAAAACAAATAAAAGAATGTAACTTCACAGTACACAAATGCTGAGTGATAGAGGAATATTTACAAGAAAAAGGTAAATAAATTCGATGCCTCCTAGAGGTAAAAGCTTCAGTAATCTTGCTAACCCTTCGACTTCAGAACTTCGTTAATTATATCTTACTTATATGGTGTCTTATAACACATCTTTTTGCGAAGTGCTGCTGATATTTTCTTCGTTTTCGTTTTTTCTCATTTAATGCAAAATATTTTTTATACCCCTCTTGTTTTATAATGCTTTTTTCAACACTGTTTCCAAATTTCTTCCACAAACTAGTTTACGATATCCACATCAATCTATCAGACTATTGTTGACACTACTTTGAAAGCCATTATTGTAATCTCTTCATCTTTTTTTAATAAACTATTCAACATCTACTTATATTACTTATATTTAATTCCTTCGCTTTACTTCTTTGTTGACTTTCACTTCCTCTTTATCTTCCCTTTGCTTGTCTTTGTTTGCATGATTGTCATTGCTATGAACCGTCTTGGTTTCGCCGCCATGTGGAATTCTTTGAAGACTACTACTTATTCCATTCAACTAAATCGAATGCCTGAAAAAAAGTGAACGGACAACCACTGCGAATACTAAACAGCTTCACAAAAATAGATATAATAATGGCCATTTATTAGATGCCTTCCCTTCCTTGAAAATTGTTCGATCACAACGATACACACTACACCGCAGTCATTTGCCTTATTGCTAAATCCAATCTAATATTCTTGCGGCTTATACCAGTTTGCATATATTGTCGAATCTAGTTTAAGTTGTCCATAAATAATTTATCTCTTATGATTCAATGCCTTACATTCTCACAAGGTATAATTCTTCTGATGCCCCGCTGCATAATCCCAAACCTTTTTACAGATTGACTCACCAATAAAAGAAGTTTGGCATGTTCACCATTGAGTCTTTTATCCCACTACGTTCTGTGTTGTGCTCTGGTCATTCAATGAACGTTTCTTGTTCAATATGTAGAAACTGATTCTTCTTCCTCAGTTACCTAGATTTTTTTTTATTTTCTATGATTTTCGAATCTTCTGTGATTTTCCCCAGTATTCTTCTGTACATTTCCATTGTAAACTAAAAGTGATCTTAGGATTTTTTAATGTTTACAGTACCGGCTATTAATGGGAATGTAAATCTTGTTGTGTGAGTGAAGTTTTTTCTTATATTTTCCACATGGAGTGCTGTCTGAAATACGAACGTGTATTTTCCTAGAGGAAATATATTGGAAACCTCCTGTTCTTATCTATGCCGTTACGGGATTTATATGGAGTATTTGATTATAATTTGATCCGTTTTTATATCAAGGCGCATGCCTTCCACGTGTTTGCTAATACTAATTTGATCTAATGTAATTGAAAGGTGATTCGGAGTAGTATGCAGTTTATGTGGGTCGATTCCTGTCTCCGCCTATATCAGAGAGTAAAGTTGAGGAAGTTTCAGAAGAGTTTCTTTTACCCCAGTCAGAGTATTCTCCATTCCATTCATAAATAGTAAGTGTTTGTACCTTGTTCAATTTGGCCACTGCTGTAGCTATAATAAAGCGTGTTTCGCGGTTTTTTTAAAGAATAAATAGAACAAATAATTTGCATTCACCTTCAAAAACTTTTTATTGGTAATTGAAGTATCAGTTATGACATTTATATGCGAAAAATAATATCTACCAGATGGCCTCCTCTTGCAGCTCCACAGACGTCCACTCTTTTGTTAAAATTTTCAATGACATTTTGACATAATAGAGGCTCTATCTCACCAATGACACGAATAGTTTCATCTTTCAAAGCAGGAATTGATTGTGGATTGTTTTTAAACATGACTTTTCACATAACCCCAAAGAAAATAGTCTAACGGTGTCAAATCACATGATCTTGGTGGCCGGTTAACATCACCGCTTGTTGAGACTACACGTCCAGGAAATTTTTCTCTTAATAAATTAATTGATTCATGTGCAAAGTGAGGTGTAGCGCCATCCTGTTGAAACCACATATCTTCTAGATCAATATTTAGTAATTCAGGTCCCAAAAATTCGGTTATTATCCGACGCTATCGATCACAACTGACAGTTACAGCTTCACCGGCAGCATTTTCAAAGAAGTAAGGTCCAACTACACCACCTGATCATAATGCACACCAAACAGTAATTCGTTTAGGATGCATAGGTTTCTCATGAATAATTCGTGGATTTTCCTTACCGCAGATACAGCAATTTTGTTTATTAACATAGCCACCAAGTTCATCGGAAATCATTGTTTTTTGAGAAAAATCAGCTGGTTGTTCATTTATGAAATTGACAAATGAACGACGTTTTAAATAATATAATGGCTTCAGTTGCTGTTTTATTTGATCCTTACATGCCTTCAGAGCTAAATCCTTGTGTAAGATACGCCATGTTGTTCATTCACTAAGTCCAAGTTGTTGTGAACGTCGTCTAATGGACATTTCAGGATCTTGAGCAACACTTTCAAGAACCAAACCAACTTGTGAACGACCATTACGACTGTATTTTTCACTTTTTTGATCTTCCATGGAACCGGTCTCTTGAATTTTTTTAATAATTCGACCTATAGTGCTTTCAGATGGATGATTATGTAAACCATAAAATTCACGTAATTTTCTAAAAAACTCTTTTCACAGAACGCTGATTTCATAAAATAATTCAACAATTTTAACGCGTTGTTGTACCGTGTACGAAGCTATTTTTATAAATGTCAAATATCACACTTTTGAAATGCCCACATACCCAGACAAATTCAGTGCGCCATCTATATTTTATTTATTCTTTAAAAAACCGCGCAATTTGGAACCCCCTTTGTCTTTGCTCATCATACAACAATATGCGGTAATAGTACTACCACTGTATATGTACAATCAATATGACTTTATCTCTCGTGTTCTCCCATTGGTGCCAGGTTACCTTTACTAGAAGATTAGTTTGAACTTTCATGTTTATTTTGTCAATATATTAGTTCCGAATATTTCAAACCAAAGTTACCGCGAAATACGAGGGAGCGTTTTTATATTCGCGGAATGGGGGACAAGGGGTGGAAATAAAAAAACGAAATTATTTTTCTTTTTCAATATATTCACCTGCAAGACGGATACATTTTTCACATCCTTCAATTAATTTATTTGTACCCTCATAAAAAAATGATTTCTCTTTATCTGCAAAATACGCCGAAACTGCCTCCTTGACTTCATCATCGGCAGTAAATTTTTTACCCCGCAGCTCTTTTTTCATTTTCGGAAACAGGTGATAATCACTCGGGGCCAGGTCTGGGCTGTAGGGTGGGTGATTCACAATTTCGAAGCCCACCTTATGCAGGGCAGCTAACGCAACGCGGCTCTTGTGGACGGGCGCGTTGTCGTGCAAAAGCAGAACACCTTTTGTCAATTTTCCCCGTCTTTCTCTTTAATGGCTTCTTTTAGTCGCTCTAATATTGAAGCGTAATATTCTCCGGTTATAGAAACACCTTTATCTTTATAATCAATCAACAATATTCCTTCCGAGTCCCAAAATACCGTTGCCATGTGTTTCCCAGCTGATTGTGACACTTTAAATTTCTTGGGAGGTGCTGTGCCCTTTTTATGCCACTGCATGGAGTCTTGTTTGGACTCAGGTTCATAATGATGAACCCAAGTTTCGTCTCCAGTAACAATTCCACTCAATACACCATCCTTGTCTTCATTACAGAAGTCCAAAAATGCACGCGAACACTCTACGCGCTGTTGTTTTTGCGGAGCGTGAGCATTCTCGGCACCCATCTTGCGCTGACCTTAGACATGCCGAGATGATCGTGTAGGATTTTAAAAATTGTTGTATCGGATACTCCAACCATTTCTGCGAGTTGTTTCTTCTTTAGTCGAGCATCTTCGAGTACAATTTGTTCAACTTTTTGGATAAGTGCTGGCGTGGTCACCTCAATGCTCCTGCCCGGCCTCGGGTCGTCTTGAAGGGATTCCCTTCCTTGTTTAAATAAACTATGCCACTTGTACACCATGGTTTTTCCTGGACAAGAGTCGCCTTAAACCAATGGCATCTCATTCATTATGGTCGCGACTGATTTTCCCTGTCTGGTAAGGAACTTTATAACGGCACGATATTCGATTTTTTCCATATTTCACTTTTCACTCCTGATTATGTTACTTGGTTGACGATAGCTCAAAGACTAACTGTCTAATAACAATGAAACTTCGTATTTGTACTAATCATGAGTCGCTGCACAGGCCACGCCCCCAATGCGCCTACTCACCCCTCTACAACCCGCTCATTCCGCGAATATAAAAACGCTCCCTCGTAATTTCAGATATTATCGATTCTGTTTCTTAAGTCCAAGAGAAATTAATCTCGCCAATCTCCTCCTCTAAGCGAAAGAAACTATGGTCGATATTAGTAGTCACGAATAGTTCATTTCTTTTTTCCTAATAGTTTAAATAAAATACATTATTTTCATTCCATCATTTATTTCGTTTAAGAAAACCTATACAAGTAACGGAAAGTAAATTAAATTTGCATAACTTTCTCTTGACACCATTTTTTAGAAATGTTTACTAAAATTTTCTGTTAATATTGTTCAGTTATACGAGGCGCAAAAATTCAATTTTCACGTGTTCTTATCTTTATGAAATCTATATCTTGGTACTAGGCGCATTGCTTATTTAAAAAAAATACCAATGGATTAAACGTTAAAGATATGGGAAAGACGTGCCCCAGGAACAAACCAAGATCGTCATTCTTCCGCTTATCGAAAGAGGACGGCATCTCAGTTTACACAATGGCGGGATTCAATTCTTGCTTCCCGTTTTCAATCTCCGCCTTAAGTAAACCTGCCGTCAGTGCCATTCTATTCCACCACTCACCCCGACGCCGACGTCTGGTTCAAAGTTCTTTTCGGACGATGGAAAATCTCGGACACTTCGAGTAAATACAAACCGGCGGTGAACATTTGTCACACTCGACTGTCTTGCCATTTAGGAGCGACATATTTAACGAAACGAAACTCGGACTGTTCACAAAACGACGACATTTTGGATGTTAGGACAGGCCGGTCGACGTTCGCGTGAAAAGGTAAATTGATGTCGTCGCTGTTGGCCGCCTTGATTGAAGGACCCTACCGAAAGGCGTGAGCCGGACTCTCTCGGCCAAATTGAAGTGGGCTCTCAAGGATATTAAGTGGCAAAAGGATATCACATAAAAGAACGCTTTGATCGATCCATTATATATACTTATTAGAAACCGTGCAAAGCCGATGTAACGAGAACTTTTTATATGATGGAAGTACAATGTGGGCGAGTTATTTATACCATTGTTAGATGTTAGGATGACATATTTAAAATGGTTAATATCGTGGTACTTTTTCTTTTTAGTATAATTGCTAGTCAAACAGAAATTTTATAAGGACATATATTACAAACACTTTTATTAAATAAGATTTCGGGTACAGTTTTAGACAAATTTATATAGCTTTTAAATGTCTTTGTCACATCTAGATCTACATAATGTAATAGAAATTATGGCTATCGCCATTGGAAAAGTTGTAAATAATAAACTAATTAAAGATGATTCCTGCGGTTAACATTATACGAATAATAAATAATATGGCAGTGCGTTTCCTATACTTCACTTTTCCCAGATTAGAGAAAGATGAGTAACCAAATTCACGGCTACCAACAAGCTTGAATCAAATGACAAACTTGCTTCATAGTAACTTTTGTTGATTTGAGTACGTTGGTACAGTGCTTGAGTACATTTGAATACGTTTATGAACGTTACCGCGATGGCGTTAACAATTAAGCAAATTAAAGTTTGGTACTATCTGCTTCTGGGCTTCCGGGCTGGAACCGCGTCACTGATTTGAGGGAAGCCCAGAAGCAGATAGTATGGACCATGACCGCGGAAGTCTACGTACCAGATTAAAGTTTGTTAATCTATCGATTCTTAAAATAGCGGTCCCAAGAAATTATTGCACTTATGTAGAAAACCAGTATAACCCATCAAAGAAAAGGAACCTAAATGGGCAACGCAAGAAAATGTATCTCAAATCCATAAACGTTGTATTTGTACAGCCTGCTGCCGTAACTCCAGTGATTTTACTTGGAGCTGTGACTGAAGGTGGTAAATTGAAGAAATTAAGGTATCACATGAATACTGAAGGAAATGCAGGTTACCATGATAAATTTAACCAAGAGGTTTTCAAGTATATCCTTTTCCATGGGCAATAATATTCGTAAACCAATTGCAGAAGGTAGTGCAGATTCAATGCAAATATACCTATCAGAAATTTCTCTGCTTTTCTATACGAAGATAAATAAAACAGTCATAGCAATCATTCATGTTTCTTCACCAGCTGAACGTGGTTACTATAGCTTAGGAACCAGTGTAAGAGTTAGTGTACTCGAATCTGATATTATTATCTCTCTATTCATAAACGAATGCTCAATACGTTTGGTGATAATATAATTCACATATACTATATCGATTATGCCATGAAGCTGATATACTGTTAGCCACTCACAACGGACATCTACCAAGTGATGTTCATGCTAAAAATCGAATAGATAGTTTCTCAAAATTAACAAAAGATGGTGCTACATTACAAATGGGTATTGAAAACATTCCGGATGTCGTATTGCCGGCGTTGAAAAATCGTAAGGACCTAGGTATCCATTCGGAAATGCTTACTAATAGCAAGTGGTTGTACCACAAACAATCGAAGGTCCATTCGCCAAGGCCACATCGTAGGATCTTTCCTAATTGACACAAAGAAGTTGTACGATTTTGTCGACAATAATTCCTTCATAGGAATGTTAAGAGTATTATATATATAGTATTATAATTATAGCGCAACAAACAAAAAGACAGCAATCAAATCATGTATAGAAATAGATTTAATGGGTTAAGTCAACTCAGACTGTTTAGAAATTATAATTCATTCAGGCTTTAGAGGTCAAGTAGACTTCATCAGAGGTGCTTCCGAAGGTTTAGATGGTAAAAGTAAACCCATCATAGCTGTTCTATCAGTAACTAAAAATAGTGAAAGCAAAATTACTTCAGTTCTCAAACCAGATGCCCGTGTTTTTACATCTCGCGTCCATGTTCATTATACAGTGTGTATCACCTAAATGGAATAAATTCGATAATAATTAAATGGAAGGGTGTTCGAAAAAACGCTCGGACACGTCGATTGGGATTTTTAGTTGCATATTTTTTTAAATAAAAAGTTTATATACAGGCTGTGTCATGTAAAAGTAGTTAATACCAACTTTCTTATTTTAAATGCAACACCCTGTCAAATATTAAACTTTTGGATTCTTTAGAAAATTCCAGACATATTTCGTGTACAATGTCCTATACCTATCTTCGACTGTTTCGGAAATTTTAATGTTTTCAGATTAATAATTTTGTTTACAATTAAAATAAGATTTTCACATAATAGTTTGTTTACCGAACTATTAAGTGAAAATCTTTAATTGTACTTGTACTTCGTTTTAAAATACCTTGCCTTAGAAAAGTGTTGTCAGTGTCATAACTGTTTGAATTTCGTTAACTACATTTCAGCAAAATGATTCATTTAACAAAAATGCACAAAATAACAATTCTGCAGATGATTGGTTATGGAGATAACACACGGACACAAATGGAAGTTGCCCACTTATTTCATGAGAAATTTCCAAATTTGCCGCCTATATCCCAAGGAACAATTAGTAAAATAGAAAAGCAGTTTCGCCAGTTTGGACATGTAAGGCAAATAAAAAAAGCAGCTGCGAATGCAGTAAGTAATGATACCAAACTGGATATTGTGCTTGAGTTTGAAGAAAACCCGCATACTTCTAGTAGACAAGTAGCGTCAATGTTCGATGTTTGCCATCGATTACTCGCACATTAAAAGAAAATAAAATGCATCCCTATAAAATTATACCAACTCAGGAGCTCATGAAAGACGACTTTGATAGGAGAATGTATTTTTGTGAACAAATGATGACAATGTTAGATAACAATGTGATCCAATTAGAACATATTTTATTTTCTGATGAGTGTACCTTTACGCTTCACGGTCATGCTAATCGTCAAAATTGCCGCTATTGGTCCAGGGAAAATCCTCACTGGATGAGGGAAGAATATACGCAATACCCTGAGAAGGTTAATGTTTGGGCAGGAATTATTGGAGATCATATCGTAGGTCCTTTTTTCATTGATGGAAATTTGAATGGCAACAATTATTTAGCATTGCTTCAAAATAATCTCGTGCCAGCTTTGACAAACTTATATCCTGATCTAGCAAACCCACAAGTTCCAGCAAATACGATGTGGTTCCAGCAAGATGGAGCACCACCCCATTACCAAATCAATGTCCGGCAGTACCTCAACCAAATATTCCCGAATCGGTGGATAGGTAGGCGAGGATCGAAGGAATGGCCAGAATGATCCCCTGATCTAACGCCATTAGACTTCAATTATGAGGATATGTCAAGAGTATAGTATACAAAACTAAACCCCTCGACTTAGCTGACTTAAGAAGACGAATAATAGTTGCGATTAGATCGGTCACACCTCAGATGTTGAGCAACGTTAGAAAAAATTTTTATTTAAGATTAGGATGTTGTCAAGACGTTTGCGGCGAACACTTTGAACATCTCCTACAGTCACATTAATGTTTTTCTTGTTATTTTTTACATTATCAAAAATTTTTCAAATTAATCCGAAAACATTTAATATTTCTGAAACAGTCGAAGATAGGTATAGGACATTGTACATGAAATATGTCTGGAATTTTCTAAAGAATCCAAAAATTTAATATTTGATAGGGTGTTGCATTTAAAATAAGAAAGTTGGTATTGACCACTTTTACATGACACACCCTGTATATAAACTTTTTATTTAAAAAAATACGCAACTAAAAATCCCAATCGATGTGTCCGAGCGTTTTTTCGAACACCCTTTCATTTAATTATTATCGAATTTATTCCATTTAGCTGATACACACTGTATAATGAACATGGACGCGAGATGTAAAAACACGGGCATCTGGTTTGAGAACTAGAGTAATTTTGCTTTCACTATTTTTAGTTACTGATAGAATAGCTATGATGGGTTTACTTTTACCATCTAAACCTTCGGAAGCACCTGTGATGAAGTCTACTTGACCTCTAAAGCCTGAATGAATTATAATTTCTAAACAGTCTGAGTTGACTTAACCAATTAAATCTATTTCTATACATGATCTGATTGCTATCTTTTTGGTTGTTGTGCTATAATTATAATACTATATATATAATACGCTTAACATTCCTATGAAGGAATTATACTCGACAAAATCGTACAACTTCTTTGTGTCAATTAAGAAAGATCCTACGATGTGACCTTGGCGAATGGACCTTCGATTGTTTGTGGTACAACCACTTGCTATTAGTAAGCATTTCCGAATGAATACCTAGGTCCTTACGATTTTTCAACGCCGGCAATTCGACATCCGGAATGTTTTCAATACCCATTTGTAATGTAGCACCATCTTTTGCTAAATTTTGAGAAACTATCTATTCGATTTTTAGCTTGAACATCACTTGGTAGATGTCCGTTGTGAGTGGCTAACAGTATATCAGCTGCATGGCATAATCGATATAGTATATGTGAATTATATTATCACCAAACGTACTGAGCATTCGTTTATGAATAGAGAGATAATTTTTCAAATTAATCTGAAAACATTTAATATTTCTGAAACAGTCGAAGATAGGTATAGGATATTGTACGTGAAATATGTCTGGAATTTTCTAAAGAATCCAAAAATTTAATATTTGATAGGGTGTTGCATTTAAAATAAGAAAGTTGGTATTAACTACTTTTACATGACACACCCTGTATATAAACTTTTTATTTAAAAAAATACGCAACTAAAAGTCCAATCGACGTGTCCGAGCGTTTTTTCGAGCACCCTTCCATTTAATTATTATCGAATTTATTCCATTTGGCTGATACACACTGTATAGTAACATAACGTAGTATTGATGACTTGTTTGGCAAATTGTTTAGCTAAAGAGTACACGTTTTAATAAATATTGTTAAACCAGATCAAAGAGAAATACTAGGAAAAGCAACCTACGAAAGGCTAAAACGTATGCCTTGAAATACGATTTGTTAATGTCACTGCATTGTCGTCGATTGTATAAATACGAGTATAAAATTTGATAAATATATCTTTGAAACTTACAAGCTTATTAATAAAAGTTTTTTACATTCAAAAGGAATAATAAAAATACATGATCAGCCGATTTATGTTAAAAAGAAACATTCGAATATTAATAACACCCAATTTGCTAAGTATGTTTCGAGGAAAAACACCTATCATCAAGTAAATTTGTGTTATTAACAAACGACTCCTTCGTAGGGGCTTATTGTATCTTTTCGATACAGAGAAATAATAAAAAATATTGCATCCCTCTATCGTACAACACACGAATATTGGCGCGTACAAACATCTGCGATATAAGTAGCATATCGCTGGATGTTTGTACGCCTTTAAGTGAGTTTCTTTAAGTTTATCTATGGACAAAATTATGTTTTGTCGAAGCTGGTTATGGAAAGTGGATTATTTACAAGAATGCGTCGCGAAAACAATCTCAGTTCTGGCCTGAAAATTCGCTTTAAAAGTCACCGAAAGCAGACATTGTCAAAGGAAGGTTATGCTGCGATTGTGGTGCAATTTGGTAGTGGAATTGTATTTTTTAATCTCATTAAAAATGATAAAACTCTTTGAACGAATCCATGATTCAAGAATGTTCAGTGCTTATTTATTAGGAGTAGTATTTAATCGCGATTCACGACAACGCGACTACTCACAAGTTTGTTCGCCTGTGAAAATTATTGGATCTTGGATGGGATATGCTGCCACCCCACCTTACTTACCCGATCCTGTGTCTTCAGCATTCCATTTGTTTTGTCCTCTTTGAAAGTTCAAGAAATCCTGGTGGATTCCTGGTTTCTAATACCAAGCAAATTATCTTACTATAATTTCTTCGTTTAAAAACATAAAATCGTGGAATACCTGAATATTTTTTTAAAGATACGACATTACACATATTTTCCGATAACCACACTACGTCCTCGTTTACATTCGTACGATACACATTCATTTATTATAGCAACATTTACAGTCTAAATGCGTATCATATTGTAGATCATAAAAGTTGCTTATTCCAAAATTAATGGATACACGAAGGACAAAACAGCTTTGGATTTTTTGTCGATAAGCCGTATATGCAATAACGCCCATAAAATAAATTGTCTACTAGTGGACTCTCTCTCTCTCTCTCTCCCACCGCCACCCCCCTCATCGAAAACAAAACAAGAAATAATCGAACGCGACCGGTTCGTCCGTTGTTCATCGTGCTTTGTTACGCTGATTTTATTGTGTTTCCGTTTCTTTCCAGCAAACAAATGGTTCAGGTATTATTTTCGTTCCGTTCGTTCCTCTCTTTTGTATCGAAATTTCATTAAATGCGAAATCGTCGGCCCGCTTTTGTTAGCACGAGTTGCAATTCTATTGTTATTGACACAATGTCAATATTAATTCCTGAGAATTAATGATATCACCTTCGTACACGTACATGTGCGCTGTACTGTGAGGTCTCCAATTAAATGGTTCCGTGACGTTGAGCGGTTTTTTATTGAAGTAAATGATGAATTATAAGGGTTTTAGGGTATTCTGTAATACTCTTGCGGTGTGTCAAGTATCATGCTTTCGTCAATGTTTATTACATAGAAAAGACATAAGTTGACGATCTTCTGAGAGACAAATAAAGGATTGTCAGCATATGTACTATTTTTGTCTCTCCCGTCTGCCGGCATATATATATATATATATATATATGTATATATATATATATATATATATATATATATATACATATATATATATACATATATATATATATATATATCTTAGTTTCCGGGTTTCTTCCGCATAGTAATTCTTTGGTTCTAAGACGAATATAGTATTTGCTCGACGTTTCAGTGCTCTCGATGTCCTCTTCTGGAGCGAGTGTTGGTCATCCAATACCATTTCATTGAGTTTTTCACAATTTCTGGCATAGTCATCTTATTTGGTCGACCACTGCTATGTTCGCCTTGGCAGCTCATCCGGCCTCATTTAAACTCTGACACCCAATATTTTATTGTTTGTGTAAGCGAAGAAGCAGACTCCCCCAGAATAACATCTAGCTCTGCTTTGATATAGGGTTAAATGAGGCATTTCAAATGAAGGTATTGTATCACATAACGGTGACCAAATTTTTCCATGTTTAGAAATTCACTAAAACAAGAACTTTTGATGGCTGCCAAACAAATACTAAACAACGTACTGTCGTCAAACTTCAAATTTAAAGATTGGTACTTTCTACCATGATCATTCTTTTCAGACAACCGCCATTTATACGTCAGGTCGGATACTTCTGGGACTAGTTCCGTATAATGTTGAAAAGAGTATATTTCTTATAAGGCAAATTCTACTCTTCCGTATTTTTCTTCAATTTTCTTCAAGTAAGTACCACATCAATATTTACGTACAGGATTCAGGTTCCTCTGGCTCTTCGCCACGATTAGATATAACTTAAGCACCTGTCATTTTCTCAGGCTCTGACCAATGACCAGCGCCTGTAAAAGAGAAGTACGACCCGTCGAAACGTAAAGATAACAATTCTTCTCAGGGAACATCTCACATGCGCCTAAACTAGATGAAGTATATTCTCATCGTACGTTCGGATAATAAGAAGACAATTTGCACAATTTATACACTAAAATATAGTAGGAGATATGTTCATTATATTATCTAATTGTTATCTGGAACATATGACATATTTCATTAATTCAGGTTCCTCTGGCTCTTCGCCACGATTAGATATAACTTAAGCACCTGTCATTTTCTCAGGCTCTGACCAATGACCAGCGCCTGTAAAAGAGAAGTACGACCCGTCGAAACGTAAAGATAACAATTCTTCTCAGGGAACATCTCACATGCGCCTAAACTAGATGAAGTATATTCTCATCGTACGTTCGGATAATAAGAAGACAATTTGCACAATTTATACAATAAAATATAGTAGGAGATATGTTCATTATATTATCTAATTGTTATCTGGAACATATGACATATTTCATTAATATTTTTTCGTCCATTGGAGGTTTATGTCCGAAACTTTGTTCCTTATTATACATTGTCCCAATGAGAGGTATTGGATTGAGTACAATATGTGTTGTGTTACTCTTTGGCCCGTCTACTTAAGTCTTTCCAAATAGTCCACTTAGCCACTTCTAGTATGTATTCTGTTATGGGATTTCCTATAGTTTCTTTCCCGGCACATCATACAAAAATTTCTTTGTATACTTTTCGCTGTACAAACTAATCCACTTTGATAGAAACCGCCTAGATTTACACAAATAAAAATCGTTGTCGCACTAGTAGAGCGGAGCGGCAACGAATCTTTTAGGAGACACGAAATACTGTTTCGCGTCCTTCTAAATACATTACGAATTAGATAGTACTATCGTATTATAAACGAAAAAATTCGGAACTAATGCCTACTTTGTTTCAGAATTAAGATTTTTCTACTTTCTAAAGACACTTTCCCGATCATTTTGCTACAAGACCATCAGAAGATGAAAGTAATTTGGGAGATAGCAAAGAGTAGAATCCGTGAAAAACAAAATTTTCGATTGTTATCGGACGCGAAAGAAAAAAACAAATCGAATAGAGCAAAAGCTGTTCGGGTTACCCCCTTTATATTACAAATATAACCCTGAAACAAATCGAGCGAATTTCTTGATGTAAAAACACCATAGCAACGGGCGACAGATTCTTAGATATATATGTATATATATATATACAAAAGTTTCACGTTATGTCCCGTTTTCAGTTGACCGAAAGTAATCAATGAAGCGGATAAGCAAATCATCCAGATAAGTGTATGAAATTCTCCATCTGGTAGATGGTAACAAATACGAACATTGTAATTGAATTATATGTTACATTGTAGCGAACGTAATCGAAAGGATATATTTTTATCCAATACTGCTATTGTGTAAAGCTTTTATGCGAGAAAATCACGTGACAATATATCGGATAATATCAATTCATTTCAGCGAAATAATACCAGAAAAATGAACGCTTTATTCCTCAGGTACATTAATAAAATTGATGCACGCTAGGCGGAGGTATACGTGCTAATAAATGTATAAGCTAAGAATAGATTCTATTAATATTATGATTATATTACCATTGTTCCATTATTTGATTGAAATACAGTATCCTAAAATGAATAAAGTTACTATGTTTCTTTCTTTTGTTTTTTTTAATACGATTTACGAAGGTAAATTTGATGTAGGCTGTGAGTGATTAATTTAATCATTTAAGTTTTATATATAACCCCTTTCCACGTTAATTTTCGTATTCTGTATACGTATTTCGACAACTAAGTTGTCATCAATAGCAGATAATTAAACAGTGTTACACCTGGAAAACTAGCTTTCGACGGTAAAGATCGTGTCCGGAATTTTTTCTTGCGGGTTTTTGTCGTAGTTTCCATGATGATGGCAACTTACTTGTCGAGATACGTACACAGAATACGAAAATTAATGCGGAAAGGGGTTATATATCAACCTTAAGTGATTACGATTTACAAAGAAGATGAAGATAGTTGGGGTTGTTTTTATATTTCCAAAGAGGACAATTTTCAGTTTTAATAGAATTTTTGTTTTCTTATTAAATAAGATATATATTGGTAACTTGTTTACCAATTTAGAAAACTTTTGCGACAACATTGATTACAGAGATTAATTAAAATTTTCTATGATTGTAATTAACTCCAACACAAAAAGTTTTAATTATTTTCTGTGATTGCAATCAATGATGACATAACAGAAAATATTAATTTTCCTTAATTTCCCATCGTAAAGAGCTTATTTATACGTTTATATATTAGGTGCGCAACTAAGTTCTCGCTGTTTTTCAAGACATAGCTCCAGTAGTAGGTGCTGGTCGATTGTGACATAACCAAAACGTCATGAACCAAGCTTAGATACTGGTAAACAAACCGCTTTGACACATTAGTGATTTTGTTTTTGCGTAATACACTTTTGGTTGTGTGAAAATATCTGATTTTATGACAAATAATCGTCATTTGCGGGAAGTGTTGCTTTTCTTCTTTCGTTCGAAGAAAACGGCATCTGAAGCGCATCGACAACTCCTAAAAGTTTACAGACTTGCTGCTCTAATGCTCGTGATTGGTTCCGTCGCTTCAAAGACGGTGATTTCGATGTTATCGATCGTTCGCTTGAAGAAAGACCAAACAAAAACCTTCGAAGACGCTGAATTGGGGGCATTGCTCGATGAGGATCCGTGCCAAATGCAAAAAGAACTTGCTTCAGCATTTGGAGTTACCAGCCAAGCCATTTCCCAGCGATTGCATGAATGATTCAAAAACAAGGAACTTGGGTTCCTTACGATTTGAAACCAAGAGACGTTGAGAGCCGTTTTTTCGCCTGTGAATAACTGCTCCAGCGGCAAAAAAGGAAGGGTTCACTTCATCGCATCGTTACGGGTGATGAAAAATGGATTCATTACAGCAACCCAAAGAGAACAAAATCATGGGGACCACACGGTCATGCTTCTACGTCGTCGATTCGGCCGAATATTCACGCTGCGAAAGTTTCACTGTGTATTTGGTGGGATCAGGGCGATGTTATTTATTATGAGCTATTGAAACCGAACGAAACCATCACTGGGGAACGGTATCGATCTCAATTGATGCGATTGAGTCGAGCACTGCGCGAAAAGTGACCACAATACGATCAGAGACATGAAAAAGTGATTCTACAGCATGACAACGCTCGGCTTCACATTGCCAAACCCGTTAAAACCTACTTAGAAACGCTCAAATGGGAGGTCCTACCCCTCCCGCCATATTCCCCAGATATTGCGCCGGCCAATTATTACTTGTTCTGTTCGATGGCACATGGTCTAGCTAATCAGGAGTTCCGCTCATATGAAGACATCTCAAAATGGCTTGATTCGTGGATAGCCTCAAAAGACGAACACTACGGTGACGGTATTCGAGCTCTGCTAGAAAGATGGGAAAAAGTTGTCGCTAGCGATGAGCAATATTTTGAATGATTCATTTGTAAACATTTTTTCACAATAAAGTTGCATTTTCATCAAAAAGCAGCGAGAACTTAGTTGTACACCTAATATAATTATTACTATCGCAACAATTATTAATTTTTTTGATAATTTATAAAAATGAAGTTCTTTGAGAAAAAGATGAAGACCACTTTTGGTGACTATAAATGAGAATGATTTTGGCTGCTATGTATTGACGATCAAAAGTATTTAATCATTTTCCTTAAGCAATAATATACATCCAAACCGTCTTGTTGACCTATTCAGATGTTAAAAATCCAAGTGTTTGGTAATGAAAGATGTAAAATTTAAGAAGGATATTTTCAGAATTTTATGTAAATTCCACGGAATGACATAAGTTAGTTCAGACTACAGCTCTCAATGAAAAAGTCTTTTAACATATTGACGAAAATGTAAGAACAAGTAAGAAGAGGAAAATTAACAATTCTTTGAACGTTAGTCGCGTTACTGTTTGAAGAATTTTAAAAGGAATAACTGCTGTACTCTTAAATTCAATCATTCCAAGCGCTCAGTGGCTTTTGCTACGAGATTATTCACGAATAAATTCCTATTAATGGCTTTCTAAAATTATTAGAAGAAATTCTCCACTTTTGCCACGTGTACTGCTTACTGATGAATCTAACATTTCTCGAAATACGTTTGCAAATTTCCGTAATAATCATTCCAACTAAAATCCTCAGATTATAAGAAAACTCACCATGACTACGATTTTCGTGTGGGTTAGTATCGTTGACTCTTATTTGATAGGATTTTTCTTTCTATGAGGTTAAATGGAGCACCATATTGTCGGGTTCTTGAAGAAGAATCGTCTTCATTTCGAAAAACGCGAGATAGACAATTAAGCGTGCCAGGTCTCACAATTTATTGTGTCCTCATAATTTCATTCAAAATAATCTTCCAGTAGAAGACTTTATCTCATGGTTTTCTACCATATTTATTAAAATAAATTTTAATAAAAAGTGGTACTATAAAAAATTGAAGAAATTGTTTTTATTATTTATTATCTTATTGTCAAATGCTCTTGCAGTTTATGATTAACGTATGGTTTTATTATGATTCGTGGTGTAGATAACTATAGGGTAGGTTTAGCGAGTATTGTCGTGTTTTTTAACGTATTTTACAGTGGATTAAAGCATAAACAAAAACATAGGACACTAAAGGAATCTCCCTAAAATAACCCTGTGTTAATTTTGATTGCATCTATTATTAGCTGGTTTTGTTTTATTGTTAGGTAAATTGAATTTTTCCAGAATTGTGTAGCTGTGTATAAAATATGTCGTATTTTGTTCATTTCTAGTGTTTTTATTAGTGAACTTATCAGCTAATGTTTCTCTGTTCGTTTCATGATTGTTTTGTTTTTTATCAAGATTATCCTGCAATTGACTAATTTTGTTAGATAATGAATTATTATTACTATTATTATATCTCTCATCTATGTATGAAGCTAGTAGAAATGATTCACCAAAAAGTGTCATCACGCTGTTACACTTCACATACATATATACTATATACTTTTTTATCATGTTTTTAATAATTTATTTTAATTTAAATATGATCCGATTTAAATATGAAATCACTATTATTATGTCATCGTTCGTGAGTTAACAAATAATTCAAGGGTAAATTTCTTTGTCAATATCGGTACCATAAAACTTAAGTCCCACCTTTCAAGAGCAAAGGTATTTTGACGCGTAGCTGTCCGTTTCTTAAATAGTCTTTTCATATTACATTATTATTTATATCTTATTCTAAATTCTACATGCAATTATAAATTCAAACATTAATCCTTTCTCATACAGAATTCACATTTATTATTCTAGATAATTGTCCATTTACCTTGTAATTATATTCTATATATGGCGCTTTTGAAGTCATTCTAATTTTTGGCGTACCTATCCTCTTCTTTCATTGCCCTATCCTCTTAAAATGTCCAACCTGTAAGAAAAGTCCTTCTTCCTCTAGCAACGATCGAGGCTAGTTGATTTTTCAACAGTTAAACACATACTTGCTTTGTGTATGAAACTGTACCCGTCATTGTCGTATTCAACGTATTTATTTCGCGATCGCGAAATACACAGTCTGTCTCAGAGTAAACGGAACTTTTTTTAAAATAAAAACAAAAGTTTACTATTTTGATCAAATTCATTTATTTTATCCAAAATAGTCGACGTCGACTTCAATACCACGTTTTGCACGCTCAATTAACATGTCGAATGAATTTTTAAATTCATCTTTAAAGATGTCCTTCAAAATCGCTGTCGAAGACCTTTTTAATGGTTTCGACGTCAGCATAACGCTGTCCATTCATCGGCAAATGTAATTTGTAGAATAGATAGAAATCACAGAGAGCCAAATCTGATGAATACGGTGAATGGTTGATGGTTGAAATGCCAATTGTAGTTAGAAAATCAGGAATAAGAGTGGAACGATGAGATGGTGCATTATCGTGTAACAAACACCAGCTACCTTTTCCACGACATTAACGGCGCACACGACAAATACGCGCCAAAAGACGCATTATTACACCAAGGTAATATACAGCATTGACTGCTTGATTAGTTGGTACAAACTTTCTTCACTTAGATGGGAGCATCTATGTAAGTGAAGAAATGCTTCCATTCAGAGTTTTGACGTTTGGTTTCTGTATCATATTGAAAATGCCACGTCTCATGGCCAGTTACAATAGAATACCTGAAGTTTTCGTCCTTTTTTTGAGTCTTTAATCAAGTCTGTACGATGTTGAATTCAGTTAGCTTGTGTGGTACAAACGTTGCACAAATCTTTCTCAGTCCCAAATGCTGTACCAAAATGAGATGAATTGAATTTTTGAAAGTATTTAATTCCAATCCCACGTATCGCAATGAGTATTTCGGCCCATTTCTGATAAATTCACGCACAAGTTCGATGTTACTTTCCGTAACCACAGATTTTTTTACATCGGGATGTTCGTCGTCATTTGTGTCCGTACGACCGTCTTTAAATCGTTTGTAATACTCATACACACTCGTTCCTTGTACCTTGCTTCATCAAATTAAAGGTTTCAGTAAACGATTTACTACAGAGTTTAAAATAGAACTTAATGTTTGTTGTTTGCTCAAAATTCATTTCTCGAACAAGGCAAGTACACACTGTTATCTTAACGCAATTTCTCTGCTTCTAATGATGCAAATGTCATGATGTTTTGACATAGCATTGGCAAAAAATCTACGTGACCGACATATACTTTTTTTAATAGATGGCGCCACTAGGAATTATTATTTTATAGAAGTTATCATTACAGCATTTACAATTGCTTATATTTTGGTTCTAGCTTATTTACTATAGCTCTCGCTTATTAATTATTTTCATTCAGTATATTGAAGTTTAAAGCATTCGTTTTATTTAAATTAGTAAATTGAGTTTTAAGAGCAATTTTATTGTTTCGTTTTCGACAATAAGCTTTATTTCAGCTTGACACACATCCTTTGATGCCTCATCATAAACCACACTACTATTAATCACTAACTCATTTTAAATTCTTTTCTTATTTTCATTTATCGTCGCGCTCTAGCTAGCCAGAAATGCATTTAATATGGTGACACTCGGAATAGATTTGCTGACCACCACGTGCAAATATTATAATTATTATTATTAATTAATAGGAGATAATTACTACCCTCACTATAATCAAAAAGAGGTGGGTAATAACGCTGTTATCTTAAGAATAACTTACTTTAACAAGAAACAACAAGAATTTGTTTTCATTGTCTAAATTCGTCGAATGAATTGCAATCGATGCATTACTACTGAACTACCTCCTTAATGCTTTATTAGCCATAAATAGAAGATGCTCGAGTTTATTAGAGCACTTTAATTTATGTTTTCCGAATAAAACATTTTATCGTCTTCGAAACTTTCGCTAGCAAATATTCAATTTTCAGAAAATAATAAATCAGGATGGATTATTTACGTACTCTATCTAAACTGCAAATAGAAAGCGGATGCAGAACAAAAAGAGAAGAAAACGAAAATAAAGAAAGTCTTCTCCAAACATTTGGATTACGAAAGCACTATTCCGAGACAAATATTTAGAAGGAAATGGAACAATAGTCCGTTTCTCCAATTCTTAATCAGTTTTCAATAACTAACGGAAAAACGATGCAGTAATCTTCTTTATGAAAGTCCCATAAACTATTTACCTTCTTTTTAGAGCTGTTAATTTAAGGAAAATGTAAAGTACACTACGCGAAGTAAAGGACGTATGTTTGGCTCCATCTTTTATAGTATTATTGGCAACTGAAAATAAGCTTTAAATTTATGATGAATATGTTTGACGAAATGTTTTTAGCATTTCTATAATAAATTAAGTACGAGGCCCGTTTTTTTAAGTAAGGGCCGTTTGAAAATGAAAATTAAACAAAAGAAAATTTTCAAAAACCAAATTTATTTTCGGATTCCACATACATTTGTCTATTTTTCAACATAGCCACCAAGTTAGTGTAAACACTTATCAAACCTTACAACTACGAGTAGATTTTGAATACCCTCTTCATAGAAACTTGCGGCTTGCTCCGATAACCAAGAGATCACCGCCGTTTTCGCGTCTTCGTCATCATTGTAGTGGTTGCAACTGAGATGATGTTTGGGGTAGAACGGGTCCAAAATTTCCCAGCCAAAAGGGTCTAGGAAAGCTCGGATCTGAGTTGCGGTGTGAGGCCTTGCATTGTCACGTACTAGCAAAATTTCCTCTGTCAGCATGTCGCGTCTTCTGTTATGCATTTAAATGTTTAAAATTTATTTAGAATGACACTAACTGGTAAATTGTTGGCCTTAACTAACAGAATAATCATATTGTCTAACAGACGAATCCCTCATTGCTGCAATGATATAAAAGATAAGAAAACAAAATCAATTTTTTTAAATAATTTCAATCCAGAGTCATAACATATCACCTTGCTATGATGTTAACTTTCACCTACAAAGTTCGAAATAGCAAAAAAACTGTCGCCTGATAAGGCTACCTTAATATATTTCTGTGATTCTCCAGGAGTTTCCTCAGTTACTTTTATTACGGAACATCGAATATTATTCGTCACTTTCTCCTGCCAACGTTATGCAGGTTATCAGGCGAAATCACTAGGGCAATGAAGTTCCATTAATTTCAAACTCTTTTCTCTAATGATGTTTTTAATTCTATTCTGAACCTAAGTTCATCCTCATATTGACCTATAATCCTTTAAAAGCATAAAAAACATTAGCGAAATCTTATTTAGCATCCAGTATGCAGCACTGGCTCTTGCTTCCTCTAACTTTTATTTGTTTGGGTCATTAAAAGTAGGAAAATATACTACTTACCCAACGGAGACTCAGAAAGCTTCCAGTAAATGATACAAGTGTATAGTTACACAATGAGACGTATAGCGTAATAGTTTTTTATTCTTCTTCGTTTAAGTATAATGCTTGTTAATCTTCGGCATCCTTTTATCCCTGTTCGTAGAATAACGATTGCTAACTGTAGTATGTGACTAACCATTTCGTGCTATGTTTACCATTCTATCTTCCTTTATTCGACTTAGGTGTATGTCAGAGTTTCATTTTCGATCCAATAATATATACCCAGTGATTGTTCATAATACTGCTATTCTTGTTCGTAAGGATCGGTTCTTCGTTGTTGTGTCCACTCTTGTCTCTGCTGCGTATGCCATGATGAGTCTTACGCATATTTTGTGTATTTAGTTTTTACATTTTATTGTCAGCTTTTTATTTCTCCGGACAGTATTTTTCAAACATCTTGATATTCTGCTTTGTTGATTTGTTGTTTTACGTCGGCGGATAAATTGCCTCAACTTAATAGTCGTACCATTACGTAAGCCAGCGCCTTCACTTGATCTAGAAACTTCTGATCTACAGTAAGTTAACAGCGTGTGTTCCTTGGCTATTCTCATAAATTTAATCTTACTAGTGGGGATAACCATGTTGAATTGCTCGGCCTCATTTTGGAACTTTTGAAGCATTTATTGAATGTCGTTTTCTGATCCGAAAATCAAGATTACGTTACCTACTTAGCAAATTCTTTTCACGTTTATATTCTCCAATTTTAGTTGCTTATATTATTTTGTTCATAATGTGTAATAGTGTCGAGCTGAGACACTCTCCCTGTTGGATTTCTAGGCTGTCATGTCTTTACTTAGCTCTCGTGTTACACTTAGGTAATCTTTCCTCCACCCTCGATTCTTCCATCATTTCTCTTCAGGAGAATAGCAAATATGGCATCTACAGCAGATCTGTCTTTCCAAAAGCCTGCTATTATTCTCCTATGGGAATAGTGTGATCGACTTTATTTGTTATTATGTTTGTGAATAATTTTCCTATTGTGGTAAGTAGTTTTATTCCTCTGTAGTCAGTTGAATCTATTTTACACACTTTTTTGAAAATATTGCGATCATAATACATTTTTTCGCAAATCTGGTACCGTTTGCTTTTGTTGCTAAAAAGCTTCTTTATTGCAATATACGAGGGTAGTTTGACAAGTAGTGAGAATGGGAAAGAAAACAAATTTTTTAAATACAAAATAATTTTTATTTTTCAATATATTCCCCTAAAAGAGCAATACATTTATTCCAACGGTGCTCCAATGCCCTCATGCCATCTCTAAAATGCGATTCCAGAAGGCTTGCAATTAACTCATTTACGAAGATGATAAGCTCGTCGTTAGATGAAAATTTTTTTCCACCTAGTGCCGTTTTCAATTTTGGAAAAAGGTGGAAGTCGGAAGGGGCTAGATCTGGCGAATAAGGCGCATGCGGTACTAATTGGAAATGCAACTCGTTGATTTTGGACATCATAACTGTGCTGGTATGCGAGGGAGAGTTGTCTTGGTGAAACAGAATTTTTTCTTTGCCATTCCTGGCTATTTAGTACGAATCTCGACATTTATTTTTTGTAGAAGTTCTGCATAATATTGTCCGTTTATTGTGGCATCTCAAAAAATTAATGCCATCACCTTGTTTGCTGATAAAGTGGTTTTCGCTTTCTTTGAAGGTGCAGAACCACGTTCTAACCATTGTTTCGACTGTTGTTTAGTTTCGGGTGTACTGTAGTGTATCCAAGTTTCATCGCAAGTAACAAATCGCCTACAAAAATCAACCGGATTCCGCTTATAAAGGTCCAAACACTCATTGGAAATGCCCAAATGAGTGAACTTTTGATCAGTCGTAAGCAATCGCGGCACCATGTCTACCACGTCTGCTATCTCTCTCACTTTGAGCCGTCGATCTTGCGTAATAATATTATGGATTTTTATAATCATTTCCTTAGAAGTCACGATTTTGGGTGCTCCAGAGCGCGCTTTATCAACACAGCTTGTTCTACCACATTTATGTTTCCCGTATCTCATCTTTTATTTCGGTAGCTTTCATACCCTTAATTACGAAGTATTTAATCACCGCACGATACTCTGCTTTTTCCATTTTAACAAAACGATGTGTTGCTTCTTTTTCAATCAGCTGTCAAAAATAAACTAATCAACCGATTTATCTAAATATCGGAATGTAAACATATAAATGGCCAAACTAAATTACAGTACATTTGTTTTACCAATTAGAGCGCCACCTATGTGTCATTCTCACTACTTGTCAAATTATCCTCGTATAGTATATTGTCCCCAAAATTTGATCAGTTTGTTAGTTATATTATCTTCGTCTGGTTTTTTTCGGTTTCTAATTTTTTTTTGTGCCTGCTGCTACATTTACTAATATTACTGCTTTGTTCTCCTGTTGTTCGTCCTTTGTTGTCTGCTGTGTTGGTTTATTAACTCTTCTTCATTTTGTTGTTGATTATGTTTAAAGTATTCTATCCATTGTTGTGCGCTTTGGACGTTGGTTAATACATCCTCTAATAAATAAAACCCTAGCTAAATCTAAACACACTTCGACTACCACGACAATAAATACATAATAAATTGAAAATACAGAGTCTGGGTCTCATAATGCTGTTGGGATTTAATTTGTTACACGACAAAATAAAATCATGTACATCACAAACAGGAGATAATTAACAGCAGAATCGCAGAGCGTTACTTTTGTTTCGATATTATTAAACCAATGTCTAGGGCGAAAGCTTAAATACCAAATATCACGGGAATGAATTATCTCACGCTTCTTTCGTCGAATTTATATAATCCTAAAACAATATTATTTTCATGAAAGTACGACATAAAACGTAAACGAAGTTCTTCATTAATATCCCAAGATGAACTTAAAAATAAACCACCTTTCCATGTACGCAATACATATACACATACATACACATATGAGCAATGCTAGCGAGCCTGAAATAATATCTTTGTAATACATCCGTAGGAACATATTGTGCTCTGTAGTTAGTAGCGTGTAGTAGGTACCCGGTATATGGCGAAACCGCGTATTATTAGTGTACGTGATATAACTTCATATCGCGTAACTTCGTCAATGTGTGAAAGCCGGGTAGCACACTGTACCGAACTTTACGTAATATACCGGCACATACCGGATTATAATTCTGCCACCTGGTTCACCTTACAACCGCATCCTCCACGACAAACAGTATGCTTACATATTGTTTCTGATTTTGAAGCTGCTTCGCACAATCCCTAATAAATGCAAAAACCAAATTTACATATGTACCTACTCATCCTACTACAAGAACAGTAGGATTTGCACCAGAAACAAATGCAGTGTTTCAATACATATATATATATATATATATATATATATATATATATATATATATATATATATGTTATAAAATATGTACAAAAATGTAATTAATATACTGGTGACAGTATTCTTGAAAATATGTAAAATTATGAATTATCTATATTTATAATGATAAGAAAATTAAATGAATTGTAACAATAAAAATTGCTATTGACTTTATAAATTCTCTCTTAAGCCAGGGCCTGTTTAGCTATTCTGCCTAAGCTACGAGGGTGGTCCCAGAAGTATCCGACCCAACAGAGAAAGTAATTTAGAGAGTAATTTAGAAGAAAGGATCCAGTAAGAAAATTCAATTGTTTGGAGATTTTCTGTTGGATATCCTATAATATTATAAATATGATTTAGCGAGTAAAACAATAGGCATTCGTCATGTGTGTATGGGAGAATGTATCTCACATTATATAAATTTGAACGGAAAATACTTCAATTCTTTAAAAAAATAATAGGCAAATGTATATCATATTCCAAAAGAAATATCTAAAAAAATTTAACAATCTTTTGGTGGAATAAGGACTGGACATTACAAAAGACATTTACAAACATACTTATATGTACTGACGCCTGAGTTTAAGGACATAAGTGGCAATAAATATTTAACGTATCTGTATCTGAAAAAAGCAAAAGATAGAAGAAGTACACACCATCTACTGAAAAACATTGCATTTGAAAATTTTAAGGCCGAATTAAAATAGTTTACAATAAAGAAAAACTTAAAACAATTTAAAATGTATTTATTGTCGAAATTATAAATTTGTACATATACGAGGATAGTTTGACAAGTAGTGAGAACGACACATAGGTGGCGCTCTAATTGGTAAAACAAATGCACTGTAATTTAGGTTGCCTATTTATATGTTTACATTCCTATATTTAGATAAATCGGTTGATTAGTTTATTTTTGACAGCCGATTGAAAAAAAAGCAACACGTCGTTTTGTTAAAATGGAAAAAGTAGAGTATCGTGCGGTGATTAAGTACTTTGTAATTAAGGGTATGAAAGCTACCGAAATAAAAGAGGAGTTACTGGAAACATTAGGTGAATCTGCTCCATCATCCGCCACAATAAGTAGATGGGTAATTGAATTTAAACGTGGTAGAACAAGCTGCGTTGATGAAGCGCGCCCTGGAGCACCCAAAATCGTGACTTCTAAGGAAATGATTCTAAAAATCCATAATATTATTACACAAGACCGACGACTCAAAGTGAGAGAGATAGCAGACGTGGTAGACATGGTACCGCGATTGCTTACGACTGATCAAAAGTTCACTCGTTTGCGCATTTCCAATGAGTGTTCGGACCTTTATAAGTGGAATCCGGTTGATTTTTGTAGGCGATTTGTTACTTGCGATGAAACTTGGATACCCTACAGTACACCCGAAACTAAACAACAGTCGAAAAAATGGTTAGAACGTGGTTCTGCACCTCTAAAAAAAGCGAAAACCACTTTATCGGCGAACAAGGTGACGGCATCAATTTTTTGGGATTCAAAGGTTATTTTGCTCATTGACTACCTTAAGAAAGGTGCCACAATATACGGACAATATTATGCAGAACTTCTACAAAAATTAAATGTTGAGATTTGTGCTAAACGGCCAGAAATGGCATAGAAAAAGATTGTGTTTCACCAAGACAACGCTCCCTCGCATACCAGCACAGTTGCGAGGTCCAAAATTTTCGAGCTTATCATCTTCGTAAATGAGTATTATATAAGCTTTCCGGAATCGCATTTTGGAAATGGCATAAGGGCATTGGAGCACCGTTGGAATAAATGTATTGCTCTTTTAGGAGAATATATTGAAAAATAAAAATTACTTTATATTTAGAAAATTCGTTTTTCTTTTCCATCCTCACTACTTGTCAAACTACCCTCGTATATATATATATATATATATAGTACATTAACAAAGGATATTTAAAAAAAAATTACATACATATGTATTTATATTCAAACTTGTTACAATTAATTTAAAATAATTAAATTTTAATTTGTTTGTATAACAGTATTTTTTATTATCGAATTTAAATTAATAGTTAGTGATGGCTAACGTTAATGTTATAAAATATGTAACGGAGTTTATTTGATAATTTTTTGAATACTGTACGACAGCAATTCAAATTTGACTTGCATTTTATTTTCTTTTGGTCGATACAAACTATAAATTAATATTATGTATGCATTATTTTCTAAGTAACGATTCTCCTTTAAAACACACTTGTCTCATCGCTCCGGTAGCTTCTGTATTCTCGTCGATAAAGTTTCTATCAGTCGACGACGTAGCCACTTTTGCACCGCATCCTTCACTTTCTCATTAGAGCCAAATCACTTGCCTGCCAAGAAGTTTTTGAGTGTCCCCAAGATATTATAGTCACTCGGGACCAAGTCCGGACTATATGAGGTTATGTTTTGAATTTTTTGGTAGTGAGTTTGGAGGTGAGCTTGAATGGCGCCATTTCATTCTAACACTCTTCCTGTCTGAGACATAATGGTGTACCCAGGTCTCATCAATTCTTATGATACGTGATAAAAAGCCCTCGTCTTCACACTCGCAGCGAAGCTGGAGTTCTCTGTAAACCTGAAATCGATTTTGCTGTTGTTCCACTGAAAATTGACAGCAAGTTCGACACGCGTTCACGATCATTCTGGAAGAACTTACGCCACTTTAGTGCAAACTGTTTATGAAGTCTCTGATGATATCAGTCGCTTTTACACCTTCATTGAAAAAAATTTAAAAATTAAACGTTACGGATCAAAATGTGACACATACGGCATTGTTAATATAACGGACAGTATTGACACAATCGAGTTGCAGTTACTTATGGCATTAGCTAATATGCTTGCTGCGTTGAATATAAAACCGCTTTGCAATATCTCTTCAATGCTGATTAGAAAATATAAAATGCCGGTGGAATTTGAATTATTATGTTCTTTAACATTTACCTCAATGATATCAATAACATCCTTCATAATGAGCAACATTTGTTAATAAATTATGCTGACTATACATATTTCCTATTATTTATTATTAGACAATTTACTTCATTTAGCGAGTGAATGTCAATACTACTTCGGGGCTATGAATAATTGGTTCGATGCAAATAACTTGTTATTAAATGAGTCTAAAACGGTCTGCATGATATTTAGAACAATCAATAGTACTCGTGTATCATCAGAATTAGAGGTTAACAATAAGGTATATAACACTGCTAACTCTACCAAATTTCTAGGTGTACATATCGATCCAAATTTAAAAATAGAGGTATGAAAACGTCGAAAATCCACACTTTGATTTTTCCGCTTTTTAAATTTCATCGCTTGAGGTTCAAAAAAATCGCAAAAATCGTCAAACGGCCATCACTTCCACATTTTTCGTCCTATCGCCACAAAATTTTCACCAGTGAATGTACTCTTCACAAGGATGAAAATGAGCACAAGCACATCGCTGTAGAGCGAACCGTTTGGCCGCAGTGGCAGTTTGAATTTTCGCAAAAATTTTCGGTTTTCCGGCCATAACTCGAGAACGCGACGTCGTAGCAGGTTCCGGTTTGAAGCAGTCGATTCCGGACGTCAATACGCATCCGGCAGTGTCCGCGCCGTCGCCGAGGGGCCCTTGGTTCGCGAGATAGCATGCCGATTTGAAGGAAAATCCAAAATTTTCGCGATTTTCGCAACTTGCAAAAGTGTTTTTTGCGAATATCTCGAGAACCGAAAGAGATACGATGCCAAATAGGTACATTTTCTAAATCAGCAGATCAAAATACATAAGATAGAAGCATCGAATCGGCGAAAATCGCAACTTTATTTTTTTCGAGAACCGTAAGAGATACGATGCCAAGTAGGGGTTCTTTCTGAATCAGGAGATCAAAATACGTACGATAGGACCATCGAAACGGCGAAAATCGCAATTTTATTTTTTTCGATTTCACCCAATTTAGTTTTTCGCGAATATCTCGAGAACCGAAAGAGCTAGCACATTCCCGATGCGTTTTTCGTAATCAGCGGGTTCGAATACATAAAATAGAGGTATGAAAACGTCGAAAATCCACACTTTGATTTTTCCGCTTTTTAAATTTCATCGCTTGAGGTTCAAAAAAATCGCAAAAATCGTCAAACGGCCATCACTTCCACATTTTTCGTCCTATCGCCACAAAATTTTCACCAGTGAATGTACTCTTCACAAGGATGAAAATGAGCACAAGCACATCGCTGTAGAGCGAACCGTTTGGCCGCAGTGGCAGTTTGAATTTTCGCAAAAATTTTCGGTTTTCCGGCCATAACTCGAGAACGCGACGTCGTAGCAGGTTCCGGTTTGAAGCAGTCGATTCCGGACGTCAATACGCATCCGGCAGTGTCCGCGCCGTCGCCGAGGGGCTTTTGGTTCGCGAGATAGCATGCCAATTTGAATGAAAATCCAAAATTTTCGCGATTTTCGCAACTTGTAAAAGCGTTTTTTGCGAATATCTCGAGAACCGAAAGAGATACGATGCCAAATAGGTACATTTTCTAAATCAGCAGATCAAAATACATAAGATAGAACCATCGAATCGGCGAAAATCGCAACTTTAATTTTTTCGAGAACCGTAAGAGATACGATGCCAAGTAGGGGTTCTTTCTGAATCAGGAGATCAAAATACGTACGATAGGACCATCGAAACGGCGAAAATCGCAATTTTATTTTTTTCGATTTCACCCAATTTAGTTTATAACAAACACAGACCTTAATGGACACATTTTACAATAGAAACCTTGACTATTTCATCACCAGTGGTTGTGAAAACAAGCACACATTTTAAAACAAAAGAATTTTTTCTAGTAGAAAGCTGCCTCAATTTCAAGTTGGCTCCATTCGCCATTGTATATTTGTGACAAACTTATCTGAAGATCCCCCGAGTGATAAAAAACGAACACGAGGAGCAATCAAAAATTACAGAAATAAAAAACAGGAGAAGCTTAGACGAATCGATACAATGGATTCACTTTAAATCCGCATTAATGCTGACCCAAATCGCTCTTCATTTCTTCCTGGCCTTCTTTTACAATACAAGTTTTCCGGTATGGTATTTGTTTTTGTCGTTTCTGTTTACGGTATCCTGTTGTTGTTCTCGCTTGTGCTGTTGTTCGCTGTTGTCGTCGTATTTGACTGCGAACGAAGCGTGCGACGTTTAATGACATCATTACCATTCCAGATAAGGTTTCTAACAGAAATCGTCCTGGATAGCGTGTGTATTGAAATGGGATTTTATAGAATGTGTGGGGATTGACTATAGAGCGGTATATCGTCTCGTTTCTTTTGCTCGGTGCTTTCGCAATTCTACATCGATCTACATCTTCTTTTTCCTTTGTAAATATGGATTTACATTTTCGAATAATAAAATATGAATTTAGTATATTTAATTACAAGTTCACGACGACATGTTTTATATAGAAAGCTGGCAATATTTTTATGATGATACAATTGACTCCGCAAATAATTGGTATCAAAATTTACATCCAATACAATTTCATGTCTACTACGAGGGTGGTCCCAGAAGTACCCGACCCAACAAAGTAAACACAAAAATTTTGGAAAGAAATATATTTGTTTTTCAATATAATCTCCTTTCAGCTCTATACAGTTTTCCCAGCGATGTTCAATAAGTTCGATACCCTTTTGATAATAAGAACTGTCTTACTCCTCAAAATAGCCATTAACTGCTGACATCACATCTTCATCGTTGGAAAATCTTTAACCACTGAGCCATTTTTTCCAGTTTGGGAACAGAAAATAATTCGAGAGGGCTAAATCTGGCGAATAGGGCGCACGAGGTAGCAATTCACACTTCAATTCATTAATTTTGGTCATTGCAATAACGGATTCGTGAGCTGGTGCATTGTCTTGATGAAACAACGCTTTCTTCTTAGACAAATGCGGCTGTTTTTGCTTGATTTCTTCGCTCGAACTTTGCAATAAGTTCCCATAATACTCGCCGTTGATAGTTTTTCCTTTTTCAAGATAGTCAATAAAAATTATTCCACGCGAGTCTCAAAAAGCCGATACCACGACCTTGCCTGCAGATGAAACGATTTTCGCCTTTTTTTGGAGCCGGTTCTCCCTTTTGAGTCCATTGTTTTGATTGTTCTTTTGTTTTGGGTGTGAAGTGATGGACCCATGTTTCATCCATGGTTATGAAACGGCGCAAAAAGTCTGCTTCGCTGCTGTGAAACTTCGCAAAACCCTCAATTGAAACATCTCCACGATACTGTTTTTCACGAGTGTGAGCAAACGCCGCACCCATCTTGCACACAGCTCTCTCATCTCTAAATTTTCAGATAATGTGCGTGTACCGCATATTTTGAAATGCCTACTATGTCTGCTAGCTCGCGCACTTTCAGTTGATGATCATTCAGCACCGCTCTCTGGACTTTCTTCACCATTTCTGGAGTCGTCATCTCATTTGGTCGACCACTGCGATACTCGTCTTGGCAGCTCGTACGGCCTCGTTTAAACTCTGGTACCCAACATTTCACTGTTGTAAACGAAGGAGCAGACTCACCCAGAGTAGAATCTAGTTCAGCGTTTATATCGGTTGGACTGAGGTCTTTCAAATAAAAGTATTGTGTCACGTAACGATGACCAATTTTCTCCATTTTTACAGATTCACTGAAAACGTTCACTATTGATGGCTGCCTAACGAGTACTAAATAATGTGGCGTCCTCAAACCTGAAACATATGCTTTATAGATTGTGTGCTTCCTAATACAGTGACATTTTTCAAACAACTACCGCCATCTCTAGGTTAGGCCGGGTACTTGTGGGGCCACCCTCGTATTTAAAGCCATATTTGGTTTTACAATAAGGACATAAAAAATTTGTATTTAAATAAAAGACAATAATTGATATGTTGGGCTAAAATTTATTCCAGGTGTAGTACATAAATTACATTTAAGTACAATTTTCCACCTCTCTTTCACACAACGCAATGTTGACAATTTTGTGTTCAATATTATCCTTCAGCTCCTCTAACGTTGTTGGCTTGTTGGCATAAATCAACGACTTAACACAACCCCATGAAAAGGAATCAAACGGCGTTGAGTCGAACGAGCGACTGAATCGGAGTATTTCTCCAGATTACACGGGTACCGAACTTCCCTTCCAATAGATCAATTGTTTGACCAGTTGTGTGGCATGTGGCACCATCTTGTTGGAACCACATATCACTGATGCCCATACAATTTTGCCAACAAAATAGTTTTCTAACATGACACGACATGGCGCACCTACGGCATGAAATCTACTCCAAGGTCTTACACGATCACTTTTTGTGGTTGTAATGGTGTCTGTTGAAACACATGTGGGTTTGTTACTGTTCAATAAGGCATATTTTGTTATTGACAAAGCCCGTTCTTGAGTTAATTTTATATTGTAAGGGTGTATGCCAAGATTTTTACGCAAAATCCACCACATTTTGGTTTTGGGAGATTCCCAATTCCTGTGAACGGCATTGAATTCACTGATTTGTCTCATTTTGGTGTACTGTTTCTCTTGTTTCTGTTTATTACTATTTAAATAGTGTGAATAAAGAACAAGACCTTAATAAAATTAGTACACTGTTATATGGATCGGAAGTGTGTGTATTGGCAGAAACTAGACAATAAGCTGCAATTAGTTGTTAATCGTTGTTTAAGAAGTGACTATAAGAAATATCAAGTCTAGATCTATAGAAACAAACGAAACAGGTCAGTGTAATTATGAAGAAAGTATAGATAGATCAAATGAACATAAAACAGGCAATGAAATTAGCAAAATAGCGTTAGTACAAGGTAAACTAAAACAAAAAAAATTGTACTAGACTCACTGAGATAACGTTAGAGTTTATTTCACTACGACTTTTCCAGATCTATCGTGATCTTCATGACTCTCTTAGAGTACATGGCGCTTCATTTTTTCTACATACATATTTACATAAAAAGCGTTTCTGCAAGACCTTCACACTGGTGGATAGCGATTTTCTCTTCTACTTGGCAGAACCTACATGTGCTTCCTTCTGTCAAGTAGAAAAGAAAATCGTGATCCACGTACTAGTCCAATGTGAAAGCTTGCAAAGAACGCGGTTTATATGAATACCCTAAAAAAATATGATTCCGCTTCCATTTAGCATTGAGAAGGATTTATTATTAATAATTATGGTAATAATAATAATATTATTTATCCCAAAAATAAAAAGCACCATAAATCTTATATGGATTTACCATTCCATGATATACAATAACATCGTAGTACCAGCCGCGCATAGTCTAAGCTGAAGCTCATAGATATGTGGGTTGTGTGAAAAGTTTATCGACGTTTTCCTGAGTAAATGCGAGAAATATATGCCATAATGATATCGTTTAATGCCCAACGTTATTACTATTATCATTATTCGAGGAACTAATTGGTCATATTGAGATTATAATAATAAATAATAAATTTCGCAAACAATTAGTATTTATGCATTCAATACAATCTGTGTTTGTTAGAATTTTTACTACGGTATAGTATGTAAAGCAAACTAAAAAGTAACTAATTATTTTGTAGCAAACTGTACACGCGTTCCAGGTTTTAGAGAAACTTTAGAGAAACCCGTACGATCAACTTTTATTTACTCATTTTGGCATACTAACTAAATCATCCGTTCATCGACAACACGTACATAAAGTCACGTCTCGAGCCATAAAACAAAACTGGAGCTTCGTCCGTAAATCGAGTGAGTAGTGAACTCGTACGTAGCCCGCCACTTTTGTACACTTTCCCGTTTATGTTACTCGTCTATCACGGCGAAGTGGTCTGTCAAGAATGGTGGAAATATCTCCGCTGGGTTTTGCGGAGAATTTTGCTTTATTTACCATGCGGCGGGCGAAGAAAATGCGTGCAAAAAGGAATTTAAAGAAAATGATAAATATTCGGAGCTGTATTTTTTAGCGGTGGTCTGCCGGCTTTGAGACGCGGGAAATAAAATTCGATGGAAGCATCAACAAACGAATTCCTGTAATTCTCTTCCTTTTATTGTGAATTTCATCACATTGTAAGTAACTTCAGTAGTAGTTGATGGTTGACCTGCTTTGCCACGAAGAGTATGGGAACCTGTATTTTGTAAAACGCACACATCGTACTTTATAACGCAAACAAAAACTGAACCAATAATACGCAACAATTTAAAGTCATAGAATATTAAATAGTAAAAAGTACTTACAAATAAACTACCAGTGATCGCGTATAATTTTAAAATAGAATAGATGATAATAGATATCAGATAAAAGTAAGATTAGAATACGAATTCTATCATTCGTTAATATTACAGAAAAATGTGCGTCAATTGAAATGTTACGCAAAAGCATTCACCAAGAAATATCTGAATAACACGCAGTAGAAGAGATATTAAAACGCTTTGCGAGTCAAAGACATCAAAGACCAATATTATTACAAAACCAAGAAACCTTCAAATTATGCTGAAACTAAGGAAATGAAACACAATTACACACCTATAGAAATGACACCTGTTAGTTATAATTAGACCCAGACAGTTTCTTTCATTTGCAGCTACGGTTCATTATTCGATGCATGCAGTATTTAATATTAAAATAAAAATTCTATAATATTGCAGACGTATAAAAATAGTAAACTTAATCTGGTTCGCAGACTTTCACGGTCTTTATCCATACTTCCTTCATCTTGGTTTCCGGGAACCGCATCTTCGATATTTGTAATATCGATGTTTTGTCACTACTTTTATGGGCCATCTTCAAATTGCTTAATTGATACTACTATACATTGTTTAACTTTTTAATTTTTCTATTGTCTCTACTAGTCTGAAATAATAATTCACAACAGTTTTAAAATCTGTTTTACCTTGATTATCCAATTTTAAAATCACATTGTATATATCCTCACAATATTTATAATAGTAAAACTGTGACCATGCTCTCCGACGAGTAAGAAACGGCTCTGGTGGTTCAGGAATACAGGGCACAGTGTAAAATTCACGAACACATTTTGGGGATTTAACAAATACTATTTCTATATGCACTACTTCAAGATAACAGTCGACTAGTTTTTGCCACAAGACTGAAGGCATGAATTCCACACCTAGTATGTAACAAGTTAGCAATATGTTTTCTAAGATATTGGCCTATGGAAAGCATTTTTGCAGCACCATCAGTCGTGAACATTAACAGATGGTTTGTTGAAAGTTCAAAATTTTCCAATATATTAACACTAACTTTGAATTATTTCGGCGGCACTCGTACATCGCTGTACTCTTCTAGAAGCTAGTAAAATTGATTTTTGAAGTTGTTCTAGTCTGCAAACAACCGAATTTATTTACGATCTGTTATATCGTCTTCAAATAAACACAGTTTCTTATTTTTCAGTTCGTATTTAATCCCATATTCAATAGGTTCAGGAATACATGGTAAAGGGCAGCGCTTTGTAACGCTGTCCGACTAGGTAACGGATATTTCGTATATTAATTCCAGAATGAACAAACTGATTCACTGGATAATAAAGTAAATGGTAGATTACACAAAAACATTGTTACGCATAAATGAAATAAAAAATACTCATTAGATTTTACGCTAGTTCTTTGATATATGATTTTTTTGTCCAGCATATTAGACATACATATACCACAAAGTGTACGTTTAATTTGTGCGCCATTGTAAATTAAATCAGAATATTCACTTATCAACTTATTTATTCGATTGGATAAGTGGATAGTCGTTTTCGCAATACACCTAACCCAGACATTATTATTTATTATACACGAAGTGTGGCAATTAAATAATGAGACTGTTCTCCTTCCATCGCGTAGCCGCATCAATATCTTCATAACTTCTGCAGTCAGGAAAAGAACTGTCGAAATTTAAAATCCCAAAATGCATAAAGGTTGAATATGAAGTCTGATATACATTTTTAACTAACTTTAAAATGACGATTTTATTTAATTCTTCGATTCTCATCCTTTCTACTAGATTCCAGTAAAGTTCTCTCAGTCAACCCAATATATTTTTCCTAGTTTCGTGTTCTGCTTCTGGTTGTTCTCTTTTCTTCCATAACTCTTCTTTGATTATAGTCTGGCCAGCAGATATTCAATATTGTAGTTCCTAAGCACCCTAAAATTCTTTGTCATATTACAAAAATCGTCAACAGAACGTTAAAAGAGGTGTTTGGTGATAATGTTATGTCACGTGCGCGAGTTTCTGAATGGCACAAACGATTTTCTGAAGGTCAGGAAGAGGTCGAAGATGATGAACGTCTTGGTCGACCTATGATTGCAAGAATTGAAGGGAACGTTCAGAAAATTAATGAAATTGTGCGGAAAAACCGACATCTCAGCATTCGAATTATTTCCGATATGGTAAACATTAACAAAGAAACAGTAAGATACATTTTGTATGATGACGACGGCCGCGGAAGTCTCCGAGACAGATTAAAAATATTTCAAAATTATAATGAGGTATTATTTTTAGTATTTCGTTACATTATATGAATTTTATTTTAATATTAAATTTCGTTTTGAAAATCTAGGTACTTCACAGGTTAATTATTTATCGTATTGTAGATATTTATTTTACAGCAATTACATCTTTAGACTACATAATCTTGTAAGCTGTTTCGCAATACCTTGATAATATAGTTGTTTTATTATGTTTATTTAAGAAGTAGTTTGAAATATTGTCCAAATTTTCAGATAATATGCGACGTACCGCACTTTTTGCAATGCCATTATGTCTGCCAGTTCGCGCTACCCAATATTTCACTGTTGTCAACGAAGAAGCAGACTCACCCCGAGTAGAATCCAGTTCAGATTTTATCTCGGTTGGGCTAAGGTCTTTCAAATAAAAGTATTGTATCCGGCCGGGTACGGTACTTATGGGACCACCCTCGTACTTTCATTTCCTTTTGCATGACTTTTCTCTATTTAAATGAAATTTCTTTCTTTTACCTTTTATTTTTTATTAGTTTAACTTATTTTATTTGCTTCCTTGAATACGGAATTATAAAGCTTTACAACTAGATGAAAACTGCATAATCCACAATGAGTAATAATTTCGACATAACAAGCAGCAGCAATAGAAATATATTTGTAGATGCCAAACTAATTATCATAGAGAAACAAACTCAATAGTACTGAATATATTTACCTCAACTGAATGGGAATAATTTGTTTATTAATATGTTATGTATTTGCGAGATTTCTAATATGCTCCGAAAACTCGTACACAGACAGTATTGATAATATCGCTTCTCTGGCAGCTCAACAGTTCATAAAGACACACAAGCACATAACTTGTGGGTATTTAGGGCGAAGTTTGTATCAGTTACTGGGCAACTTGTTTATTTGAAACCGATCCCAAAGACTGGTGATCGATCTCGCTTCCAATTAGTGGCATAAACTTTATTGACAAACTTTATTTGCCGTGTATATCCGATATTTACAAACACATGTTTAGCTTGTATAATATTCTATTTAGAAGTCATTAAAAATCACAAGAAAATACGGTTTCTTAAATGATTTTTGTTTCGTCTTATTTCAAATTTAATTTAACTCTTCGTGATAACCACGACGTTGATTGAGCAGGAAGTGGCACTTGACTATTAACACCATCTTTCGGCAAAACTTAACATTACGTTCTATTTCTGACATTTTTATGGTGACGTGAAATTTTCTTAACTTCTGCCATTTGATTTGAAAGCTACAGCAGTCAGGAAAAAACTGTTTAAATTTAAATTTAAAATTCCAAAATGCATAAAGGTTGAATATGAAGTCTGATATACATTTTTAACTAACTTTAAAAGGACGATTTTATTTAATTCTTCGATTCTCATCCTTTCTATTAGATTCCAGTAAAGTACTCTCAGTCAACCCAATTTATTTTTTCTAGTTTCGTGTTCTGCTTCTGGTTGTCCTTTTTTTTCCATAGTTCTTCGTTGATTATAGTCTGGCCAACAGACATTCAATATTGTAGTTCTTAAGCGCACTAAATACTTTTTGAGTTAGTCTTTATGTGTGATATTTTTTGTTACTAATCATGATTCACATCTGTATACTGGTTTCGCCATTAACAAGAAAATTTTAAATTTGACCTTTGCTCTAACACTACTCGACCATTCAACTCCATTTAGTTTTACGAATACACTACGAGCTTTTGCAGTCCACAAAATTACATCTTTTTATAAGCCTCCCTCTCTTGATACTATACTTCCAAGGCATGTAAAAATTCTTCACCACTTCTATATTTTCAGAATACATTTTTATATTTATTTCTGTGCTTGTAATCAAGTATGTAACTTTTAAGACCCACTTTTTCCTGATATTCTACCCAGACGATTAACTACTTCTTGTAAATGTATCTCAAAGTTAAGGTCATCTCAGACTTCTCCAAAAGTCCATCCCAACCTTCTCCTCTTATCTTGGGTTATTATTTTTAGAACTTAATCAATAACAATTAGAAACAAAAACGGCGGAAGGACACAACTATGACGAACACCTGTAGTAGCATTGAATTGTTCGGATAATATACCCTTATGCGTTATTCTACATTTGTTGCCATTATACCTTTTAATATTAATAAACTTCTGGGGCAAGCTCTTGTTCTTATTTGTTGTCTCCATGCAATTAGGGTATATGCATTCAGGTCCTCTTGTAATCCAAAAAAAATATGGAAGAAACCGATAATTGCATCACTATTTTCCCCACTGGAATAATTATACCACTACCTGCTTTTTCTAATATGAAATCGCTCTGTTCTTTGGGTAATTTCTTGTAATTGTCTTACTATATTTAATAACACAGTACTAAAAGCAACAGTAAGACTTATAAGAGATTTCCAAAACAAATTCTCTTGATGAATATTGTAATGAAGCATTTTAACTTCATCTTCAATCGGTCTTACACCTTCGCCTTTTCAAATGATAGCAGGAAATCCATTTATTATTATACCAAAGGTATTGCTAAGTTGTAGCCAAAATCGATTTAATGTTAAAGGAACGACATCAATCAAATCTCGTAACTGTGCAGTTCTCTTGTGTGAATGTAGGCTCAATTATTTACAATTATTAAAATAATATATTTATATATACTTTATATATGTAATTTATTATTCAATTTCGATAACAAATTATTCAGTAAGCTTCTAATTTCACGTCTAGTGTTCTCCGTAAATCGAGTAATAGTTTGGCGAGATGAGCTTGTTTTTGAATGATTGGTGTTTATTCTAATCTAGACAAATTATTTCGAAGACATTACTCGTCAAATGTACCATTTGCATATGGTTTTGAGTTCTTAGCGATTATATATATTCACCACTATATAACTAGGTTTTATCCACTTGGATAATTATCCCTTCAACTCAGACATTCCTAGGAGTCTCCAGTGCGCGTTTGGCTTTTGAGGGTGAATGTCTGGTCCGAATTTGTTTCTGTATGAGTTTTACCGCGGATGCAGGTGTGACACTAAATTATTTGCTGATGATGATAACTTAGTTGTTGAGATGCGTATACAGAATACGAACATTATTGTGGAGACCTTTTTTTGATTAACCGACATGTCTTGTCTTTAGTTGGTTACTAGTAGAAGCCACTGTTGATAATTTTTTATTGAGTAGGCATCATCGCAGACCAAGAAGTTTCGAGGAAATCTAACGAGAAAGTTTTGATTACTTTTCATTTCTAGGCAGACAAATTATGTAGGACAATAGTGGTAAACAGAAACAGAAATCGCTATTATAACTTTACTATATCAATAGTCTTGGTTCACTTTTCAATTGCCGCTTCGTTGTTTGAAGACCTCTTTGGTATCCAACTAAGAACTGACGACAAAATGCCATGCACGTCTTATATATATATATATATATATATATTTGTGCTCCTTATTTTTCAAAAATTCCTACTACACCTTACCATTATCGGACCTGCAGAGCGGTATATAGAACAGTACTCTTTTTGATCGTTTCGCGGTATCTTTTGTTTGCAGTAAATGCCTGTTTTGCGACAACACGATGCGATAACCTTTTTATATTGTTAGCAAATTTTGAAGGTAGGGATCTTATCCTTAGTTTTTTCTTACTATCTCTTTATCATTGTAAGTGCTGCTTACCTGTTGACTGCGGTTATTCATTAAGCTGTGACTTCAGCAGAGTTGCCTGTCTGAGAGAATAGAACGCGAACCATATATTATTACTTAAAGAACTGCACGAGGCTAGACTAAACAATGTTCAGAAAGTTGGTTCAAGTACATCGAAGATGAAAAAACCATTGGACCCACGAGTAAAGTAGTGGATATAGACTTTGGGACACTCCTATTATGCAGCGACACTCGTCAACCTAGACACTAATAAAAAATGAAGGACCACGTTTGCAAAAAATCTGTTTCATTAAAATACATCAATTTATTAATTATGAATTGTAGAAGGAAAAACCTTTAATCTACGTTAAGAATGGCTCCTGCAGTCAACTTAACTTGTTAAACTTAGCCACTAGTGACTTCTTTGTGCTTCCCAATGTGAAAAACAGCTGAATGGGCAACGATGTGGTTTAAACGATAACGCGATGTTTCAAATTGATGCCTACGTAGAGCCTCTCTTGAGCTTCACTGTATAAAGTTTGTAGAGTTGTGAGACATTGTATAGAAAAATAAATAAAACATGACGTCCTTGGACAGTTCAAGAACATTTCACTCTACCTTCGTCTAAGAAAAGGTAGAACCAAGGGAATTTATAAACAATTACGTTCGTAAATATTACATGCAGTTACTTCTTAGAGTCTTGCAAACGTCCACGTTTTGAATAGCTCTAATTTAACTTCAGCGGTTAAAGTTTCGCTTTAAAGAGTGGCGAGATAATAAAAAAAAGTTAAAAGCGAAGGTTTTTAGATTATAGTGACGTTAAGAAACGCAAATTTGACGCGAAAAGTTTAGGTTAAATTTGCGCTCTTTCAAAAAAGTTCACCGGTAGGGGTGAATATATTAAGTTGGCTTTTGCTTTATGATGTTAAACGAAGTTGTTGATTACGTTTCTAATTCACATAAATTTAATTATGAAGTCGACGAAGTTTGCTCTGGTTTCATGGATTTCCTGTCAGGGTACGTACTGTGGATGTTCTATGCTCGCTAGATCTATTATTACTAGGAACAAAGCTGCGTCATCGTACAAGTAATTATCGTGGTTTTGTGAACTATCTGTTTGGGAATCCTTGCTTTATGTCCACGCGTACATTACAAAACACATTAACTTTTAAAACTTTCCTTTTTAGAAAAGTTTTCATCTTCTTTTAGGTGTAAAAAATTATTTTTTACTTTTCGCAAAAGCGCGATGCTTCTCGTCAAAAGCGGATCAAATTTGCATATGCGAAAATTTTCTATAAATGCAAAATGATAATTGTTAACTAAGCGAAGTCGCATAAACGTGAAGAAGAATGATAACCGCTAAGCGAGGTCATATAAACGTGGTTGCGACTGATAATAGTTATCTAACTGAAATCACATAAACGTGACTCCTATCGTTAAAGTGATAAGAAAGAAACTTTTAGGGGAGATAATGTTTTAAACGATCCTTAGTTTCCCATGTGAAAATAAATTCCGTCCGTTGTAACTAGTACTGACGTTTAATCCACGTAGGGTACATCTTCGTTTGGAATTTGTGCAACACCAATAAAATAATTTTATTTGAAAAATTTGTCGAGTATTGCACGAAAGATATAATAGCTTGCACTTTCACTGCATTATTTATAATTTGCATTTTATCGAGTTTATTTTATTACAGCCCTATGTCGTTATATTTTCTTATTTTAATAGATTACTTTCTATTTAATTCTCTATTAAATTTGTAGCTTATATTTTTGTTTGTCGTGAATAATTATACTCCTAAGAGGATATAGTAACGTCATCTAAATTGTTCCGTTAGAAGTTGTCATGTTGGTGGTTCAAGGAGATGTCGGTTTATTCTTTATTATAAAATTTAGTGTGTTTTAATAAATTGACGATCTGCGAATGATTGAAATGATTGTTTATAATTACTTTTAATTATGACTCCGTAAGGTATTCCCTCCGTCCCTCTCTCTTTTTAAAGTCATAGGAAATTTTGTGTAAAAGCTCTCGAAACTTTTTCTATTGCTTCTGTTTTCAAACTTCAAAAAGTTAACATAGTAAGGAATTTAATGTTAGTGGATGAAATAAATTAGATCTTTTCATAAAGAAAGCAAAATTTTCTTTCAACATTGAAGTTGGAATAGAAGAGGCTAATTGGCAAATTTATCGAATCGTCCTAAGGGTTAGAAGGCATTCCGATTTCTTGATAAGTCCACGTGGAAGTAAGGTTTAATTTAAAGATTAATTTAAGTTTTGATTTAAGGATTAATTTCCATTTAAAGAAGAAAGGGAATTGATATGACTGATGTATAGTCGTAGTATCTGACAAATTTTTTTCTATTTATACAAGCCTGGTGGAAAGGTCGTGCAAACCAGGGAATTAATCCTACATATTTAGGAGAGTTCTATGTATCACATAAACTGCGTGTACCACATCACCGAGGCGTACAACAACATTTCTTCGAGAATCATAGCATTGAACCTGTGGCTATAAGGTAACAACCATCTTTTGCTCATTTAAAGACTATTAATTAAGAAAGAAAGTAGTAAATATAACCATTAAAAAGTTAAGTTAATTGGATTACTGATCAACAGGGACCGATATCTAAATTTACCTTATCGTCTTAGGTCATCATTTGCTTATTGTCATTGGTAGTATCGAACTATTTTACTATTGAACCATTTATTATCTTGTATTGAGATAAGAGAAAGTCTCTGATCAATTTTCCCTTTAGATTTCTTTCTTAGATATTTCTAAAAATCGTAGTATACAGATTAGTTTCTGTTATATATCAATTATATATCTTTTAATAACATAGATCTGCAAGACTTGGGTGCTTATTTTAGAATTTATATAGAATAGCTCCGAAAACCAACAAAATCATCAATGTTGTAAACTGAGTGCAATGTCGTAAAAGTATTCCAGGATCTTTGGATACAATTGTTTAATACTATATATATATATATATATATATATATATATATATATATATATAATAATAATAATAATAATAAGCTTTATTTTACCATCTATTAAATACAGATAAAGAAGTAACGTCATTGTATATGATGGTCGGTGTGTGTATGTATGTATATATGTACTGTGTGTAAGTGGTATAAACATATGTGTGCACATAGCAGAACATACAGTTTAGTATTTGATTGATTTCATCTGCTCTTGGAACTCCGTTACTGTGTAGAATCCGTTTTCTAAAAGAAATGTTTTTATATCATTTCTAAATTTCAAAATGGGTTTTTCAGTCCACGATATTGGCAATTTGTTAAACATATCCAAATGTTTGTGTTGGGCAGCAGTAGTACGTAGCCTATGGTTGGGAAGAAGTACTTGTTGTCTGGATCTCAGTTGTATTGCTCTTCCCTTTCCTTTCCTTTTCTGGGTTGGTAGCTCTCGTTTAGCGCGCAGCAATTGCTTATATATGTAATATATATATATATATATATATATATATATATATATATATATATATACGAGGGATGTTTCCAAACTTCTAGGAATTACATATAATTTTTATAATTTTGTTAATTTTCGTCAATATTACAATGTCGTTTTTCAACATAATCTCCATTTAACTGAATACGTTTATCCCAACGACAAACTAATTTTTTTAAGCCGTCAAAGAAGTTTTTCGGTGTCTTGTCGATCCATCTATTTATGGCACGTTTTACGTCAGTTAAACTTTCAAATCGAACACCCCGTAAGGGTTTTTTCAAATCTGGGAACAGATGGTAATCACTGGGTGCAAGATCCGGGAAATAAGGTGGGTGCGGCAGCAATTCCCATCGTAAATCGTTCAAAACATCCTTCGTTTTTCTTGCGGTGTGTGGTCTTGCATTATCCTGTTGCAATAACGGACGCTTATGCAACTTTCCAGACCATTCTGCATTAATTGTAGTACCTCTCGGCAGGTAATCCATAAAAATAATCCCTTCGCAATCCCAAAATACAGTAAGCATTACCTTTACAACAGACGGAACTGCACGCGCCTTAAGTGGAGGCCCTTCTTCAGGTTTGCGCCGTTCTTTGGATTGACTTTTCGTCTCAGGATTGAAACAAGGAATCCACGTTTCGCCAGTGATTATTATTCGTTGCCAAAATTCATCACCGTAACAGGCTAACAGCTCTTGAAGTTGACTACAAGTATCGGACCTATTGAGTTTCTGTTCTGGTCCCAACAGCCTTGGCACCCAGCGCGCCGAAACCTTGCTAACGCCCAAACAATCAAGCAAGATGTCATGAACTTGTCGTGTACCTATCCCTAGGTGTACACTAATTTGACGAATAGTCATTCGCCTGTCGTTTTTCAGTAGGTTTTCAACGGCAGTAATGTTTCTTTCATTTACCGACGTGCTTGGCCGCCCACTGCGTGGATCGCCTTCTAGTGATGTTCTACCGGTTTTAAAACGATCGATCCACCGGCAAACAGTACTTTTGGATTCTGCAGATTCACCAAATACTCCTTGCAGACGACTAATAATTTCTGACGTTTTCACATCTTTTTTCCACAAAAAGAAAGTTATCGCTCTTTGAGTAGTTACAAAGTAGTTACAAAAACAGTGCTACTAAAACGCGTCTACATCAGTCGAATACCTGAATCAGACTGAACAATATTGCACTAGATAGTTGCATAAACATGTCAAGACTTGTCTGGCAGCAATAACATTGCCTATATTTCCCAGAATATTTGGAAACATCCCTCGTATATATACGAGTACATCTATTTTGTTTTTTTTTCGTCTTTCCGACATAAGATTTACTTATTAGTTATTACATTTACATTTAAGGCTATAAACATTGTGTTGTTATCGTCACTGAGGGTTTTTTATTGCTGGAAATTTGTTGCTCTAAATTCGAAATTGTGGTGCCCTCTCTAACAACCCCCCCCCCCCCGCCTCACTCCGAGTTATACTGGCTAGTTTCAGCACTAGAAATGACAAGAGATTTTATAAGTTTATAAGTTAAGCAATACGAGTTTTGGTGAATTATGAACTATACTAGTGTGCAGAGGCGTACCGATTATTTCTTAGTTTCGAATTTGAATCATTTATGTAGTCTGCTTCTTAATTTTGTTCTTTATTTCGATTGTTTCTAATGATAATATGACAATAAAGGTCAATTGTTATTATCACTACACGTAATTTAATATAAAGCAAAGTATAATGGATAAATATGCTATACTGCGGAATACTTTTAATCAAATTATATATTTAGATCAGGTGACTTTGTTTAACAGATAAATAGGTAATTTCCTTTATGTGTGCCACTGAAAGAAAGATTTTTCAAGTAATCAAAACACATAAAATGCCCTAATATCAAACGAATATGCTAATTTCAAAATCTAATCAAATGTAAATGCACGTACTTCTATAAATGTCCGGAATAAGCAGTATTTCAAAAAAAAAAACCGGAGACGTGAACGCTCTCCAACATTAAAATGTCCATAATCAGTGGACAACAGTCGATTTTATTTACTAGAAGCTTTCACACTGTGATTTCGAAACACGAAACTAGAGCGCGTTACAACCGAATTGCCTCCCGTACGACAGATTGCGTCAGAAGAGCGAGCGAGATGCATAGATTTAGGTATGTGAACGTTGCCATGGGAACGCGATGGAGTGATTGCTAAAATGACGTCATTCGCATTGTAACCACAATGCAATGACGTCGTTCTACATACATAGATGCACAAATCGGTCCGTCCTATCTGTTCTTTCTCTAAATTTCCAAAATAATTGCTCCTTTTTCCGGAATTGAAATAATTACTCTGAAAATTATATGTGAAAATTGAGTTGAAAGTAATGTCGACAATTTGGAATTAAATGTGACCTAATTTCTAGATACCACCAGCTCGGTTGAAATTCTCATTATTTTTATCGTTACTGGATTTTGCAATTAATTATATTATTCGAATATTATTACAATGTCGCTACTGAAACGAATTTACGCCAAATGATAATTTTAATTTACGCCGTATATTTGAAATTTTGTTTTAGAAAAATAATGCGATGATTTCTGTTTTCGTCATTTTACGAGCACATAGTTTTCTAAAATGCGATTAAAGAGTCAGGAAAAATACGTCCAATACTTTTAGAAATCTTTTTTTTTGAACCAAACTAATGCAGAATTTGATTAATTTGGCTTTTGAAAATATGGTCGAAACTTAGATTTCTTCATACTAAGTGCAATGGGGTAATTATGAACATTTTAACACGATTTTAGGCAATGCTGGAATCAGTTGTAAAAAGTCCATGGAAGTATTACAATACATAGTATAAATGGTATTAGGAAAGTTTAGCAATATGTCGCAACAATGAATCGTAGGAAGCTGCTGTTGCTGCATGTTAAGACATGTTCATACGTGCAAAGTAGCCGCCGTGCCATGTCGATGGGCTCAGTTATTCATTAGCAGTGAGAGTGTAAAGTGCTTGCGATATCATCATGGTCACGAAATGAGATAGGGGCAGTTTTGCGTTATAATTTCGTACGTGGTTTAAACATAGACTAGTGCTTCGAAGAAATTACCCTTGCACTAGGTGATGTTTGCCCACATCGCACAATGGCATCTCAGGTGGTATAGAGAATTCCAAAGGGGAAATTTAACTGTGGAGGATGCTGACAGGCCGGCAAGGCCACGAGCGTCAGTTACGGAGGAAAATGTTACTACTGTGAGGAAAATGCTTGGCGAGGACAGGCGATTGAGCTACCAACAGATAGAGGGTACCTCAAACCTAAATGCACTAGCAATTCGTTCGATTCCGCATGATCATTTGCACGTGAAGAAACTTTGTTCTCTCTGGATGCCGCATCGACTGACTGAAGAGCAGATGACACGACGTGTGACTTGGTGCCGAGAGATGCTAAACAAGTTTAATAAGGGACAGTCTCGGTATGTGAACAACATCGTGACAGGTGACGAGACTTGGCTATACTATTACGATGTGCCGACCAAATCTCAAAACAAAGATTAGGTCTTTGATGATGAGGACACACCCGTAGTTGTCGGAAAATCGGGATCCGTAAAGAAGAAAACGATAGCTGTATTTTTCAAATCGAGTGGAATTGTGGAACGCGTTGTTTTGGACACACAGAAGATAGTCACAGCTAAGTGGTATACTGAACAGTGCCCGCCTAAAGTCATTGGATCTGTGAAGAACCTGCGGCCAAAGTCAAGAATGGACACTTGGTTCCTCCATCACGATAATGCTCCAGCTCACCGCGCCAAAGCCTACACCAAATATTCGACCACGACAGTGATGAAGACTTTCTGCGGGCTTGAGACGACGAGTGTGCTTTACTCCCTAGTGAAACTTGGCAGAACTGGTTTAAAGATTGGTTTCGGAGGATGGAGAGGTGTATTGAGTGTAGAGGAAATTGCTTTGGATAAATTAAATAAACAAAGCTGTATTGCAAAACTTTTCTAATATCCTTTGTATATCTTAATTATCAACCAGATCAGACATCATTTTAAAACAAATAATGCTTTAACTGCACTTGTCATTCATGTTTTTTAAACTTTAATATTTAACAGGAGAAAGTTCTGCAGTCTTTTATAAATCGAAAAAGAGTTTTGTAAACGGAGAAGCCAAAACAAATTTACGGTCTATAACCAATGAACTAGGAATTTTATGATTACCAGAGATATGTTTTTCAGTCTACTTATCGCTTGAGATACTTCATTCTCAGTAAAGACACTCAAATGAATGCTATTGGTAAAAGCAATAACAAGGATCAATAGACCTAGAAGCGATAGTAAAATCAAAGTTAAGCTAAGGCTGCAGGACCTTGGCGACTGTCGGACGACTTTCAAGGAAAGGAAAATATGATTCGCTTTAGGTATATTTTTAATATTTTGCTGTTTTTCCATACTTAGATGACGGTTACATATGTTATGGTTTTATTGAAATAATCCTGTTACTTTGTTTTGTTTCAAGTCTCTTATAGAGTTTAAATCTATGGAAGATTAAATATTATTTTATTCCTGAGAGACATTTTTCAAAACACCTTGAGAACCGAAGGAATTTTTCACATTCACAATCTCAATAAAGTATAGCAAGGCTGAATGAATCTAAAAAAAAATTGATGGAATGAATAAGATAGTACAGAAGGGTGTTTCAAAAAAAAAGCAAATACGATTTCCCTTTTTGTGGAAAAATTACACGTCGACATATCCCAGGTTTTATTTCGTTCACGTAACAGACACACGGAATTCTGCAGCGACACTTTCCAGTCTCATACGTGCGTCTAGATGATAACGTGTGCTCTTTGCTCTCAGCTGCATTCATACTACTAGGTCGCCGTTGTCCTCGTTTCCCCTACACACTGCACACCCTCGACAGATCAAGTCTTGTACCGGATCACCGACTTTCCCATCGAACAATGAGCTCGCGAAACCAGAAGAGAATTGTGCATCGACTTCGTTTCCCGTTTTCATATCGCAACTTGTTAATTACTTCGGTCTACGGTTTATTAAAGGCACGCTCCGGTGGTCGCGAAAGAACCGCACCAAATGCATTGCTCCGTCATTTTCTAGAATGTTGTGGAACCGTTAAAAACTGACGTTGTAAGTTTGCGTGATTGTTTTGAAACATGTGCAACTTCGCATACTGCAGAGGTTAGATGTTATGAATTTGAAATATTAAAAATTACATTGCGTTTTATTTGAAAATATTTAGTAATTCGTACCTGAAGTTTAGGTTGACATTTTAAATGAAATCGAGAGATTGGCGTATATAGAATAGGTTATCTTAAAAATAAACTACGTCGTAGGAGTTAATTGATAAAGAACTGTACTTGCAACTAATATTTTTACAATCTGAACATGGAAAATAATCATATTATCTGCTTCTGAGCTTCCGGGCTGGAACCTGGTATACAACAGTTTCAGTGCGACAGACAGTAGCAGTAGTTGAGCCCTGAAGATGTCCCATATGAGTGGCTACGAAACGCCGGCAGTTATACTAGTGACACGGTTCCAGTCCAGAAGCAGATAGTATGGACTACAATCGCGGAAGTCCACGTACCAGATGGAAAGTAATCAGTTCGTAATTTTAAGCTAATGTAATTTATTACGAGTAAAAGATCTTTAAACTAACGACCTACTCCCTTGCATTCCTTGAAAGCTGGCAAATTAACGACATTCGAACGTGCACAAAAAGGGTGTACATTATACTCTGTCTTTAGCATACCATTTCAATACCTCAAAATTCATGGGTCCTTTTTCTTATTTTTGTAAGTCCGAATCACCAAGTAGTAGAATAGTCCCGATATTTACATACCGATTGTCTTGATGCGACTCTAGAAGCTTAGAAATCACCCGGTCAAATGTGACTATATCTATGTCCCGATAAGGACTTTACATTAAACCTTTAAACAAAGCTTTATTTAACTTTTATTAGATGATTTGCTTTCTCTGAAACATAGTATATACTGTTCATTTTATTCAATAATCTTATGTTGTCTTTCAGATATCATCATATTTATACATTTGTAAACTTTTAAGATTTTACCGACAAAGGAACTGACCTAAACGCTATCTGTGTCATTATTGAGGTTGTTACTATTTCAAAAGTTTCGCAACGAACGAAATAAATAGTGATATGGTGATGCGAAATCAGAACTAAAAGCTCCAGTAATTCTTTTGCTGAGTGACCAAACCTAAGACTTGTGAAGCCTTACATTATCATAGTGGAGTACAATATCTTCACCATTTCGCAATTCGGATCGTTTTTCGTGAGTTCAAGTGAAATTTAATTAATATTAGTGAAATCTATACTTTCCTAATTGTCATTTCTTTCCTTTCAAATAGGAGCAATAATATAGGACAAACCCATAGGTACAAAGTTACTAAATTTTATTTCAATTAATCTACGCGTAAGACCATTTCTGATTTAGTTCTTGGTAAACGAGATATATAGGCGATTTTATTACATAATTAAGTGAAACTTGAATTTATTTGATTAAATTCATTCAGTCAATATTAGATTAACGTAGTTCAATGACACCACACCTTATTACAATCGCGTTGTGCCCTCTACTTAAAGTCATATTTTCATTGGTCGAAAGTCATCAGGAACTTATAAAGTTTCACATATTTTGAGAGTCAACAATATACTTCCTGAACAGATATCCTAAATCACTCTACTGTATTTTGGTCAACGTCTCAAATCATTGTGTTCAACACTTCCAAGTTATTTTACTCCGAAACAATTGAACAAATTTACACCATTTTTTTAATCGAAATATTCTTTTGGAAATGACAACTTTCAATCAATTATTATTGAAAATCAGTTGCAAATATGCTTTCACACAAAATTCAAATATCTAAATTATTCGCTTTTTAAAGTAAATTTTGGAAAATTATGTACACTGTGTACATTTTGGTTCTCAACGGCACGGATCGCGTACGGAGTTTGTTTTCGTACGGGTGTTTTTCGCCGTAGTTTACCAGGTGCGATACCTTTTTAATTATCTGCTGATGATGACAACTTAGTTGTCGAAATACGTATACAGAATTCTAAAATTAATGTGGCAAGGGGTTATACACTCCGCGCAACATGAATAGGACCACCCGACTTGTTGCAAGCTTTCGGTGGTTTGAAAAACAATTCATTTACTAAAAATACAATGCAAGTTTGTAATGGTATGATATGGCAAATAATACGCATTATTGCGCAATAGTGCCTAACGTTATGCATTGGGTGACGTAAGTACCACATACATATAAAATGCACCGCGCCGGTTGGATACGACCAGTATTTAATAGTAAGCTACCGGATGAGTGTCGAGTTACAACGTGTATCCGGATAAACAAACATCTGTAATTAAGCGTACTGTGCAACGATGGGACGACAGAAGTGCTTAAGTATGGAAGAAATTGGAAAAATTAAAGCGTTTCATCAAGAAGGGTATTCCTCAAGGGCTACTGCAAAGAAAATAAGTCGATCACACTAGGTTGTGAACAATTTTATTAGGGATCCCGAGAATTATGGAAAACGTTTTAAAAGGCGAACAACATCCGTTACAACTAAGAGAGAACGTCGAGCCATATTACGCGAAGCATCGAATTCGGCATTAACGGCAAGACAAATCGCGAATAACGTTGGAACGAATGCATTGTACAGAAGTTACTGAAGACCTGTCCGCATTTAAAACGTTTGAAAATTAAACGACGGCCTCCTTTAAGGGAATTTCAGCGCACTGCACGTCTTCAGTTTGCTCAAGCAAAAATGGGGTGGACAAGAGAATGGCAAACTGTTATTTTCAGTGACGAGAAGAAGTTTAATTTAGATGGCCCGGATGGGTTTTCTTATTATTTCCACGATTTACGTAAAGATGAAGTGATTCAGTCACGAAGGCGAGCCGATTTTTCAGTCATGGTATGGGGAGCTTTAACGGACCTGTTGATTTAGTAATAGTGAAGGGCAGACAGAATTCGGAAAAGTACGTCCAGCTGCTGCAAGAGGTGAAAGACAAATTTTCCAACGTTATGGCAGGTGGGCCATTTATTTTCCAACAGGATAATGCCAGTATTCACACCGCGCGCATTGTTCGACGCTGGTTTCAAGAACAAGGCATGGAGGTTCTCGATTGGCCATCGCTCTCCCCCGACCTGAACATCATAGAAAATGTTTATGGTTGTTTTGTACTCCAATGCTACCCAATTCAGTTGCGCTGACGAACTAGAGCAGGCGCTGAGGGCGGAACGTTGACTACTTGAGAACCCTGTATAATTCCATTATTTGAGGTTATAAGAAATAATGGCAAAAGTACTCATTATTGAACAATAAAGTATTTTGATATTGCAAACGAATCTTTTATTTTGTAAATTGGTCGTATTCAAGTGGCGTTTAATTACTCTACTTATTGTCATTAATAACGTACATTTGCACTGACTTTTAATATTTGGTACCTACATACATCTTTTTATCAACCCTCTTATTTTCGAAAATAACAATTCCAGCGCGCTACCATGTTTATACCAACTACAAATGTCATATATGCAGTTGGTCCTATTCATGTTGCGCGGAGTGTATGTCAACCTTCAGTGATTGATAACACTTACAAAATAAATTGTTTTTGACATTTTAGTTTATTATAAAAAGTTCTCGCTCAGGTTAATTTTTAAATTAAATTCAACATTCATAGGTAAACATTTGAATGTACGTGAGCGATCCATACACTTGCGGTAATTGCAGTAATTGGTTTATATTTTTTAATTCTACTGGTCATTTGAGTGTAACGACTTGTAATAAGTATGGTTTAAATAATAAGGAGAATTTTCAAGTGCTTTAATGGAAACGCAAACGTGGGTAAAGTAAAAGGTCTGGAAAAACCACATACGAGGGAGCGTTTTTATATTCGCGGAATGAGCGGGTTGTAGACGGGTGAGTAGGCGCATTGGGGGCGTGGCCTGTGCAGCGACTCATGATTAGTATAAATACGAAGTTTCGTTGTTATTAGACAGTTAGTCTTTGAGCTATCGTCAACCAAGTAACATAATCAGTGAAAAAAAAAGTGAAATATGGAAAAAATCGAATATCGTGCCGTTATAAAGTTCCGTACCAGGCAAGGAAAATCAGTCGCGACCATAATGAATGAGATGTCATTGGTTTACGGCGACTCTTGTCCAGGAAAAACCATGGTGTACAAGTGGCATAGTTTATTTAAACAAGGAAGGGAATCCCTTGAAGACGACCCGAGGCCGGGCAGGAGCATTGAGGTGACCACGCCAGCACTTATCCAAAAAGTTGAACAAATTGTATTCGAAGATGCTCGACTAAAGAAGAAACAACTCGTAGAAATGGTTGGAGTATCCGATACAACAATTTTTAAAATCCTACACAATCATCTCGGCATGTCTAAGGTCAGCGCAAGATGGGTGCCGAGAATGCTCACGCCGCCGCAAAAACAACAGCGCGTAGAGTGTTCGCGTGCATTTTTGGACCTCTGTAATGAAGACAAGGATGGAGACAACGCGCCCGTCCACAAGAGCCGCGTTGCGTTAGCTGCCCTGCATAAGGTGGGCTTCGAAATTGTGAATCACACACCTTACAGCGCAAACCTGGCCCCGAGTGATTATTACCTGTTTCCGAAAATGAAAAAAGAGCTGCGGGGTAAAAAATTTACTGCCGATGATGAAGTCAAGGAGGCAGTTTCGGCGTATTTTGCAGATAAAGAGAAATCATTTTTTTATGAGGGTATAAATAAATTAATTGAAAGATGTGAAAAATGTATCCGTCTTGCAGGTGAATATATTGAAAAAGAAAAATAATTTGGTTTTTTTATTTCCACCCCTTGTCCCCCATTCCGCGAATATAAGAACGCTCCCTCGTAATATTCTCCGTTGACTTATTAACAAGAACGACGCTTATCGCTATCTCTTTTCCAAAGCTTTTTGCACTGAAACAAAAACATCCTAAGTACATAAAATAATAAAGAGACGTCAGTAAATAAGTACACGTCAATGTTGATAGTAGAAATTGTCTTTTGAAAAGTAAACTTGTGATTTATTAACAATGCGATTTTTAATGGAAACTCATTGAACTGAAATTTTATTGATGATCTGTTGCGGGAATATGTGTAGAAGTTAAGTGGATGTTGTCAATATTTTTAATCAGAATCATTAGGAGTTGCCAAATATATCATAAAAACTGTGTCCAAAATTAATACATAATTCAACATCTTGAACATATTAAACCATAAAAAAGAAAGACAATATTTTATTACATTTGTAATATAATTTAATCCCTAGTTCACGCCGAATTGCCCAAGAAAATAATGTATGCGTCAGCTGTTTCGAAGTTTTTCTACGATGGAGAAATGTATACCCTACAAAATGAAGTTTCCCAAGGAACTAACGGAAGACTATGCAGACCGTAGATTACAGTACTGCGAAGAAATAATGGACAAGTTAGATATAAACGAAATACATCTTGATAATATTCTCTTTCGATAAATCAATTAAATGGGAATTCGGCAGAACTGTAGATGTTGGTCAGACCAGAAATTTTATTGGATACGTAAAACACATACCCATAATACCTCAAAAGGTAAACGTTTCGATGGACATCATCGGCAACCATATAATTGTACCAATTTCTATTGAAGGTAGTTTGACAACTAAAAAATATTTAAATTAACTTAGAGATGAAGCTGTTCCTTCATTGTCATACTTATATCCATGCACCATAGATTCGGCCCCGGAATGGAAATATTTGGTTTCAAAAAGAAGGGGCGACACTTCACTATGTTCTAATTATAAGAAACTCTAAACGAAACCTTTAGAAATAGATGGATTGGACAAAGAGGTACCATCGAATGGCAAATGGATATAATTAACTGCTTTAAATTTCCTTTTATGGATTTATCTTTAGAGAAGAGTGTATGTATGCAACAAAGCTAGATGACATTGATGAAATCAAGGACAGATTAAGCGCAGAAATACAAAATATTTCACCTCAAGCTTTAGAAAAAGTTTGGCAGGTATTTTACTACAGAGTATGTTTTTGTCAAGAACATTTTGAACACTGAACACACACTGAACAAGGAGCTATGTAGAAAAATATTTTTAAGATACTTTATCTCCTTTTGGACGAAGAATTACCATCGAATGGCAAATGGATATAATTAACTGCTTTAAATTTCCTTTTATGGATTTATCTTAAGAGAAAGAGTGTATGTAACAAAGCTAGATAACATTGATGAAATCAAGGACAGATTAAGCGCAGAAATACAAAATATTTCACCTCAAGTTTTAGAGAAAGTTTGGCAGGTATTTTACTAATGAGTATGTTTTCGTTAAGAACATTTTGAACACTGAACACACACTGAGCAAGGAGCTACATATATAGAAAAATATTTTTAAGATACTTTATCTCCTTTTAGACGAAGAGTTACCATCGAATGGCAAATGGATATAATTAACACCTTTAAATCTCTTTTTATAGATTAATCTTAAGAGAAGAGTGTATGTAACAAAGCTAGATAACATTGATGATCTCAAGGACAGATTAAGCGCAGAAAAACAAAATATTTCACCTCAAGTTTTAGAGAAAGTTTGGCAGGTATTTTACTAATGAGTATGTTTTCGTTAAGAACATTTTGAACACTGAACACACACTGACCAAGGAGCTACATATATAGAAAAATATTTTTAAGATACTTTATCTCCTTTTGGACGAAGAATTACCATCGAATGGCAAATGGATATAATTAACACCTTTAAATCTCTTTTTATAGATTAATCTTAAGAGAAGAGTGTATGTAACAAAGCTAGATAACATTGATGATCTCAAGGACAGATTAAGCGCAGAAATACAAAATATTTCACCTCAAGTTTTAGAGAAAGTTTGGCAGCTATTTTACTAATGAGTATGTTTTCGTTAAGAACATTTTGAACACTGAACACACATTGAAAGGAGCCACACATATAGAAAAATATTTTTAAGATACTTTATCACACATCCTTTTAGACGAAGAATTACCATCGAATGGCAAATGGATATAATTAACTGCTTTAAATTTCCTTTTATGGGTTTATCTTAAGAGAAGAGTGTATGTAACAAAGCTAGATAACATTGATGAAATCAAGGACAGATTAAGCGCAGAAATACAAAACATTTCACTTCAAGTTTTAGAGAAAGTTTGGCAGCTATTTTACTAATGAGTATGTTTTCGTTAAGAACATTTTGAACACTGAACACACATTGAACAAGGAGCCACACATATAGAAAAATATTTTTAAGATACTTTATCTCCTTTTAGACGAAGAATTACCACAATGGCAAATGGATATAATTAACTGCTTTAAATTTCCTTTTATGGGTTTATCTTAAGAGAAGAGTGTATGTAACAAAGCTAGATAACATTGATGAAATCAAGGACAGATTACAGCGCAGAAATACAAAACATTTCACTTCAAGTTTTAGAGAAAGTTTGGCATACAAAACATTTCATTTGAAGTTTTAGAGAAAGTTTGGCAGCTATTTTACTAATGAGTATGTTTTCGTTAAGAACATTTTGAACACTGAACACACATTGAACAAGGAGCCACACATATAGAAAAATATTTTTAAGATACTTTATCTCCTTTTAGACGAAGAATTACCATCGAATGGCAAATGGATATAATTAACTGCTTTAAATTTCCTTTTATGGGTTTATCTTAAGAGAAGAGTGTATGTAACAAAGCTAGATAACATTGATGAAATCAAGGACAGATTAAGCGCAGAAATACAAAACATTTCACTTCAAGTTTTAGAGAAAGTTTGGCAGCTATTTTACTAATGAGTATGTTTTCGTTAAGAACATTTTGAACACTGAACACACATTGAACAAGGAGCCACACATATAGAAAAATATTTTTAAGATACTTTATCTCCTTTTAGACGAAGAATTACCATCGAATGGCAAATGGATATAATTAACTGCTTTAAATTTCCTTTTATGGGTTTATCTTAAGAGAAGAGTGTATGTAACAAAGCTATATAACATTGATGAAATCAAGGACAGATTAAGCGCAGAAATACAAAACATTTCACTTCAAGTTTTAGAGAAAGTTTGGCAGCTATTTTACTAATGAGTACGTTTTCGTTAAGAACATTTTGAACACTGAACACACATTGAACAAGGAGCCACACATATAGAAAAATATTTTTAAGATACTTTATCTCCTTTTAGACGAAGAATTACCATCGAATGGCAAATGGATATAATTAACTGCTTTAAATTTCCTTTTATGGGTTTATCTTAAGAGAAGAGTGTATGTAACAAAGCTAGATAACATTGATGAAATCAAGGACAGATTAAGCGCAGAAATACAAAACATTTCACTTCAAGTTTTAGAGAAAGTTTGGCAGCTATTTTACTAATGAGTATGTTTTCGTTAAGAACATTTTGAACACTGAACACACATTGAACAAGGAGCCACACATATAGAAAAATATTTTTAAGATACTTTATCTCCTTTTAGACGAAGAGTTACCATCGAATGGCAAATGGATATAATTGACACCTTTAAATCTCTTTTTATAGATTAATCTTAAGAGAAGAATGTATGTAACAAAGCTAGATAACATTGATGATCTCAAGGACAGATTAAGCGCAGAAATACAAAATATTTCACCTCAAGTTTTAGAGAAAGTTTGGCATGTATTTTACTACAGAGCATGTTTTAGTCAAAAACATTTTGAACACTGAACACACACTGAACAAGGAAGTATGTAGAAAAATATTTTTAAGATACTTTATCTCCTTTTGAACGAGGAGGTACCATCGAATGCCAAATGTATATAATTAACACCTATGGTTAGGTGTTAATCTTTTATGGGTTAATCTTAAGAGAAGAGTGTATGTAACAGAGCTAGATACATTGATGATCTCAAGGACAGAATATGCGCAGAAATACAAAACATTTCACCTCAAGTTTTAGAGAAAGTTTGGCAGGTATTTTGCTACAAAGTATGTTTTTGTCAAAAACATTTTGAACACTGAACACACACTGAACAAGAAGCTATGTAGAAAAATATTTTTAACATACTTTACCTCCTTTTGCGTTTGCATTAATTCACTTAAAAATAATTACCTATACACCATTGTATTGTAGGTTGTCAAATTCGAATGATCGGTTAGAATTAATAAACATATAACAAAGCTCTCCAATCAATTAACAAAGCCGTCCAGTCAATTACAGTAAATACGCGAATCACGCTGTACTTTCCATTGCTTACTTAAAATACATTAAATTCGTTTAAAGGTTGACCAGTAGAAGTATTTTCCATAAACTTCTAAAACAATATCATGGTGAAAGATTTAAGTACATGCAACCTGAGCTCTAGTAATCAGTACTATATATGCGACTACGTAATATAATTTTAAAAGACGAGAACAATAGTGAATAAATTCAATAACATCGTGAAAGCTGATTCCAGATAATGCCTGATAAAAGCTACGTTCCATTAGCAGCAGCCATATATAATTATTACGTAGAAAGATAAATGACTGATATACCTCATTTGCATGTGCCGTAATGTCAGTCCTTTTCTATTAATTACCTACACGAGATAGGTACAGGGTCGCTACATCGAGAAACACAAATACCACATCAGTTCATTACAGGATCTCAGAACAAAGCAGATCCATAGTGTTCGCGGGTTGATAATCATGTATCATCAATGGTTGTCATGACGACGGTATGGAATGGTGGTACATACACTTAATTGCCGCTCCAATTGTTTTGCATAATGTCACCGTGGTAAACGATTTCAGGTGGAATCGGTTCAGAGGACAAACAAAAAAGAGAAAAGTACGGTTCCGCTGATACGGAGTACCTTAGCGAAGAATTGGACATTTGATCTTTTCCCAGCGGTAAACAGAACGAGAGTCTTTCTTTATATATACATCGAACCCTTTGTGAGGGCGTGCGCGAATACCCGCGAAAGTGAGTATAAAACCGAAATAATTCTCTCAATGTTCTCTTGGCGAACCTTTAATAGGATAATGTGCTTAAATTTAGATTTGATACAAAATACGAAAAAACGTATTTTTCCGTTCGCGTTCTTTTCCAGGTCGTTTACGTTTACGATGTGCTTTACTCATCGCTCAGATCTGTTGATTGCTACTAGTGTCATCACAAGGGAGGAGTAGGTGGCGCTAAAAATATATTATCATATAGCGAAAATTAATCATTGAATTTAATTCAAACAAGGGTTTATGAAAGTTCTTAAAGAAGATATGAAAAACATAAACTAGTCGTTATAAATAGTTTCGTTGTCTTTCAAAGAATTGTTACTAGCGTAATAATATTTACACCATTGACTACTTGGTGTGTATTTATAAACATTCAATTCTTCCTAGTTACGTTATTTTGCTGCAAAATCTAATATAAGATTCGTTTTGTTTGAATTACATTGTCATCGTTGTACCGTTTCGAGTCATTTAGCAGAATAGTTAGTACGAGTATATATCATGCTTCTTCGGATAATGTGTGTGTGTTTGTTTGTGTGTATTATATTCGCAGTAAAATCCGCACAGAATCGTACCTTACAAAAACCAAATACACACTGAATTACGAGGGTGGCCCCCCCCTCCCAGAAGTATCCGACTCAACAAAGGAAAAAAATGTATTTATTTTTCAACATAATCTCCTTTCTGCTCTATACACTTTTCTTCAAGTTTGGGAACAGAAAATAATCCGAGGGGGCTAAATCTGACGAATAGGGTGCATGAGGTAGCAATCCAAACTTTATTTCAATAATTTAAACCATTGCAATAACGGATTTGTGAGCTGGTGCATTGTCTTGATGAAAAAACACTTTCTTCGTAGCGTCTCCGTCTTTACTTGATTACTTCGCTCAAACGTTGCAATAAGTTCGCATAATACTCGTTGTTGATAGTTTTTCCTTTTTCAAAATATCCAATGAAAATTATTCCACACGCATCCCAAAAAACCGATGCCATGACCATGCTTGCAAAAGAAACGGTCTTCGCCTTCTTTGGAGCCAGTTTTACCTTTTGAGTTCATTGTTTTGATTATTCTTTTGTCTCACGTGTGAAGTGATGGAGCCATGTTGCATCCATGGTTATAAAACGGTGCAAAAATTCTACATTATTGTTGTAAAACTTCGCTAAACACTCAATTAAAACATCTTCACGACACTGTTTTTGCTTGAGTGTGAGCAAACGCTGCACCCATCTTGCACGCAGCTTTCTCATGTCCAAATTTTCAGATAATATGCGATGTACTGCACTTTTTAAAATGCCTACTATGTCTGCTAGCTCGCTCACTTTCAGTCTCGTTTAAACTCTGCTACCCAATAGTTCAGTGTTGTAAACAAGGAGCAGACTCACCCAGAGTAGAATCCAGTTCAGCTTTTATATCGGTTGGGCTGAGGTCTTTCAAATAAGAGTATTGTATCACGTAACATTGACCAATTTTCTCCATTTTTATAAATTCACTGAAAACGTTCAGTATTGATGGCTGCCAAACAAATACTGAACAACGTGGCTCCTTCAAACTTGAAACATATACTTTATAGATTGTGTACTTTTTAATACAGTGATATTGTTCAAACAACTACCGCCATCTCTAAGTCAGGCCGTGTACTTATAGGACCACTCCCTTATATATATACATATATATATATATTGTGCGTATATATTACATATAGTGTGTGTGTATTTTGCCGCATATCTAGATTAACTATCTACTGATGATGACAAACTAGTTGTCGAAATACAGACATAGAATAGGAACATCAATATGGAAATGAGTTTTATTTATCTTTTTTTGATTATCTTTCCAAGTGAATCACTATCTTACTATTACTACCTTCAGAATGTTCTTCCTGAAATAAACTTCTACTGCAAACATTCGAGGAAATCACAAATTTTCAATTATGTAATTAATTAATAAATAAAAAGTGAAAATTTTAGCAATCTATTTTTATTATTATTATTAGTAATCAATATGAATTTTCATAATGTAGAGGGCGAACCAATTCAAAAATATTAATTTGAAACAAGGAATCTTCGGCAGGAGTTCTCTTACTAATTAGATTCCATTTAAGCGATTTGGGGTGGTTAATGAAATGTAGATGTCTTTTTTTATTTTCTTAATTTTGTTTCTCCCTATCTTTCCAGGTTTTACGTGAATTTCCTTCTTTCCCTAAAGTAAACTTTTACTTCAAACGTCTGAAGAAGCCCCAAATTTTCAATTAATCAATAAATAAAGTAAATAAAAATTTTAAAATCCATTTTTTTTTTATTTGCATCAATATGAATTTTCATCAAGTAAAGGTCGAACTATATTAGTAATATTAATTTAAAATAAGGAATCTTGGGTAGAAATTTCTTTACCCGGCGCCTCCACCATTTTTCACACACATCTTATGCAATATTTTTAATTAATTCGCTTGTAATTAAGCGATTTTGGGAAATTAGTGAAATGTAAGTATCTTTCCAAGTTTTACACCAATCGCCACTAATTTCAACGCATTTCTTGAGCGTGTTTTTGTAAGGAATATAGTATACCAAGGATGCTTCCAGCATTACAAATTGCTATCAGAGAGAAATAGAGTGTGATTCCATATTAATAAGATTTAAAACATTTTTAGATTCTCGAAGATCATACATACGAGGGAGCGTTTTTATATTCGCGGAATGGGGGACAAAGGGTGGAAATAAAAAAACCAAATTATTTTTCTTTTTCAATATATTCACCTGCAAGACGGATACATTTTTCACATCTTTCAATTAATTTATTTATACCCTCATAAAAAATGATTTCTCTTTATCTGCAAAATACGCCGAAACTGCCTCCTTGACTTCATCATCGGCAGTAAATTTTTTACCCCGCAGCTCTTTTTTCATTTTCGGAAACAGGTAATAATCACTCGGGGCCAGGTCTGGGCTGTAGGGTCGGTGATTCACAATTTCAAAGCCCACGTTATGCAGGGCAGCTAACGCAACGCGGCTCTTGTGGACGGGCGCGTTGTCGTGCAAAAGCAGAACACCTTTTGTCAATTTTCCCCGTCTTTTCTCTTTAATGGTTTCTTTTAGTCGCTCTAATATTGAAGCGTAATATTCTCCGGTTATAGAAACACCTTTATCTTTATAATCAATCAACAATATTCCTTCCGAGTCCCAAAATACCGTTGCCATGAGTTTCCCAGCTGATTGTGACACTTTAAATTTCTTGGGAGGTTCTGTGCCCTTTTTATGCCACTGCATGGAGTCTTGTTTGGACTCAGGTTCATAATGATGAACCCAAGTTTCGTCTCCAGTAACAATTCCACTCAATACACCATCCTTGTCTTCATTACAGAGGTCCAAAAATGCACGCGAACACTCTACGCGCTGTTGTTTTTGCGACGGCGTGAGCATTCTCGGCACCCATCTTGCGCTGACCTTAGACATGCCGAGATGATCATGTAGGATTTTAAAAATTGTTGTATCGGATACTCCAAACATTTCTGCGAGTTGTTTCTTCTTTAGTCGAGCATCTTCGAGTACAATTTGTTCAACTTTTTGGATAAGTGCTGGCGTGGTCACCTCAATGCTCCTGCCCGGCCTCGAGTCGTCTTCAAGGGATTCCCTTCCTTGTTTAAATAAACTATGCCACTTGTACACCATGGTTTTTCCTGGACAAGAGTCGCCGTAAACCAATGACATCTCATTCATTATGGTCGCGACTGATTTTCCTTGCCTGGTAAGGAACTTTATAACGGCACGATATTCGATTTTTTCCATATTTCACTTTTCACTCCTGATTATGTTACTTGGTTGACGATAGCTCAAAGACTAACTGTCTAATGACAATGAAACTTCGTATTTATACTAATCATGGGTCGCTGCACAGGCCACGCCCCCAATGCGCCTACTCACCCATCTACAACCCGCTCATTCTGCGAATATAAAAACGCTCCCTCGTATAATTGATCTCCATACTTTTGATAAGGATTATCGCACTAAAACTTCTACAAAATTGAATATTTCTGTGTTTTTACACAAAAAATGCAACATTTTATACAATAATGCGTTCGGATACTTGTTCATAAATATACCGAAATCAAAATGTTAAACCATGAACGTGATTCTCTTAATACGTTAGTATAATATATGTATGCAGGTAGATATCCAAACGAATTCCCTTTTGCTTTTCCACAAAATACATAATTCTACATAGCGCAAGCGCAAAGTGTTTACTATACTCCTGTAAACATGTGAAGAACGCGAGATATTCCGCCAATGTAATAACTAGATTTATCAAAATACTTATTCAAGAAAATAACATTTCATGACGTTAATAATTGAAAAAGGACTTATATAATGAAGAGCACAGTTACAATTCAAAAAAATATGAAAAGGGTTGAATGTATGTATATGTCTACATACATACATACCTACCTATGTAATGAGTAACGAGACTGAATTTCTATTAAATTCTATGAAGGGACTTTACTCCTTTGAATACACAAATTCTTCATTACTTTGATTTCATATTCAAATTCAAAACTTTCTATAGTTTATACACATTATTATGCAGGTTCTTAAATGTAAATAACGTAGTTATGGTCCTTAGCGGAACATGATGTACCTTAATTAATATATGATTTGTTTTTCGAATTAAAATAGGTCATGTTCTGAATATGTATTGTTAAAATACGAGGATGAATCAGTAATTAATGACTTTAGACAAGAAAACACAAGCTTTTGGGTACAAATTGTTTTATTTTTCGAAATATTCTTCTTATAAATCTTTACGTTTAGTCCTTTAAATGAAATTGAAAATTAAGCCTTATAAAACTGTTTGAAATATGCAGTTGTTTCGATAATAAATATGTAAGGGTGGCGCAAAAATAATGTCATAATTTGAACCGGCTGCCAGTTTGTTATAAATGAAAAAAAGGAGCTCTGTTTCCATAGAAAGTTTATTTGGAAGTGTCAAATTGATGACATTATTTGGTGAAAATTATATAGCTGAAATGGCCACCTCATCTGAGTTGATACAATTTGCGCTCGTTTTACGGCATTTCGAATTGTTGCTCGCAAAACATCTGGCTCCAAATTGGCGAATTCTTCTTCAATGTTAGCTTTCAAGACTTGCAAGGTTCGTGGTTTGTTGTGGTAAACGCGAGACTTTAAAAATCCCCAAAAGGAAGAAGTCTGGTGCGGTTAGATGTCGCGATTTGAACGGGCAGTTTAAATCTCCAAAACGGGAGATCACTCGACCTGAAAATTGGTGTCTCAAAATCTCCATCGTTGCCCGAGCTGTGTGAGCAGTTTCTCCGTTCTGTTGAAGCCAACAATGATCGAGACCCGATGTAGCAACTTGCGACAAAAAGAATTCGTTTAACATCTGCCTCTAACGCTCACCATTTACGGTTACCGTGGTGCTGTGGCCCTTCATGCATTTCATATGGATTCTCTGTGCCCCAGAAACGCAAATTTTGTTTGTTAACATGACCACTTAAGTGGGAATAGGCTTTGTCACTCATTATGATTTTTGATACGAAATCATCCTCTTCTTGTACAAAATTTAACCGAGTATGGCAGTAAGTTATCTTTATCCGACCGTCAGGTGGCAGCAATTCTTGAACAGCTTGCACTTTGTAGAGGAACATTTTCAAGTTTTTCACCAAAATTCGTTACAATGAATGTCTGCTGATGCCTAATTGTTTACATCGTCATCTTGTTGATGTTTGTGGATTCCCTCTGACGTCGTCAGCAACAGCAGCAGCGATGTTCTCGGTCGAACGAGCAATACGAGGCCAGCCACTTCTTGCGACATCTGTAGTGGACCCAGTTTGCACGAGGCGCTCAGCTAAACGCTTAATCGTTCGAGCACATGGAACACGATAACGAGGAAAACAATAACAAAATTCTAAATTTTATCGAACTGTTCTAATTATGTACTAGTTTCCTTAAAATTAACTCAAATCTCTTATCACCGAGATAGAATTTTAGATTGAGGAAAAGCGTTTCAGTTTTTTCACTCCTGAAAAGCTTGTGAAAGATCCATCGTTTTTTCGACTTAAATTTTGTTCAGCGATAAGGTCCATCTCATCCTTAATGGCTACGTCAATAAGCACAATTGCCGTATTTGGAACGAAGAATATCTCGTAGCTGTTCAAGAGTTGCTATTAAATCCAGATTAAACTACGGTTTTGTGTGGTTTACGAACATGGGTTCATATCTTTATGAAGACGGCCGCAACGTAACTGTGAATATCGCGCCATAATAACGGACTATTTACTACCTAATCTATTTTTTCTATTCTAGAAAAGGTACCTCCAAATGAATGACCCCTTATATTGCATAAAAAAACAGAATAGGGCTCAAAATAATCTCATAACACTCCTAATAACACTTTAACTCTTTAAATTATATAAAGTAAACAGTACTCCATTGCAAATAGCAAATAACGACCTCTCACATAGTCATAAGCATTACTTCGAATGACATGCGAATTATTACAGACAACGCCTTGGATGGATCACAAAACATTCCGGTATACCGTCTGTACGTAATTCACAACACTCTAAATATAAGGAAATAATTTGAAATGTATTCTAAATGGTACTATTCAGACATAAGAAACGTAAACCACTCATATTCAAGGTAGAACAACAATAATACTTCCCTATTCGTCCAAGACTTTAGAAACATATTAGTCAAATCTACTCGTACATTATGAGCGTGTAATTGTAACTTTCTTGGAGATAAACAATGGCACGTTGCTTCAAAAACAATACGATTCTAACTCAATTGTGTTAATATCATAGTAACAATATTGATCTAAATATAACATGATAAAGACATTTTAAAATATACACATTTTCATTTCAACAAATTGCTTCAAAATGAGGTGCTATTAAAATTCCCAAGTTCGCATTAATGACAATTTTTGTGCGGTCTAAACGCAAAACTCGTGTGTTTTCATATGATTCATTCATTTTCTTTACATTTCTTTTTACCCCTCCCATTTTTTATTTTACCACCGGGTACGTGTTTATTTCTTTTCCAGTGCACCTTTTACACATAGTTCTACAAACAGTCTCGTAGAGGATTTTTTAATTGTATTTGCATTAAGAGTCGTTCTCCTTCTATATTTTTCGAGCTTAAATTTCATTAAATTTGAGCATATTACTTTTTTAATTTCAGCTCCGACCTTTTAGCAGTCCTAAAAGGAATATATAATGAAAAATCTACAATAAAGAATTCGTTTTTAAAGTTGAAAATGTACATGATAGACATAGATATATACTCAGAGTAAATGGCAAGGAATTCTGAAATATATTAATCTCTGTAAACTCCTGAAGATATTAATGTCTATATTCTCTGACAATATTGAATAATATGTATATATAAAGACGCACATATTTAAATAATTTCTTTTGTTTTCTTCAAAACTTTCATCTTTTGAATCAATACAATAATTTGCTTGTTCAAATAATACTCTAACGGATTTGTTAACGCCTTGTAGAAGAATGGTAGTTAATATGTCATTCGTTGTCTATTAAATGGCATCAAATGACAGTACAATTTTCAATGATCAGTTCCAATGAGGCCGAGGACATAAAATAATTACCTCTAACCAAGTCCAATAATAGTTCATTTTAAAAAATCGTACGTGATGGGAATATCAACGTACCGACGGTACAAATTTTCGTCTTTGAGATAATTATATATATTGTAGAAGTAGTCATTAAGTAACAGGTTATACGTAGTACTATGTCAAATATTCTAAAACACTTACCTTTCTGCATAATATTACCAAATTAAATGAGCACTTAATTTTCTTCTAATAGCGCGTTACTAGGCGATATTCGCCGCTATGGGAAAATGTTCCTATACACAGGAAACCATTTCACATTTAGTAATTCAATATTTGCGTACATAAAATAATCTTTGAACCTACATTCATATGGAATTTTTAGAAGCGCTATTAAAGGGTTTTCCAATAAGGACTTGACAACTTTTTTTCAAAACAAAATGCAGACCTTTTGAGATATTTCAAAAACTTTATTATCGGGTCGAAGTACAATCAAAACATTTATGAATGGAACTCGACTTCGTTCATACCACCGCGGGCACGTTTGCAGCGGTCGATTCGTTGGACCCAATTTTCGATGACTCGGCCACACAATTCGGCCGAAACGGCTGCTATTTCGCGTTCAATGTTGGCTCTGAGCTCTTCCAACGTTATCGACTTGTTGGCATAGACCAATGACTTGACGTAGCCCCAAAGAAAAAAGTCTAGAGGCGTTAAATCGCACGAACGAGGCGGCCAATCGACTGGTCCAATTCTTGAGATAACATGCTCATCAAACTTACTCTTCAATAAATCGATTGTAACGTGTGCTGTGTGGCTTGTGGCACCGTCCTGCTGAAATCACATGTTGTCCAAGTCCATATCTTCCAATTCGGGCCAAAAATAATCGGTAATCATGGCGCGATAATGATTACCATTCACAGTAACGTGACAATCGTTATCGTCGACGAAAAAATATGGCCCTATGACGCCGCCGGCATGCAAACTGCACCAAACAGTTATTTTTTGTGGATGAACTAGTGTTTCATGAAGCACATGTGGATTTTCACCCAACCAATAACGCATATTTTGCTTATTGACGAACCCATTGAGCCAAAAATGAGCTTCGTCACTGAAAATGATTTTGCGATGAAATTGATCATCTTGGAGCATCTTTTCCAGAACCCAATCGGAGAACGTACGTCGCTTCAAATGGTCCATCGGCTTCAATTCTTGAGTCAGCTTGATCTTGTATGGGTGTAAACTAAGATCCTTACGCAAAATTCGCCATAAAGTGGTCTGGGCGATGCCCAACTCTTGAAAACGCCGTGGAATTGACTGATTTGGATCATTTGCTACGGACGTTTCGACGGCAGCGATATTTTCGACACTTCGACCAACCCGTTGTCTCACTGGCACGGCAACATCACACAACGAATATGTACACTCAAATTTTTGCACTAAACTTGTTACTGCCTGTCTACTAGGGCGAGAATTACGATCGAAAATCGGAGTTAACGCTCTTAAAGTAGCGGTCACCGACTCCGAATTTCTGTAGTAAATTTTTATAGTTTGCAGACGTTGTTCGTTCATATACTTTACCATGATGAAAATGTTAAGTTTACTGAATAAATTGGCAGTAACAGTTCGATGATTAGTGAAAGGATGCGTTCACAAATTGAATTAAAAGTTGTCAAGTCCCTATTGGAAAACCCTTTATTGTCACTAAATTTTTTGTGATCTGATAAAATCTGAAGATATTTAAAACACTATTGGACCTTTCTATTACAAGACGATTTTTCGCGTCACTTAACGCATTGTAGTATGAGCATATATGTCCAATATTTATAGTAACTTCACTAATTACGACGAAAGATTTTCTAATTTTTCTATTATCCCAATTAATCCCCTGCAATTGTCATGAATAATTATTTATTCTCTAAACAAACATAGGAGAATATAGCAGCAAACATACCCTCTATTTCCACAGAATCAGAAAATTCATTATATGAGAACTAGCTTATAGTAGCAACTTTGTTTGGAGCTTTTCTACGCCTTTGCTGAACTCGATTAACTAGAATTACATTAAGTACGAATGGTCTACGCTCCATGGCCTTGTGATTGCTGTTATAACGCAACCCAGCTGGTAATAGTGGAGTTGCATATGAAATATGCCGGGATAAATCCGAATTAACAATGATATTTACGCTGTACGATGAATAAAGAATGCTTTAGAGCAACGTACATTCTTCTTATTCTATATTTATTAGAAATTAGTTCGTTAAATAAAATATAACTTATTTATGTATTACATCAATAGCAATGCGCTTGAATACAACAAAAAAAAACTAATTTAGGTAGGAAAATGTGCATAATTTACTCAATTCTTTCTCTACGAGCGCAGTCAGCGGTAATAGAATTGTGTCTTCCGCCAATCTGTAGTTTAATAAACAGGCATACTTGCGAATATGAGACCAGGGCAAAGTTACAACTTTACACAGCAAACTTTATAATTCAGTAGCGAGATCTGTACTTCAAAAGGAATATCTTGATAACACTTTCGGATTTGGACCGTCCTTATTAAGGAACTTTCTTTCTACGTGAGCGAGGAAGAAAAAAATGTAAACATGAAACTTAGAAGGCGATGGTAACCTCACAAAATAAAAAGGAAAAAAGTTGAAGAACTGAATATGCAAGACGTAATTAAATCGCTAAAAGTTTGCGCGCTCCTCTAGAGAAAAATTCGATTCGCCAAGCAACCATGTTTATATCGTGGCAATGTATGTATATAGAACGACGTGACGAAACTTTTATTCCAGGCCAAAATGCCACGATACGTGTTCAGTTTACAAAAGCAACCCGACAAAATTAGCTTCCTAATAATACAAATCCCCTTGCACCTGCACATTGGCGACCTTGCTCGTGTATCTTAATTTGGGAAATTCGCGTGGAATTATTTATTACATTCAACTCTAACCTGTTGCATTACAAGGCAACAATTCCCAAACAATTTAGGATACAATTTGAATAATTCCAATTACAGGTGCGCGTCATTATTTGCGATTTTATATTGAACGAACGGAATGTTGCTCAAATATTAACCAAATTGTCGATTTACATACAAAGCAGTTTACGTCGTTAGGTAAAACTGTTTGTACATAAACAAAAGCATTAAATTTAAACAAAAAAGTAATTTTAGTAATTAAATTACACTGTTCCAATAATTAACTCAATAGATTGTTTTATCTACGTTAACTCTGTGTGGACTTTCTATTTTTTTACAGATTTCACACACCCTGGGTCTCGGTACTTCATTACATTTAGATTTTATTCCAAACTTCCCGTTTTCTAGACATTGTATTATTTAAATGCACTATCCTTAAAGAATTGTAAATTTTCAAAGCAAACACAAAAATCTGCTTCTACAGCAAAATTTATATAAAAATATGAAATCCTGTGAAAATCTAGCATAACACCAGGTGTACCGGAAAGTCATTAACGGTTTTTTCGTAAAAAAAAATACATAATATTTAAGAAAATGGAAACATTTGTTTATTCAAAGTATTGGCCCTATGATTCTACACATCTTGCCCATCTTTCAGGCAATTTATGGATGCCATCCCAAAAAAACTGTTTGTCCTTGAACAACACCATTCATCGAGCCATTTTCTAACTTCGAAGTGCTGCTCTGCAAGCGCGTGTCCCATTGATACGAAAAGATGACAGTCGGACGGGGCAAGGTCTGAAGAGTACGGCGGATGTGATATTATATCCCATCCAAGGACTTTCAACGCTTCCTTGACCGGTTTTACTGTATGCATGGTTTAAATCGAAAATTTGCTATCGGTAGCGATTAGTATTAACTGCTTCGCCAGGTTTCAACAGTTCGTAATACACTACGCCACTCTGGTCCCACCAAACACAGAGCATTGTCTTGCGATCAAAACAATTTGGCCTTGAAGCCGATGGACCGGCTTTGCCAGGCGATAACCATGATTTTTGCGCTTAGAGTTTCCGAAATAAATCCACTATTCATCACACGTCGCTATTCGATGCAGAAATGACTTACGATCATACCTTTGAAGCAGCATTTGACAGACAATTTTTCGATTTTCCATTTGTCTGTCATTCAATTGATGTGGTACCCATTTTCCCAACTTTCGGATTTTCTTCCATTACTCGTAATCGGGGTCTTGGGTCACATTCAGTGCTTCGACAAATTGTTTTTGAGTTTGGGTTGAGTCTCCATCCAATAACTCCTGCAGTTTCGCATCTTCAAACATTTTTGGTCTTCATTCTTTTTCTTGCACATCGAAATCACCACTTTTGAATTATCGAAATCACGCGTTATATGTTTTTATGGCTGGAACATGGCCATCGTAAGTTTCTACTAGCAAACGATGACTTTCAGCAGATTTTTCTTTTGATTAAGTAAGAAAAGCAATGCGTGCCACAAATACACTTTTTCAGGCACGAAACTCGACATTTTCAAAGAGGTATAAATCTATGATAGTGTTACTTTCCCAAAATATAACATGTACGGCTTTGAAGCTTGATGTCAGCAGAATAAAATGATATATGCGTCAAATCATAGCATTACATACTTAATCCTAGCGACATCTGTTAGATAAACCGGTAATGGTTTTCCGGTACACCTTGTATATCAGCAAACTTTACAATTAATAATGGATTACGTGAAATATATTACATTTCTCCTACCCTGTTTAAAATATATACAGGGCGAAAGCTCTAACGCCTTGGAAAAGGAAATGTATAGGAATGGAAATACGAATGACTATACACGTCCAGTTAACAGACGACCAAGTAATTTTGGCAAACGATAGGGATAATTTAGAATACATTTTCGAGGTCGGTAATTTCTTACCGTACACATAATATGCCTGCGCTCGCTAAATTCTAGAAAGATGAAGGGGTGGTATAATACGTTTATACAAGTAAAATTTATTCAGAATTGTTCGAGTCATCGCAGTGTGTTTGTGATAATATATTTGCCGTTTTTAATTCAATGTCTTATAGTTCAATTAGGGGGGACTAATTTTATATTTTTATAACGAACTCCTGCGCCATGGGCAAAACGAAAGGTATTACAAACAGTGAAACAATTAGAATAGAAACTTCATTAGGGACTGGTTTGTATTCTCAAAGCGAATTTGCTAGAAAAGTAAAAGTTTCACGGCGAACAGTGACAAAAATTGTAACATTTATCAAAGAAAATTTGCCCTGGACATCAAGCGGTGGACAATATATAAGATAGAAAAATTATTAGTATTATTTTGCAAAAAGGATAAGCCTTTCATCAGAGAGTACTACAATCCTTTAATATAAAGATATCAGAGCCGATTTTGCGTGCTTAATTATACGTTATTTGATCCAAATATTGCTGGCAGAAATACCGCGTTTAACCGAGGAAATAAAGACAAAGTACCAGAATGCATCAACATCTTACTGTTTGGGGAATGGAGAAAGGTCTTTGTATAAAATGATATCACAAACATTTTAAAAATGTTGCCTTATAATACGTACTAGTTACTGCTCTAAATTCTCAATAGCAGAAATACCTTCGGAACGGAATAGAAAGGAGTGTGTAGCGTAAAGTGTTAAACATCTTTACTGCTGTGACAGTATGGCGTTACTGGGGCTACAACACAACTTGTGTACTTTGTCGAAGGGACAATGAACTATTATGATGGCCTTTATTACTTCAGCAATTGCATAGAAAAATCTTTTCATGTTTATGCAAGATGGAGCCAGCCCTACGCCATACCGCGAAATTTATCCAGAATGTTTTTCATGATTTCGGTATACTGGTATTGCTTTGGCCTGGAAATTCATCGAACCTCAATCCAATAGGGAATGTTCTTATATATATTGTTTACTCTAGACTTGTAAGACACCGTAGCAGGCTTTTACGGTGTCTTGCAAATTTCTGATTTCTTTCCAGGCTCCTTCGATATTTTATCTTAAAACACTTAAATTGGGAACTGGGATCGAGTAAACAATATATTTAAGAATATTCGACAGCATACCGAAGCGAATTCAAGTGGTCACACAAGCTAAGAGAGGTTTGACGAAATATTAAAACAAATATATCCCATAGTTCCTATACCATATGTACTCAAATCTATAATATAGAAACGTACGTTTTAAATTTCATGTGTTTGGATTTCATTTCGGTACAGCTCTATGATTTTAGAGCTGAAGAGTTAGTTTAATTTCCAGTTACTATAAATAGCACGTAAACTACAGGAGAAATACGATAAACAAGGTTTACAAAGGAACACAGTATACATGTGTTGGTGAAGAATCAACAGATCTAAAACCATAATACAACGAAACCGTCAAACAATGCGAAATATGCAAGTAATTAGGTATAAATTTCGATAAGAAACAACAGAGAAATAACATCTAAAATAAATAACACTAGAGTTAAACCCCTAAACGGAATATTATGGAGTAGAGAAATAGTAAAATGGAGAAGGACAAGAATACATGATAACTTAATAAAAAGCACGTTAGTACACGGATCCGAAATATGGCAGATAAAAAGAAAAATAGAAGTTTCAGAAATGGACATATTGAGGCGATCAGCGATGACCTCGCAACGAGAGCGAATACAGAAATGAAGCAACAAAAGAACAAAATGGGTATAAGTTATGGATTGCGTTGATGAGAAGCGATTGATCTGATATAGTCGCCTATAAAAGATGGATAAGGAGAGACTACCTAAAAAAAGGAATGAAATGGACACAGTTGGATGATCGCCGGAGGAAAAGACTTTTCATAATGAATTGAAAGCGCACGAGGAATAATAAGAGGAAGAGGATAGAATGAAAAAGATTAGGTATCGGACATCACACAACCATCATACATATATTGAATGAATTTCATATAACATGTGAAACGAACAAATTGTTATGTACATATCTTTGTTCATTAGAAAAAAATCTTCCAATAATTAAAGAAAAATTAAAGAACGCCTGTGCTTCAAACGATTAAAAAGAAAAAGAGGACAATAAATGTATTTATATTCCACAAGTATGGCTTGCATAGCATTTTTAAATACAAGAACGGTAAAGTTCTAAGTTAGCTTTCATTTATGAGGGAGAAAGACTATCTGTTATACATACATACATACAGTGTTGTATCAGCCAAATGGAATAAATTCGATAATAATTAAATGGAAGGGTGTTTGAAAAAACGCTCGGACACGTCAATTGGGATTTTTAGTTGCGAATCTTTTCAAATAAAAAGTTTATATACAGGGTGTGTCATGTAAAAGTGGTCAATACCAACCTGCTTATTTTAAATACAATATCCTATCAAATATTAAATTTTTGGATTCTTTAGAAAATCCCAGACATATTTCGTGTACAATGTCCTATACCTATCTTCGACAGTTTCGAAAATATTAAATGTTTTCAGATTAATTTGAAAAATTTTTGATAATGTAAAAAATAACAAGAAAAACATTAATGTCACTGTAGGAGATGTTCAAAGTGTTCGCCGCAAACGTCTTGACAACATCATAATCTTAAATAAAAATTTTTTCGAACGTTGCTCAACATCTCAGGTGTGACCGATCTAATCGCAACTATTATTCGTCTTCTTAAGTCAGCTAAGTCGAGGGGTTTAGTTTTGTATACTATACTCTTGACATATCCCCATAAGAAGAAGTCTAATGGCGCTAAATCAGGGGATCGTGTTGGCCATTCCATCGATCCTCGCCTACCTATCCACCGATTCGGGAATATTTGGTGGAGGTACTGCAGGACATTGATTTGGTAATGGGGTGGTGCTCCATCTTGCTGGAACCACATCGTATTTGCTGGAACTTGTGGGTTTGCTAGATCAGGATATAAGTTTGTCAAAGCTGGCACGAGATTATTTTGCAGCAATGCTAAATAATTGTCGCCATTCAAATTTCCATCACTGAAAAGAGGACCTACGATATGATCTCCAACAATTCCTACCCAAACATTAACCTTCTCAGGGTATTGCGTATGTTCTTCCCTCATCCAGTGAGGATTTTCCCTGGACCAATAGCGGCAATTTTGACGATTAGCATGACCGTGAAGCGTAAAGGTACACTCATCAGAAAATAAAATATGTTCTAATTGGATAACATTGTTATCTAACATTGTCATCATTTGTTCACAAAAATACGTTCTCCTATCAAAGTCGTTTCCCATGAGCTCCTGAGTTGGTATAATTTTATAGGGATACATTTTATTTTCTTTTAATGTGCGAGTAATCGATGAATGGCAAACATCGAACATTGACGCTGCTTGTCTACTAGAAGTATGCGAGTTTTCTTCAAACTCAGCACAATATCCACTTTGGTATCATTACTTACTGCATTCGCAGCTGCTTTTTTTATTTGCCTTACATGTCCAAACTCGCGAAACTGCTTTTTTATTTTACTAATTGTTCTTTGGGATATAGGCGGCAAATTTGGAAATTTCTCATGAAATAAGTGAGCAACTTCCATTTGTGTCCGTGTGTTATCTCCATAACCAATCATCTGCAGAATTGTTATTTTGTGCATTTCTGTTGAATGAACCATTTTGCTGAAATGTAGTTAACGAAATTCAAACAGTTATGACACTGACAACACTATGACACTGACAACACTTTGCTAAGGCAAAGTATTTTAAAACGAAGTACAAGTACAATTAAAGATTTTCACTTAATAGTTCGGTAAACTAACTATTATGTGAAAATCTTATTTTAATTGTAAACAAAATTATTAATCTGAAAACACTTAATATTTACGAAACTGTCGAAGATAGGTATAGGACATTGTACATGAAATATGTCTGGAATTTTCTAAAGAATCAAAAAATTTAAGATTTGACAGGGTGTTGTATTTAAAATAAGAAAGTTGGTATTGACCACTTTTACATGACACACCCTGCATATAAACTTTTTATTTAAAAAGATACGCAACTAAAAATCCCAATCGACGTGTCCGAGCGTTTTTTTGAACACCCTTCCATTTAATTATTATCGAATTTATTCCATTTGGCTGATACACACTGTATATATACTACTATATCCTAATAAAAGGCAAAAGAGTAACACACTTAAATCTCTTCCCTGAAAACGCGTAAGCCCTTTAACAAGAGTAATTCAATTCTTGTATAATGTTTATTAAAATCAATTTAATTTCTTTTTGTTGTAGATTCCAGGGTATTCTGTTCATCGCGTTTAAATATCGATTTCAAATTCTACATCCTATATTCTCAGTACTTTGGTAACTTTTTGCAAGAAAGACTTAAATGCCTGCATCAAAGAGAACTCCAGTAAGAGTTCAAAAAAAGTTTGCTGAGATTCCTCTACGGTTATTGCAAAAAATTCAGCATTCGAAAGCAGTTTTATGTTTCCTTGTTCGACTTAACTTACTTTTCAGTATTACAAATCGAATATAATTCAAATAAAAAGCCATAGAAAAGTATCCTGTAATACTTACATTTATTTCCATGATTTTCAAATGCCTTTTAATACGTTATTGAATACAATAAAGTAAAAAGGATGTTTACTATAATTATCAAAATTGCAAACAAGTGTCGTTTTTAGAATTTAATTTTATCTGATATTAACTTATGAATTCTATTTCGAAATGTCTTTATTAGTTATATCAATTTTCATGAAAAATAGTTCTTACTTACATTACAAGGACAGGATATCTTCCTGAGTTTGAGTTCTTACCTGAAACAGAGAGACATTTCTGGTGTAAAACAACAGCGAGAATATACAATATTCAATATTTAAATAGTTTTAGACGTTGAAACAGTAGAAAGGTATTTCTTTACATTTAGTTTTAATTTTAACGAAAATGAAGAAATAAATTGTAAAAGCTGTATAAATAATATTCAGTTCCTTTGAGAAACATAATGCACTTTAGCCTATTTCAGAAAGAGGACGTAATGCAACATCTTCATTAGCTTAATTAAAAATGGCGAATTATAAGAAAATATAAGTGCTTTTGTAAAATAAAAAACTGTAGAAGTAACACTGACTTTAAAACTAATCGTAGTCAATAAATAAAATTTGTTATATAGTACAAAAGAGCACAAGTAGATGACTGAAACGACAAAAATAGCTACATAAATTACAGTACATAGACCAGTACTAATACAATAGGCGTGAAAATTTTAAAATCAAAAAAATTAAAAATGAACTCAAACTACGACGGAAATATACAGTATCAGAGGAAAGTATTTTGGAGTTGAAAAAATGGAAAAAGATAAAATAATAAGGAATTCCGCTTACAGTGTAATAATAATTGTACTATATCTTCAGACAATTTATTTGTCTAAATAGAGTCCCAATATTTAATTCAAGGTTATTAACACTGAACCAATTTTCCGCAGTTGACATTGCTCTGTTTTCTTCGCCTTTACATGTTCTTCCGTATAGTCAACAAACAAAAATTTCGTATCATCAACATAGATACTTCTCCATGCATACACTATGCTAAAAGGAAGGTCTTTTGTATACGAGTACGGTTCCATAAGTACCTGGCCTAACCTAGAGATGGCGGTAGTTGTTTGAAAAATATCAGTGCATTAGAAAGTACACAATCTATAAAGACATATGCTTTCAAGTTTGAAGACGCCACGTTGTTTAGTATTTGTTTGGCAGCCATCAACAGTAAACATTTTCAGTGAATTTGAAAAATGGAGAAAATTGGTCATCGTTACGTGATACAATACTTTTATTTGAAAGGTCTCAGCCCAACCTATATAAAAGCTGAACTGGATTCTACTCTGGGTGAGTCTACTTCTTCGTTTACAACAGTGAAATATTGGGTAGAAAAGTTTAAACGAGGCCGTATGAGCTATCAAGATGAGCATCGCAGTGGTCGACCAAATAAGGTGACGATTCCAGAAATGGTGAACAAAATCATCAGCGGTACTGGATGATGGTCGACGGAAACTGCGCGAGTAAGCATTTCAAAAAATGCGGTATATCGCATACTATCTTAAAATTTTGACATGAGAAAGGTGTGTGCAAGAGCTGTGCCGCGGTTTGTTCACACTCGAGCTAAAACAGTGCCGTGAAGATGTTTTAATTGACTGTTTAGTCAAGTTTAACAGCAACGAAGCAGAATTTTTGCGCTGTTTCATAACCACTGAAAAGGGAGTACCGGCTCCAAAGAAGATGAAGACCGTGTCATCTGCAGGCAAGGTCATGGCATCGGCTTTTTGGCATGCGCGTGGAATAATTTTCATTGACTATCGTGAAAAAGGAAGAACTATTAACGGCGAGTATTCTGCAAAAACGGTAGCATTTGGCTAAGAAGAAATTGTTGTTTCATTAGTACAATGCAGCAGCTCACAAATCCGTTATTACAATGCCCAAAATTAATGAATTCAAGTTTGAATTGCTACCTCATGCACCCTAGTTGCCAGGTTTAGCCCCCTCGGATTATTTTCTGTTCCCAAACTTGAAAAAATGGATTAGTGGTCAAAGATTTTCCAATAATGAAGAAGTGATATCGGCAGTTAGTGTCTATTTTGAAGAGCAAGACAGTTCTTATTATAAAAAGGGAATCGAATTTATTGAACATCGCTGAGAAAAGTGTATAGAGCTGAAAGGATATTATTTTGAAAAATAAATACATTTCTTTCCAAAATTTTTGTATTTTCTTTGTTGGGTCAGGTACTTCTGGGACCACTCTCGTAGAAGCCACTATCGGAAACTTTGATTGAGAATTTACCGAGCTTATAGTAAGTTGCAGTGAAACAGTATATTATCTGTTTCGAAAATATTTTTCATTTTTCGAATGTTCATAAAATCCCAAATTGCGTATGGGAATCCCTACTATTTTCAACTGATATTTCAATTATATTCTTATGCATTCTCATGATAAGATTTTGCATTTTCCATTAATATATTAAATTGTATTTCATTTTCCGATTTAGTTACATTACATTACTTTAAATTAACTAAACTGCAATAAAAATATGTAAATACCTAAAACAAATAAATTCGTTATTGCCTTTGTTACATTAAATGTAATTAACAAATTTAATTTATGATGGAAGATTAATTAAAATTTAAAACAATATTAAATCTACTTCGCACTAAAACCAAACAAAACGAATTCAAAATACATGAACGATGCAATTACATACAATTAACTTATGGATTATATTTTTAAGGTGACATATTTTTAAGTGTACATGTGCATTGCCAATTCTGATACGTCCACGTTTTGCAGCATCATCCCCTGACAAAAACCCTTTTCACATTAGGTAAGTCTGACAGCCACGTCTCATTATTAGATGTAGGATTACGGGGTAAGCCCCGGCCATCAGAGTGACGCGCCGGACACAGCTCTTGGTGCAAGTTTCCAGGACCGTAGGTGGTCCGCTCTCGATGAAATAGAAGAAAAGAAAAGAAGGAAAAGAGAAAAGGAAAGGAGAAACATCTCCAAAACGACACATATCTGTTTCCTATAAATCAAATTAGGCGTGTTCTGTAGTTTATCTCGGATCAGTGAATCCCCAGCGGACTTCGGACGAAGGTTCAGATCAATCCAGCGACATCGTACAGCTAAATATAATACATTTAGATTAGTTTCTGTGTTTTGTATATATTAAGGAGTAGTTAATATTCTGCGGGTAAGGCTACTGAAATTATTCTATGAAAAATAGCAGTCAGTCGCGATGTAAATATGTTAATGTATGAAAAAGAAAGAAAATCTATCTACTTCTTACAACTTGATCAATAAAATTGCTGTAACATAAGATATAATATAAGCGATAGATTTTCTTCGTTTTCAAAAGCTATTTCCATATTTAAAACAAATTTAACTTTCATATAACTTATTACTATTATATATTATACGGTGTGAATTTAAATTAAGCCTCATTCACCCTTGAATTTCCGTTTGTTTAATAAAACTTCATTGAAATAGTAATATTGTAATAATAAGATTATAAGATTATAGAATAAACAACTATAACCGAAATATCAAACACGTAAGTTATACAACCATGCTCAGATGTATTAGACACCCCAGGTAAAAACCCTTATTCTCGGTATTATCCAAGTATGACGGAAATTAACCGTAAAAATAGTTAATGGTATTTACAAAAACGCGTTTTTGAATACCCTAGTTAATCCCCTATTGAAAAGAATAGGTGGAAAGGGGAAAGTGTGGATTTTAGAAATTTAGTGTCATTCTAGCAGTATGTGAGCAACGTGCGTTTGTGAGTTTGTGGTAGAGATCAATTAGATTATCATATTTTTTCACGTTGTGTCAGTTATTTGTTGAAGAAAAATGCCTAAAACACGCGAGTTGTCGGTAGGGGAATGCGCCCAAATAGTGCTACTGCATTCCCAGAAGTTATCAATAGCTGCAATTGCAAAAAAAAAAATGTTGGCGATGTGCAGTCCGTACAACCATTAGTCGCTATCAGGAGAGTGGGTCGCTTGTTAACAGACCAAAAAGTGGCAGAAAACCCTGTACCTCGATTAGAGAAGACAGAATTTTACAAAGACTGGCTCTCAGTGATAGGAAAAAATCGTCGAAACAGCTCGCCAGTGAGCTGAAACAGCGTTATCGCGTAACAGTTTCTGCGCAAACAGTGAGAAGTCGTCTCCAGCGTGCTGGTTTACAAGGGTGTAAAGCGCGACGTAAACCGCTTTTAACTGACTATCATAAAAAGAAGCGATATTTATGGGCCAAAAAAAAATTGGACAATCGAGAAATGGTCGAAGATTCTTTGGTCTGATGAATCGAATATCGAGGTATGTCAGTACGTCTTCATGACTAATATTCTTATCGTTATATGCAATTTAGTCTACATGTAACATTAGACAAAATTAATCCTGTCTAAGTGCTAACTTTCTTCTTTTGCCTGGCAGCTTTGGGGACTACCTGGGACGTTATACGTTCGGCGTAGGCAAGGGGAAGCTTATGAACCATAATGTATCATTCCCACAGTAAAATTTGGAGGTGGTAGTATCATGGTTCGGGGTTGTATGTCTGCATACGGTATTGGAGAAGTGTACCTGTGCGATGGACGGATAAATAGCCAACGCTATTTAGCTATGTTGGAGGAAGTATTAGAACCGTCTGTGCTAAAACTATTCAACCAGGATATTCCACAATACATTTTTCATCAAGATAATGCGCCCCGTCATAAATCGGGAGCTGTAATGCGTTGGTTCGAGGAAAACACAGTGGAGGTATTGGATTGGTCGCCACAAAGTCCCGATTTGTCGCCCATTGAAAATTTGTGGCGTATCTTAAAAACTAAGATCACGGAACATAAATGCCTGTCAAAAGCAGAATTATCAACAAAAATTCGCGAAATATGGGCTGCAATACCACCGGCAGAGTGTTACAATTTAGTAGCAAGTATGCCTCGACGAGTGCGAGCTGTCATTAAGGCCAAGGGCGGAGCGACAAAATATTGATAAATTGTACTATATTACTAAATAAGACTTTGTACATAATTTTCACAACAGTTTTATTTTCCTCACCTCTCTTTTGACTAAACTATATAAACTATATATGTATGTATGTACATAAATTCATAAGGTGTCTAATACATTTGAGCATGGTTGTATTATACATGGATGATTTAAAAATATACGCAGGCACAGAGCGACGACTTTATTCATTACTAGACAGAATAAAAAACTTTAACTCCCACACGCAAACTCAGAACATACTTTCTGACCATGAGAAGTAAGACTCTTCCAAAATAATAGTAAAAACAGACAACAAAATCATACAATTAAATCTCAGTAACCAACAACAATGAAATAGAAACTTGGAAAAACAAAATAATAGATGGAACACATCATCACCAAATTATGTAAACACTTATTGAAAAAGAGGCAACGAACGAATGTATGAAATTTTGAAATATTTACGCAGAACTGAAGGTTTTGAGATTGCCATACAAGCTCTCGTTGTGAAAACCAGAAACTATTGTAAGTATATCATAATAGAAAACAACGCGACAAACATATCCAAAAAATGTCACAAAACTTTGGAAACAATTGAACATATCACAGGCGCATGTACGAACTTTTAAAAATAAAAGTCAATCGATCTCACACTAACACGCAATAGACCCGTCACTACTATCAGAAATACTAAAGAGACAAACCTAATTTTCATTTCTACACCAAACATCTATAACCTTTAGCATAAAGATACAGAAGAACGCAATAAATATATCCCTCTAGTAGAAGAGATACAGCAACTATCGCATCAGAAACAGGCCAAAATTATATCAACTATAATTTCTACCACTGGAGTAACTCCCAAAACAATTTCCCTTTGAAATGTTAGTCGTCTTGTTCTAATTATGAACTTTATTCTTTTTTATTGGAAATTTTAATCATTGGGGTAATAAAACATTTAGTTTTTAATAACGACGTTTCTGGAAACGAGATGGCCTTTTTCGAATTATTTATTTTTCTTAATCTGCAATACTTTTAATACGCAGCCCGTCTCTCAGAGCTCAGAACTTTTTTAAAATAAAAACAAAAGCTTACTAGTTTGGTAAAATTCATTTATTTTATTCAAAGTAGTCACTTTCGGCTTCAACACAACGTTTTACACGGTCAATTAACATGAATGAATTTTTAAGTTCATCTTTAGAGATGTCCTTCAAGATCACTGTCGACTCCTTGTAATGGCTTCGTCCGCCTTTCGTCGGCAAATGTAGTTTAAAGAATAGATAGAAATCACAGGGGACCAAACCTGGTACTATGATGGATGGTTGATTGTTAAAATGCCATTTGTAGTTAGAAAATCAGTGATAAATGTCGATCGATCAGATGGGGCTTGATCATGTAACAAACACCAACTACCTTTTCAGCGATATTGAAGGCGCACACGACGAATACGCACCAAAAGACGCTTCATAACACCAAGATAATATACTGCATTGACTGTTTGACTAGTTGATACAAGCTCTTTCGGATCATATTGAAAATACCACGTCTCATCGCCAGTTACAGTAGAATACCTGTAGTTTTGGAAGACTCAGAAAAGAGCAAATCCTTTTTTGAGTCTTCAATCAAGTTTGTACAATATTGAATTCGGGACAATTTTTGATCATCGGTTGGCTTGTGTGGTAGAACCCTTGCACAAATCGTTCTCAATCTCAAATGCTGCATCAAAATGCTATGAACTGAACTATTGGAAGTATTTAATTCTATTTCCACGTATCGCAATGAGGATTTCGGCTTATTTCTGATAAATTCACGCACAAGTTCGATGTTACTTTCCGATACCATAGATTGTTTTGCACCAGGATGTTCGTCGTCATTTATGTCCGTACTATCGTCTTTAAATCGTTTATACCAATTATACACACTCGTACGTGATAAACACGCGTCACTATACACTTGTTCATCAAATTAAAAGTTTCAGTGAACGATTTACCGAGTTTAAAATAAAACTTAATATTTGCTCTTTGTTCAAAATTCGTTTTTCGACCAATGCCAAATGCACACTGTTACTTATGCGCAATTTCTCTGCTTCTATAGATGAAAATATCATGTTATTTTGACATAACGTTGGTGAAAGATCTACCCTACCGACGCATACTTTTTCTTAATAGATGGCGCCACTAAAAATTACTATTTTATAAAAGTTTTGTTTTCTCTACGACAGATTATGTAAATACTAAAACAAAAAATGTATGTTCAATAAATTTTTTAAATATTTATTGTCATTTTTATGAAATATTTGCATAATCGCCTTTAACAGAGTACATAAGTATTATACATAAATTCACCTGCGAATTCCATATGAGAAAATAGTTATTATTGCAGGTGAAACAACAGTTTACCTCCTTTTTCGTTTGAAGCACCCATTTCAGAATTGTAAATATAGCTAAACCAATTTCAGACAGGGACCAGCTAACGAACATTTAAGACTTTAAATTATTTACAACCACTTTATATATTTACGATTCCCAAATAGACTACTTCCATCTTGTATGTTGCACAATGTCAATAATACATGTGTTTAACCAGCAACGAAGTTCAGGTTTTGAAACTTTAATCTCGTTAATGTATGTGTTACTTGCTTATTCACTGAAATTTAATTAATTTTTTCAATTTCTTTTCTGATTAAACCCAAGCTCGCGTCATTAATTCGAAATTTTCAACAAAACGGCAAAGAACAAAAAGAAACGAAAGTGAAATAAAACACAAAATAAAAGGAGTTTAATTATTAGAGTAACAATTGTTCGTAGGTCCGTAACAGTAATGGCACGAATGGGAACTCTAGAATGTTTATACGGGAAACTAATTCCGTGTAATTAATAGCTTACATGTGTTGCACCACGTTTACCAATTCAATTTACGTTCTGCACTAGAATGCAGAGATTCCGGTTTAAAATGTCGCTATAGTATTTCTTATTGTAACGATGGATCGTTTTTCGCAGATCCATTCAAAGGATTGCCGGATGCATCTTCCATTTACAAACATTAAATTCTGTCTCGTGACTTAAATATATTTATTGGGTTGGCAACTAAGTACTTTCGGTTTTGTAGTATAAAATAAAACACTTTTCTTTAAACAAAGAATAGTTTTTAATCAATTATATATTTTCCATTTTGCTCAATGACCTTTTGCCATCTTTCTTTCAGCTGCATGATTCCGCGCTCATAAAATTTCTGGTCCTTATCAGCAAAAAAGTGAACCAGGTGCGGGTGCATCGTCCTTTGTGAAAGTTGTGAAAGAATTCTGCCTTCGAAATAAATGGTAATCAGATGGTGCTAGACCAGGGCTGTATGGAGGATGTGGCATCACTTCCCAGCCAAGCTCCAATAGTTTCCCACGAGTTGCCAAAGATGTGTGAGGCCTTGCATTATCTTGGTGGAAAACTACACCTTTCCGATTTGACAATTCTGGCCGTTTTTTTTATTGCTTCATCCAGTTCTATTAATTGTTGACAGTAAACATCAGAATTGATCGTTCGGTTCCTTGGAAGCAGCTCAAAAAACACAACACCTTTGTAATCCCACCAAACTGACAGCATGATCTTTTTTGGATGCAATTCAGCTTTCGATGTGGTTTGAGCTGGTTTATCGTGTTTGCTCCATGATCGTTTTCGAACTTTGTTACTGCACAGGACCCATTTTTCATCATCAGTGATGATTCTTTTTAAGAAAGGGTCTATTTCATTTCGTCTAAGGTGCATATCGCAAAAGTTGATTCTTTGTGTTAAATGAATTTCTTTCAATTCGTGAGGTACCCAAATATCAAGCTTCTTAACTAGCCCAAGACATTTTAAATATTTTTCAATTGTTGTGTGCGATACATGTAGCCTCTCCGCAACCTCTCGAACAGTTATATGACGATCCTCTTCAATTATGACTTTGATTTGGTCATCATCAACTTCAGTAGGCCGACCAGAACGTTGCTTATCTTTGAGGGAAAAATCTTCAGAAAGGGATTTTTTATACCAATTTTGACACGGGCGCTCTGTTAAGCAATTAGCACCATAAACTTCACATATCTTTTTGTGAGCCGCAGCAGCTTTCTTTCCTTTACGGAAATAAAATAGTAAAATATGTCGAAAATGTTCGTTTCTGCACTCCATTTAAAATTAACCTACAACTAATAGCTTTAATAAAAATCACGCACTACTTGCTTCTGAAGTTACGTCAATGTGACTAGTATCACGCGACAAACGGTAAAGTACAGCATTAACATACGTTATACGAAAAATAAAGCAACGCTCTCTATCAGTAAAAATCGAAAGTACTTAGTTGCCAACCCAATACATTGTATTAATTCTTTATTTAATATTCTTATTTCACACTTATGATGAAAATTAGTGCAATAATAATAAGAAGAACCACCCGACAACTAAGACCAAAGAAAGCTCACAACCAATATGAATACGGGAATCTGCTGCGTAAAATAACGTGCTAAGAGTTGCGTAGTTGCAGAGAAGTACGGTAACTAATGCTCTTCTGAGAGGAACTAGACGTAACGACTGTGTAATAAATCTTACTCGTGGATCTTGTGGATTCCGATTTTTCTTACAGCTCGTGGAAACAATATGCAAAAAAGTACAGAGTAAAACTCAGAAGTAGAAGAAAATAGACATCATCTAAGAGGCTCTAAAACTACAAAGTGAGAAAACGTCATGGGAAATGAAAAATAGGAGTGCAAGGCTAGAATAGGATAATCTACACATGTAACACATATAAAGCTGCCGGAGTTAACACTGTATAGCAAGTTGTCTTGATTTTCGAAGACGAAACCCGATCACTTAGGTGGTCTGAAATTTCAAAGCTAAAATAGAAAAGCTGAAGAAATAGGACTAAAGAAGCTGAGAGATTCCAGAGATACATAAGGACCACAATCGATCCCAAAAGCTCGCAGAGAAGTAGACTTTATAACCACCTCGAGTAAACCTGAATAGTTGTAATATTTCTGCCTTTGACACTGTTTTATTTTACTACTATTGGTAAGTCTGGAGAGATTCTCCCAAATAAAAACACCTTCACTTAGCATCCTAACAAGTTTATTTAATTTAAAAGTTTTATATATATAGGAAGTAGTCTTGATTTTCGAAAGCAAAATCCGATCACCTAGGCGATCTGAAATTTCAAAGCTAAAATACAAAAGCTGAAGAAATAGGACTAAAGAAGCTGAGAGACTCCAGAGAGACATGAGAACCACAATGGATCTCAAAAAGTCGCAGAGAAGTAGACTTTATAACCACCTCGAATAAACCTCAATAGTTGTAATATTTTTGCCTTTGGCACTGTTTTGTTTTACTACTATTTGTAAGTCTGGAGAGATTCTCACAAATAAAAACACCTTCACTTAGCATCCTAACAAGTTTATTTAATTTAAAAGTTTTATATATATACGAGGGAGCGTTTTTATATTCGCGGAATGGGGGACAAGGGGTGGAAATAGAAAAACCAAATTATTTTTCTTTTTCAATATATTCACCTGCAAGACAGATACATTTTTCACATCTTTCAATTAATTTATTTATACCCTCATAAAAAAATTATTTCTCTTTATCTGCAAAATACGCCGAAACTGCCTACTTGACTTCATCATCGGCAGTAAATTTTTTACCCCGCAGCTCTTTTTTCATTTTCGGAAACAGGTAATAATCACTCGGGGCCAGGTCTGGGCTGTAGGGTGGATGATTCACAATTTCGAAGCCCACCTTATGCAGGGCAGCTAACGCAACGCGGCTCTTGTGGACGGGCGCGTTGTCGTGCAAAAGCAGAACAGCTTTTGTCAATTTTCCCCGTCTTTTCTCTTTAATGGCTTCTTTTAGTTGCTCTAATATTGAAGCATAATATTTTCCGGTTATAGAAACACCTTTATCTTTATAATCAATCAACAATATTCCTTCCGAGTCCCAAAATACCGTTGCCATGTGTTTCCCAGCTGATTGTGACACTTTAAATTTCTTGGGAGGTGCTGTGCCCTTTTTATGCCACTGCATGGAGTCTTGTTTGGACTCAGGTTCATAATGATGAACCCAGGTTTCGTCTCCAGTAACAATTCCACTCAATACACCATCCTTGTCTTCATTACAGAGGTCCAAAAATGCACGCGAACACTCTACGCGCTGTTGTTTTTGCGGCGGCGTGAAACCCATCTTGCGCTGACCTTAGACATGCCGAGATGATCGTGTAGGATTTTAAAAATTGTTGTATCGGATACTCCAAACATTTCTGCGAGTTGTTTCTTCTTTAGTCGAGCATCTTCGAGTACAATTTGTTCAACTTTTTGGACAAGTGCTGGCGTGGTCACCTCAATGCGCCTGCCCGGCCTCGGGTTGTCTTCAAGGGATTCCCTTCCTTGTTTAAATAAACTATGCCACTTGTACACCATGGCTTTCCTGGACAAGAGTCGCCGTAAACCAATGACATCTCATTCATTATGGTCGCGACTGATTTTCACATATTTCACTTTTCACTCCTGATTATGTTACTTGGTTGACGATAGCTCAAAGACTAACTGTCTAATAACAATGAAACTTCGTATTTATACTAATCATGAGTCGCTGCACAGGCCACGCCCCCAATGCGCCTACTCATCCCTCTACAATCCGCTCATTCCGCGAATATAAAAACGCTCCCTCGTATATAGGAAGTAGTTTTGATTTTCGAAAGCAAAATTCGATCACCTAGGCGATCTGAAATTTCAAAGCTAAACTACAAAAGCTGATGAAATAGGACCGAAGAAGCTGAGAGATTCCAGAGAGACATGCATCTCAAAAAGTCGCAGAGAAGTAGACTTTATAACCACCTCGAATAAACTATTTTGTTTTACTACTATTTGCAAGTCTGGAGAGATTCTCACAAATAGAAACCTTCACTTAGCATCCTAACACGTTTATTTAATTTTAAAGTTTTATATATATAGGAAGTAGTCTTGATTTTCGAAAGCAAAATTCGATCACCTAGGCGATCTGAAATTTCAAAGCTAAACTACAAAAGCTGAAGAAATAGGACTAAAGAAGCTGAGAGACATGAGGACCACAATGGATCTCAAAAGGTCGCAGAGAAGTAGACTTTATAACCACCTTGGGTAAACCTGTATAGTTGTAGTATTTTTGGCTTTGGCACTATTTTGTTTTACCACTATTTGCAAGTCTGGAGAGATTTTCGCAAATAAAAACACCTTCACTTTAGCGTCCTCACAAGCTTATTGAATTTAAAAGTTTTAGTCAATGTTATAGGCGAAGTCGATGAACTCGATGTATGTCTGTCACATTCTTAGTAGGTACACTTAGTTGGTTATTATTAATGGTAGTCAAACTGTTTGAACTAACGGCTGTAGGTGCATGTAGATAAGATCGGCATAATTTCAAAAAAGAATAATAAAAATCTATATAAAAAATTCTGCGGACTGTAAAACACTTTAATATTTTAGGGAGAAATAACTGAATGATATTAGTTACTACTGGGAAAACCCCAATATAATAATAAATTTAGAAATATTTGAAAAAAAACTTAAAAATTACATACATCCATAAGATTATCAATTCGCACAATTCTCTTGCATCCTAAGCTTCTAGAACATACAGACGTTTCGTTAAAATTTGGACATTATTACAGTAACAATGACAATAATCTAGACAACGGTCAAGTACCACCACCGACATACATACGAGGTCTGAACAAAAAATAACCGTTATTTTCAATTTTTTCAAGAAGTATTTATTTATTCATCAATAACTATCTTGTCCCTTTCAAAGTAATCTCCCTCAGATATAATACACTTATGCCAGCGGTTTTTCCAATCCTCGAAACATTTCTGAAACGCGCTTTTTGGTATCGCCAACAGCTCCTGTTTCGATTTTTCTTTTATCTCCTCAATCGTAGTAAAACGCTTTCCTTTCATCGGTGTCTTCAGTTTTGGGAAGAGGAAAAAGTCAGCGGGGGTCAAGTCCGGTGAATACGGTGGTTAAGGCATGATAACGGTTTTGTTTTTGGCCAAAAACTCACGCACAAGCATCGATGTGTGAGCTGGTGCTTTATCATGGTGATTGTTTTTTCCACAATTCCGATCGTTTGAGCCATATTGCTTCACGCAAACGTTGCATAACTTCCTTGTAGTATTCCTTATTAACCGTACGACCTGTTGGCAAGAACTCATGATCCACCACGCCATTATCATCGAAGAAAGTAGTGAGTAAAACCTTCACATTTGATCGAACTTGGTGTGTATTTTCTCGGCCTTCTGTAAAGCGCTTGTACCACTTATAAACACTTTTTTGAGACAAAGTGGACTCGCCGAATGCCACAGTCAACATTTCAAGTGCCTTGGAGTACTTGATTCCGTTTTTAACGCAAAATTTAATACATATTCTTTGATCGTTTTTTTCGAATAGCAAAAAATCTAAGAGCACACCAAAACACGACTAACCTTTTTATCTGTGAAAAACAAACTGGCAATCCAAAATGACTGATATTGCCAACATATATAACAGACATGTGTACCAACATAACAGAAAAAAATGCGAAAATCGAACATACGTAACTCACGAAATTTGAAAATAACGGTTATTTTTTGATCAGACCTCGTATATATATATATATATTATACATCCCAATGAACGTGGATGAAGCCGATGCCACCATTTATTCTCTTTTTATTCTAAAATTTGATGTTATGTTTAGAAGTATCGAACATGTGTAAAGACTACGTAATCTTACAAGGAACTGTGAAGTAAACTTATGCGGGAACGTGTATATTGCCGTCAATCAACTCAGATGGAAAGATAATGCAGTTCTTCGAGCTCATTTCTGCATGTTATGTCTTAGCAAAAGTGCAATATAACCACTGCCTCTAAGCGGATAAAAATCAGTTGTCGTGTAAACCAACTTTTCTTAGGCGAAATATACTTAAGGAAACCCTTCGAGGCTTTCTTTGCAACTATATGTTGTTGTAGATATAGCGGATGTCATATAAAGTAATCATATTCAAGCTTACTTCTCACAAGTGCATAGTATATAGCCTTAAAAGTTACAGGATTACTGAAATACTACACAATCGTATTAGGAAGTCTACCGATTTGGTTACAGATCAGCACATGGCCATTATATGATCTACGAACTGCGGATGAAAGTCATAAAGCCAACGTTATACAAGAAACGATATTAAAGTTTATTAAAATAAATTTGGGTTACCTAAAGGCAAATGACTAAAGCCGACAAAAGATATTATTATTACTAGGTGGGATACTGAAAAAAAGGGATACGCGTATTACGTAAATAATATAAAAAGATGGAGCAACATCAAACAAGAACTTTAGATATACATTCCAAATCACTCTACTACGAAAATCTAAATACAGAGGAAGAATATTGGGGATAGCAAGGAGGAAAACAGCACAGATTAGAAAACCGTAGCATGAGTAAACGAGGGAAACAAAGAAATTGAAATGCTATAACGTATCTGAGACAAGAAGAAATTAAGAAAGTTATTGAGTAGGGATCCGAGGGATTAGTCAACTTGATGCTACGTCTTGTGTCCTTTGAAGAAGTAGATAGACTTAGGAAGAGAGAGAAGAAATAAAACTAGGCGAGTATGTCTGCAAACAGTAACCATTAATCGCAAAGCAAAAAAGCGGTAGTTTTATGTTGTTTTGAAAGTTCATTATATCAGTAGTTGAATATTCCATTGCTTTCTGCTATGATCGTGTTCGACTAATGCGTTTTATAAGGAGTGTAGTGCATATTCACTTAGCCGATCCCCACCACATTTCCCTCTTAGATTTTCGTACTCTAATGAATTCTACTGCGTACAACCACTAACTTAAAAATATAATATGAACATTAAAAATGAAAGACTGGAAAAGGAAATATTAGAGCGTACAGATACTACAAGAATAAGCTTCAACGGTATGGAAACAGATGTCTTAGAGAACAAAGAAGTAGCAAAACAAATACAAACTCAGGTCATGAAAAAAGTTGTCGTCCCTATCATTCCTAACTTATGGATTAGAATTGTGGACATTCTCGGAAAAGCGCGGAAACAAAAAATGGAAAAATTAAGGACAAAGCGACAATGGCACTCGTAAGTATATTGGTCCAAAACCTACAAACAAAATCTAAAAAGCAAATGCTAGATGAAAATCAATTGGACATGTAAAGAGGATAGGAGAACGAACGCCGAGTATATGAATTAAGACCTACAAGGACGAAATAGAAAAATGAAGTTTAGAAAACCATGGCATGAGTAAGCGATACTTACATCCAAAAAATAACCGAAAATCAAAGTAGTGAATATCACTTTGGAAAGTTACAAAGAGAATTAGCAGATCTATAAAACACATACCACCGATACGCAACGATGATGGAATTTGGGTGAGAACTAATAAACAAAAAGCAGATGCATTTGCGAGCTATCTAGAAGACACATTTCAATCGCATGTAGAACAAATTCAGACGCAAGTTCAAGTAGAATCAATACCAAGAGCGTTAAACATAGCACTAACAACTCCCAAGGAAGTATTCAAAGAAATAAAGGAGAACATCGACCGAAAAAAAGCTCCAGGATTTGACCTGATCAGTGGACAGATCTTAAGACAGCTACCAAAGAAAGGTATTGTGAAACTGACACATTTAATAAATGCAGTATTCAGACTAAAACATGTCCCAGTATTGTATTATGGAAAACAGCCGAGGTTATAATGATACCTAAACCAGGAAAACCTATTAACAGTGCAAGCTCATATAGACCGATGTCATTGTTACCTCTAATATCAAAGCTGTTTGAAACGTTACTGTTAAAAAGAATAAAAAAATTAATTGAAAAACAACAACTCATCCTTTCGCATCAATTCTGACTTCGGAGTGAACACTCCACGATCGATCAAGTACACCGTATTATAGATATGATTGAAAAATCCCTTGAGGAAAAGAAAATATGTTCGGCGATATTTTTAGATATTGCCAAAGCGTTTGATAAAGTTTGGCACGAGGGCCTACTAATGAAACTAAAAAGAAACTTTCCTATTCAATATGTTCAGCTATTTGACTTAACAGATCGAGCCTTCAAAATTAAACAAGAAGATGAGTCTTCTGAACTTAAAATAATAAAAGCAGGTATTCCGCAGGGAAGTGTTCTTGGATCAGTATTATGTCTATTATATACATGTAATATTCCCGAAAAATAAAATATCAAAGTAGCAACATTTGCGGATGAAATAAGTACATGGACGAAAAAGTTGCGTATAAAGGCAAATGAAGAAAAATCTACTCATGTTAACTTCACAAATAGGAAAATAACCAATCTTCAGATAAAATTGAGTAACAACACAATTCCACATCGAGGAACGGCCAAATACCTAGGCTTAAATTTAGATGCAAAACTGAAATGAAAGGAGCACGTTAAAAAGAAAACAACTGGGCTAAAATTAAAATATAACAGTATGTATTGGCTATTGGGAAGGAAATCCCAATTATCAATCCGTAATAAACTACTGGTTTACAAACAGATGATACATCCAGTATGGACTTATGGCATTCAATTGTGGGGCTACATAAAAAAAAAGTAATTATTCTTGCATCCAAAAATTTCAAAATCGTGTTTTACGTAATACGGTAAATGCTCCTTGGTACGTGCGAAACAGGAATTTGCATCGGAAACTCCAATTGGAGATGGTGGAGGACGTGATTGGAAAGTTTGCCAGAAGCCACGAGGAGAGGCTTCATGAACATCCAAATCACGAAACTCTACAGCTACTAGTAAATCAAGACCTTGTTCCCAGGCTCAAAAGAACAAAACCTTTCGAACTAGTCTAGTGTAGTGAGAAGTGCATTGAAATAGTGAAAAGCAGAGAATAGTGCAAGTGTAGTAATGTGAAGGTTGTGTGCAAGAAATCTCCAGAAACTAGAACAGGGCGACGGAAACATCTAGACTAATAAGTAGTGATGTATTAATTTAGGACAATAACAAAATGTTAGTTAATCTCAAATATTAGGTCCATTGTAAAAAATTTTAAAAAAAATGAGTAAGCGAGGAAAGCTGAAGAGAAGAAAAATGGAGAAGATATAGGAGTGGTACAACGTACTTGGGAAACGATGAAATGAAGAAAGGAAATTAGAGAGACTACACAACTTGGTCCTATGTCTTACATCTTTAAAAAGAGTAAGTAAATTTAAAAAAAATTAAATAAAGAAAGTACATCGGCTGAAATTAGCCATTAATTACAAAGCAAAAGAGGCGGCGGTTTCATTTTGTTTTAAACTCCATCGTATTAACATAAAATACGTGCTGATTTTCCAGACACGGAATGTTTCGACTGTATCCCGTTTCTGCAGCACATAACATGTTTATTTAACTGACAACTAGAACATGACAAAAATTTCATTAATCTGCACTTGCCACTCTCATGCCAGATACAGTTACTAGAGTGCTTCTATTTTTATTAATGAACTATAGTGTAATTCCCTTCACATAACTATCGAAATTATTCCGCGCCGAATGATTGATACTAATTTTGTCGATGCATTAATAACGTATTTGGTGCGCTTAAATAAATTAATGCAACAAATCAACTAATTTGACAGGCCGGGTACGAGTCTCTAATCTAAATTGCTGATTGTTTCAAATTCCCGGTAGCAATAATGTGCGCGAAATTAAAGTTAATTAATTACGTTAAACATATATTTCATTCAAAATCTGGTCAGGATTGGTAAATTTGTCGGATATTACATTACAGGAGTTTAAAATACAAAAGTTATATTAAAATAAATGTTTTTATTGATAGTTGAAAGTAAATAAATTCTATTTCACTTCCCTTTTTGAGTAAACTAAAGGAAATATTTTCAAATATCACATTGTTACCGGGCACTTCAAATAATACCAAAAAGTGCTGCAAACTAACGCTTCGCACAATTTGGCATTGTTAGCAAATTATTTAAAAAATAAACTTTTATCCCAGCTAATTTGGTAACGTAGACTTTCGCGGTCGTGGTCCATGCTATCTGCTTCTGGGTTTCCGGGCATTTGTATGGGACATCTTCAGGGCTGAACTACTGCGCTGAAACTGAGTTTCAGCGCAGTAGTTCAGCCCTGAAGATGTCCCATAAAAATAGGTACGAAACGTCGGCAGATATACTAGTGACGCGGTTCCAGCCCGGAAACCCAGAAGCAGGTTTTATCCCAGCCTTTTCCAACAATATATTAAAACGCAAATAAAAGATAATTCATTAGAAGTTTTTTACTCAGTAATAGTTGGGATATGTTGTTATAGAAGTTGAACACTTAAGTTAAGAAAACGAAACTTTTTTAAAAGAGTAATTCTTAGCGGCTCTATCTGTTGGAAAAAATATGCATCGGTAAGGTAGATCTTACACCAATGTTATGTTAAAGTTTCATGACATTTTCATCATTAGAAACAGAGAAATTGCGCATAAAAAAACAGTGTGTTTTAAAGTCAGTAAATCGTTTACTGAATCTTTTAATTTGCTGAAACAAGTGTATGGTGATGCGTGTTTATCACGTACGAGTGTGTGTGAGTGATATAAGTAGTTTAAAAATGGTCGTACAAACATAAATGACGGCGAACATCCTGGTGCAAAAATCAGTGGTTACGAAAAGTAACGTCGAACTTGTGGGTGAACTTATCACAAATGAGCCGGAATTCTCATTGCGATACATAGGAATGGATTTAAATATTTCCAAATATTTAATTCATCGCATTTTGACACAGCATTTGGAAATGAGAATGATTTGTGCAATGTTTGTACAACACAAGCTAACTGAATTCAATATTGTACAGACTTGATTAAGGACTCAAAAAGGGACGAAAACTTCAGATATTCTATTGAAACTGGCGATGAGACGTGATGTTTTCAATATGAGCCAAAGATCAAGTGTAAAAGCTCTAAATAAAAAGATTCAAGCGAAGAATGACCAAAAAAAGCCTTTGGAGAAACAAAAATTGAAGACGATGTTGATATATTTTTATGATTCGAAAGGCGTAGTGCACAAAGAGTTTATACCAACTAGCCAAACAGCTAATGCTATATATTATCTTGGTGTTATGAAGCGTCTTTTGGCGCGTATTCGTCGTGTGCGCCCTCAATATTGTGAAAATGGTAGCTAACGTTTGTTACATGATAATGCATCTCATCGCTCAACGCTTATCACTCATTTTCAAACTACAAATGGTATCTAACCATCAACCATTCGCCGTATTCACCTGATTTGGTCCACTGTGATTTCTATCTATTCTCCAAACTACACTTGCCGATGAATGGACAGCGTTATGCCGATGTCGAAGCCATTAAAAAGGCGTCGACAGCGATCTTGCACGACATGTCTAGAGATGAACTTAAAAATTCATTCGACATGTTAACTGACCCTGCTAAACGTTGTATTAAAGCCAAAGGCGACCACTTTGAATGAAGTAAATGAATATACGATCTGTACCGTCGAAAGCCAAAACGCACACTGACTTTCGTTTTGACTTTCAACGGTACATATTGTTCACGGAATTTGTTTCGTGCGGGTTTTTGTCGTAGTTTTCCAATTACGACACTGGTTAATTATCTGCTGATGATGACAACTAAGTTGTCTAGATACGTATACAGAATACGAAAATTAATGTGAAAAAGGGTTATATATCAACCTTAAATGAGTAAATTGATCAACCACAGGCTCCATCAAAATTACCATAGAAGTAGAATATTGTATTTTTATTTTTATTATCGTTATTTAAATATATTTATGTGCTTTCACTTACCTTGTACAGTTATTACCACAAAAAGATTCAGAATCTAAATCAAAATTGAAACTCAATATTTTTAGGTCGATCCATAGCGATATCAAACTAGAAAGAGGGCTCTTATATGTTTCATTTAAAAAAAGCGAACAATGGTGTGCATAGTGTGCAATTCAAAGCCTACAAGTTTGTTTACATTTTCGATCTGATAACAAATAGCTTCAAACAACTGCATTCTCTCTATTGCCATTTGGACAATATTATGAAAAATGTATACATATATTAACTTCACTCCGCAAAATAGCGACGAGAAACGAACTTTCACACTGCATTTGCGTACTATTCTCCATAAAATATTTAATTTTGTAACGTAATTTTAATTCCGATATTTAATATTTTAAGTAAAAGTTTCAGCGACATACCTTTTGATATTTTTAAATTAATGCCAGTTTAGAATGCTTGACGAAGATGACGATAAACTTATTAAATTTATATTAGTTATAATCAAAATTATTCTACTAAATGAAAAACCCAAGGTATTGTAAATGGTTTGTTGCAAAACTTTTAATGTATTTCACCATATCAATACCGAATGCAACATTCGTAAAATATGGTAGATGAAATTCAAGTAACAAATTTAGATCTAATCAATTAGGTCATTATATTTACACAAAAATGTATATATGTACATACGTTATACATAAAAATTGTATTATCAGAATAGTTATCTAATAAATTAATTCGATTTTCTATTTAATTAATAACTAATAATAATAATAATAATAATTAATAATTTATGATGTACACGAAAATTATCTGCCGAGTTATGTAGAATGGTATTTACAACTTTTTATGCAAGTAAGACTGATTTAAAACATAGTAGTACAAGGTAGAAGATTTGCATTCGCGTATATACAGTTATGCGCATAATATACGAATAATTCTTTTCTTTAATTTTATTTATTCCCGTACGGAATAAATAAAATTTACGAATTTATTGCACGCCAATTTTTCTTTCGTGCTGCTCACTACTCACCTGTTTCTTGCAGTTATATTTCGTTCAGAACCTGAGCGGACTATCACAAACTTACTTTCGCACACTTTTGCGCCATCAGACATTAAATCCAGAAATTCACAAATAAACTTATTTACTGCATCAGATGATGGTCGTTTTTTCGAAATATGGACCTCCGACATATTTTTATGCAACGTACAACACTCCATAATACAAGTGAACGCATCTGAACAAAGACACACACTGCATTACATACATACATATCAGCGACAAAACCCCTTCCGCCGGCCGAATTTCCGTACTCTAATGATAAATAATACACTCCGCGCAACATGAATAGGACCAACTGCATATATGACATTTGTAGTTGGTATAAACATGGTAGCGCGCTGGAATTGTTATTTTCGAAAATAAGAGGGTTGATAAAAAGATGTATGTAGGTACCAAATATAATTTTTGTAAAAGTCAGTGCAAATGTACGTTACTATTGACAATAAGTAGAGTAATTAAACGCCACTTGAATACGACCAATCTATAAAATAAAAGATTCGTTTGCAATAACAAAATACTTTATTGTTCAATAATGAGTACTTTTGCCATTATTTCTTATAACCTCAAATAGTCGGGATGGAATGGAATTATACAGGGTTCTCAAGTAGTCAACGGGAAGTTCCGCCCAACTTCGTTTCAGCGCCTGCTCTAGTTCGTCAGCGCAACTGAATTGGGTAGCATTGGAGTACAATTTACGCGACAACCATCCCCAAACATTTTCTATGATGTTCAGGTCGGGGGAGAGCGATGGCCAATCGAGAACCTCCATGCCTTGTTCTTGAAACCAGCGTCGAACAATGCGCGCGGTGTGAATACTGGCATTATCCTGTTGGAAAATAAATGGCCCACCTGCCATAACGTTGGAAAATTTGTCTTTCACCTGTTGCAGCAGCTGGACGTACTTTTCCGAATTCTGTCTGCCCTTCACTATTACTAAATCAACAGGTCCGTTATAGGAAACAGCTCCCCATACCATGACTGAACCAACATCGGCTCGCCTTCGTGACTGAATCACTTGATCTTTACGTAAATCGTGGAAATAATAAGAAAACCCATCCGGGCCATCTAAATTAAACTTCTTCTCGTCACTGAAAATAACAGTTTGCCATTCTCTTGTCCACCCCATTTTTGCTTGAGCAAACTGAAGACGTGCAGTGCGCTGAAATTCCCTTAAAGGAGGCCGTCGTTTAATTTTCAAACGTTTTAAATGCGGACAGGTCTTCAGTAACTTCTGTACAGTTCTTACCGATGCATTCGTTCCAACGTTATTCGCGATTTGTCTTGCCGTTAATGCCGAATTCGATGCTTCGCGTAATATGGCTCGACGTTCTCTCTTAGTTGTAACGGATGTTGTTCGCCCTTTAAAACGTTTTCCATAATTCTCGGGATCCCTAATAAAATTGTTCACAACCTGGTGTGATCGACTTATTTTCTTTGCAGTAGCCCTTGAGGAATACCCTTCTTGATGGAACGCTTTAATTTTTCCAATTTCTTCCATACTTAAGCACTTCTGTCGTCCCATCGTTGCACAATACTCTTAATTACAGATGTTTGTTTATACGGATACACGTTGTAACTCGACACTCATCCGGTAGCTTACTATTAAATACTGGTCGTATCCAACCGGCGCGGTGCATTTTATATGTATGTGGTACTTACGTCACCCAATGCATAACGTTAGGCACTATTGCGCAATAATGCGTATTATTTGCCATATCATACCATTACAAACTTGCATTGTATTTTTAGTAAATGAATTGTTTTTCAAACCACCGAAAGCTTGCAACAAGTCGGGTGGTCCTATTCATGTTGCGCGGAGTGTATATGAAATTAGAAAAAAAGAAGAAAATACCGTGTAAGGAAGGAACGGAAGTCTATCATCAACCAGAAGATTACCTATTACCAACTAGAAATACATTTACAGCCAATGTTTGAGATTGTAGATTTTTTATGATATAAATTAGAGATAATAATCCCATCTTTCGGTGGCCTACCCGTGTTGTCTCTACAGTCACCCGATCGACCCCGGGTGTGAAGTGTGTATCTCGTTTGCCCTGACGTCTATTCGGGTGGTTAGGGTAGGAACTTAGTAGGCTAAGGCCAATAATAATAATAATAATAGATTTTTTTATTAAAATTAATATTTTAATAAACATGTACAGGTTCTTCTCGTGATACAAGATGCATTAAATAATAAATCGTAATGTACATATGTCAATTTTGCAATGAAGTGACGCATTAATGTTATGTTCCCCTACCAATTTAACTGACGTTGTAACTTCTGCATTAAAGAGGGCGCTGATAATAAATGGACATTTTCGAAACGTCTGTGTAATTTACACTTTCCTTGCAGTAGCAATCGTTTAGCCTAACAAGTGCATTGTCACTTACATCGATGGAGAGCCCCTGATACGATGCAAATGTAAACGCGGCTGATCGGTTTCCTGGGGAAATTGCGCACCACAAATCAGCAAACGAGAAGTCGTTTCGCGTCTTTATAATTGAATCGAAGAGAAGATGAAAACAAAGAGCGAACGGAAAGTGTTCGTGCTTCCGGTTTTCCGATTAATAAAGCGCCCGCGAAACTTTACACCGCCGTTCTTCCGTGTTAAATCGCCGTGTAAAATTTCCTACCTTACGAGATGTCGCCAACGACGTTTATTTCTGACAAAACAATAGAACTAAACTTTCAGACGCGTAGCGAAGATGGAGGAACGCCAAAAAAGAAATAAGAAGTATATATTCTAACAACTTTGTGTCTTCGAATGAGAGGCTAAACACAAGTTAGGAGTTGTGCGGATACAAGAAGTGTAGACGCTAAAGTATTCAAAGTGATATGTTAAGATGAAATCGAATTTCTGTCTTTGAATTTGGTCGAAACAACATAGTTTTCAAGTTAATTTCGAATATAAGATAATTACACCAGCAATACTGCTTTTATTTTGTTTCTTTTCATGTTCTTCTATTTTCATACCGTACTTGAATTTCCAACTTAGTTTGCAAACTCTTTCTTCCAACTATCCCATTTATGTTGTTACTACTGTTTTGCATTTAGTTTTGTTTCGTATTAGTTTGTATTTACGATCACTTACAATTCCATGTGGTTTTAGTTTAATAGTAGGAGACTGTATAGAATAAGCTGCAGTATTGTGCAAATTAATGGAATCATGACTATTTTTTTAGTTTTCTGCATGTGGCAACATTGTTAGGTCAGTTCTTACAGTAGTTTTGTGTCAAAAAACATAACCTATATCACTGGGAATACATTACACAATTATTCAGTGCGTTTTAAAGAGTTTATTCACATATACTCTTTCAAAGTTCAAAATTTGATTTATATTGTGCTTTTACCGGTTGTTCGCGATATGGATATCACGCCCAGAAAACGTGAGAAGATTGTGACATTAAGTGAGCACACTTCAATAACACAGAAAGATATTGCTCAGGAATGTGGTGTTAGTTAAGGAGCAGTAAGCAGGATCCTAAAGCAGAAAAATAATACCGGAATAGTTGAAGTGAAACAAGCGGGAAAATTTGGGAGGAAAAGGAAGATGACACCCCGGGATATCACTTTTTTGGTCAGAAATAGCAAGGTGAACCCAAGAAAAACTAGTTTTGAACTACAAAATGACTTAGCCGACGCTGGAGTGAAACTGCACGACTCGACAGTTCGTAGGAGACTTTTAGAGTCTGGAAGAAAAGCCATTCGACCACAGAAGAAGCAACTCCTCACTCAACGAATAATGAAGCACAGGCTTATTTGGACCAAGAAATATGCCAGATAGAATGAGGAAGACTGGAGAAAGGTGTTGTTCTCAGACGAGTCCCATTTTTTGGTGCAGGGGGAGCGGTCAATATTCGTGAGAAAAAGTGGAGATGAAAAACTCACTGCAGCTCATATCGATCAGACTGTCAAACATCCTGTAAAGAAGATGTTTTGGGGATGTTTTTCGTACATGGGGACTGGATCGCTGGTGCCTATAGAAGGCATGACGAACAGCCAGAAATATAAAAAGCTACTGGATAAATATTTGGGAAAAGATTTAAAGAAATTTGAGCCAAACGGAGGTGCAATTTTCCAACAGGACTCAGCTCCATGCCACAAATTGAAGGTTATGGTCAAATATTTCAAGGAAAAAGGAATAACTCTCCTCGACTGGCCTGGCAATTCTCCAGACTTAAACCCAATTGAAAATCTGTGGGCCATTTGTATTTTGTTTACATAAAATGGACTGTACAACGAAGACAAAATTGATAGAAGCAGTAATTCAGGTGTGGTTTCGGGACGAGAAAATAAAGGAAAACTGTCGAAAGTTAATAGATTTCATGCCGAAAAGAGTTCAGGCTGTCATCACAGCCAAAGGAGGGCATATCTCTTATTAAATTACTAGTAATTTATAATTTTATACCATCTCATCGTGATTATATGACAAATAAACAGTTTTCTTAGTTATATTGTGTTTGATTCCATTAATTTGCACAATACTGTAAGTCTTAAGTAATTTTCGTTTCTTGGAATAAATTGTAATGAAGCGTTTGTTGTTCCACTGACATAAAAATTGTCATATCTGAACTCGTTAACAGTAAACGAGTTTTACTACAGTGCTGTCAATGTATAGTTATGTAGTTATGAGGCTGCTTTGTTAAGTAAGTTTCCATACAATAACATGTTTATTTTTTAAAAAGGTAGTGAAAAATTATCAGAGAAGTTAAATACATATAATCCATTATATGCCACCATTAAATTCTATATATTTTCGCAGCATTCTTAATGCTAAAGGATCTTTCAAATTTCGCGGTTTCTTAAAGAATAAATAAAGCACATAATTTGCATTCAAAAACTTTTTATTGGTAATTGAAATATCAGTTATGACATTTATATGCGAAAAATAATATCTGCCAAATGACCTCCTCTTGCAGCTCCACAGACGTCTAGTCTTTTGTTAAAATTTTCAATGACATTTTGACTTAATTGAGGCTCTATCTCACCGATGTTACGAATAATTGAATCTTTCAAAGCAGGAATTGATTGTGGATTGTTTTTATAAACCTGACTTTTCACATAACCCCAAAGAAAATAGTCTAACGGTGTCAAATCACATGATCTTGGTGACCAATTAACATCACCGTTTCTTGAGATTTCACGTCCAGGCAATTTTTTTCTCAATAAATCAATTGATTCGTGTGCAAAGTGAGCTGTAGCGCCACCCTGTTGAAACCACAATCCTCTAGATCAATATTCGTTAATTCAGGCCACATAAATTCGGTTATCATCCGACGATATCAATCACCATTGACAGTTTCTTGTACAGCTTCATAACCAACCGGCGTCTCAAAACACGCCATTGTTGCTGTAAGCAGTTGTAACTCCCGACTCGCACGACGAGTTAATTTTGGAGGATTACGTTGGAAAGCAGTTTGAATTCGTGCAACATTTTCTTCAGAAACACGAGGGCGGCCAGGACTCTTTCTTTACATACACCTCCTGTATCTACAAACTGTCGATACCATCTGCGAATGTTCCACCCATTCGGAGAATCAATTTGGTAGCTCAATCTGAAACGTCGTTGCAATGCAATTACGAAATTGCACTTCGCAAACTCGAGAACACAAAATGATTTCTGCTGCGGACTAGCCATTTTAAACATATGACGGTTACTAAGAAAAACAGAAGACAACTGACATCTAGCGGCTATTAAATAAACTAGACTCTGTATTCGTTTCTCCAATAGCCATTTATTTGTACAAAATAATTCTTTGTAATACGTATATTCTTTTTGAAATACGCTGTATATTAAAATAAAACTTCCTTACATGTGGTATTGATTTCTATTTGTACTTTGCATATTTAAAGAGATGGATATCACAAATTAGTTTTAATAAATTAAAATTTTTATAAATTGAATATAAAACATATACTAATAATTCAAAATAAAATTTTTTCAAACATCTACATCCATATACTGTGGACTTTTACTAATATTTAAGTTTTATAAGTTTTGTTCATGTAATATCGCGTGTAAAGGGATAAAGTTTTAACACAGTTCCACAACAGAGTCAGTCTGAGCAAACTAGATTATTTTCAGTAGCACGTGACACAAATGGAAAGTCCCTTAACGTTTAGGGTCACTAAAACAGCTAAGGTCCTTTGATATAAATCGTTTTCCCACTTTATCACTTAAAGTGCGAAATCTGTGGCTACGGCTCCTGTGGTAATATACACAATAAAAGATACAAAACTTGTGCTGCTGATGTTGCCGAAGTGGAAGTCATATACTTTTAGTGTGGAGAAAGTGATAATGCGAAAGTAACAACATTAAATTTGCGCAGTGAACGTATTTGTCTATTGTTTTAACTTTGTTCTAACGTTTATTTGTTCGAGTATTTTATTTATTGGCTTATTTATTTAGTAGACATAAGTAGGATAAAAATAAAGGGTGTAAGTACATACTATACCAACAACACACTAATTTCAAATTGAAGAAAGCATAAAGCATCGATAGATTATATCAATAATAATAATATAATGGCAACATGTATTATACCCACATACAGGGCTAATAATAAATATCAACAACAAAACACAATCTGTACAGCTACTACATAATAAAAATTAATATAATAAACATATAATAAACAAAATACTAATGTAAACAAACAAAAACACATCAGGAAGTAGTTTATCCGCATTTTTACACATAATTGTTAAAACTGCACGTTGAGTATACCAGTCTTCACCGTTGGGAAACTGAAAATGCGCCCAAACCTGGCAGAAACACTTGATACATCCTCAATAACAATCATAGACTTAATGCAATAGAATTAGTGCAGTTAGAATGGGATACCATTTGTTGACACTGAGCTTTACTTTATTTAAGTCGCGCCAATTGCATATAATATTGTATTAAAATAATGCTGAGTCAGAAATAGATAAAATTGAAGAAAATATGATCAGATTATCAACTGAAAGTTCAGAGTCGATAGATGTAAAGTTAAGGAATCTAAAATTGTTTTTAATCATAAATATTTCTTCAAATTATCAAAAAGTTTCTAAGTTATTCTTAGCGAGATACCAGAATAATTTTTATACTCCTATATAGGTATATATACGAGGATAGTTTGACAAGTAGTAAGAATGACACATAGATGGCGCTCTAATTGGTAAAACAAATGCACTGTAATTTAAGTTGCCTATTTATATGTTTACATTCCGATATTTAGATAAATCGGCTGATTAGTTTATTTTTGACAGCTGATTGAAAAAGAAGCAACACGTCGTTCTGTTAAAATGGAAAAAGCAGTGTATCGTGCGGTGATTAAATACTTCGTAATTAAGAGTATGAAAGCTACCGAAATAAAAGATGAGTTACGGGAAACATTAGGTGAATCTGCTTCATCATTCGTCACAATAAGTAGATGGGTAAATGAATTTAAACGTGGTAGAACAAGCTGTGTTGATGAAGCGCGCTCTGGAGCACCCAAAATCGTGACTTCTACGGAAATGATTATAAAAATCCATAATATTATTACGCAAGATCGACGACTCAAAGTGAGAGAGATAGCAGATATGGTAAACATTTTAACATAACGCGTACACCACATTTAACGAAAGAATTGGGCCTTTCCAAGCTTGAGTGCCGCGATTGCTTACGACTGATCAAAAGTTCACTCGTTCGCACACTTCCAATGAGTGTTTGGACCTTTATAAACGGAATTCGGTTGATTTTTGTAGGCGATTTGTTACATGCGATGAAACTTGGATACACTACAGTACACCCGAAACTAAACAACAGTCGAAACAATGGTTAGAACGAGGTTCTACACCTCCAAAGAAAGCGAAAACCACTTTATCGGCAAACAAGGTGATGGCATCAATTTTTTGGGATTCATAGGGCATTTTGTTCATTGATTACCTTCAGAAAGGTGCCACAATAAACGGACAATATTATACAGAACTCCTACAAAAATTAAATGTTGAGATTCGTGCTAAACGGTCAGGAATGGCAAAGAAAAAGATTCTGTTTCACCAAGACAACGCTCCCTCGCTTACCAGCATAGTTGCGATGTCCAAAATCCGCGAGTTGCATTTCCAATTAGTACCGCATGCGCCTTATTCGCCGGATCTAGCCCCTTCCGACTTCGACCTTTTTCCAAAATTGAAAACGGCACTAGGTGGAAAGAAATTTTCGTCTAACGACGGGCTTATCATCTTCGTAAATGAGTATTTTGCAAGCCTTCCGGTATCGCATTTTAGAGATGGCATAAGGGCATTGGAGCACCGTTGGAATAAATGTATTGCACTTTTAGGAGAATATATTGAAAAATAAAAATTATTTTGTATTTAAAAAATTCGTTTTTCTTTTCCATTCTCACTACTTGTCAAACTATCCTCGTATTGTTATTGTGTATATAAAATTGTATGAAACATTTATGTGCTTTATTTCAATTACATATAGTAGGGCTCTCAAATTAGGGAGTACCTTAACATTCTTTATATCAAGATATATTTGCATATATATATTTATAGTATACGTACATTATCTAACACTATAATAGTACTTCTCAAGTAAATACCTAGTTATAATATTAAATACAGCGCAATGCATGTAAAGTGTTTTCCAATAAGGACACAACAATTTTTACTTTTAATACGAACGTATTCTTGAACAGTTCTCATGATCTGTCAACGTTAACATTTTTATCATGGTGAAATTCCCGAACAAGCAACATTTGGAAATGAACATTTGGAAATAATTAAAAATTACTACCGCAGTAGGCTGTCGCGACTTTAAGAGCGCTTAATGCAATATTCGGTCGTAATAATCGTCCCACCAGACAGGCTCTGCGTGCTAGAGTAGATAATTCGAGTCAAAATATTCGCTATTGGATATTCCTATGTCAGTGAGACAACGCACCGGTCGAAGTATCGAAAACATCGCATCCGTAAATGCTTCAGTTAAAATTAGCCAAATCTGTCTATTCCATGCCTTTCACAGGAAATGGGAATCTCTCAAACTACATTGTGGCGAATTTTGCGTAAATATCTCGGCTTACATCCTTACAAGATCAAATTAACTCAAGAACTGAAGTTTGTTAAACATATGAAGCGCCGAAACTTCTCCGCTGGGACTCTAAATTTTGAAGGAAATCCCTAATTTCATCGAAAAATCATCTTCAGCAATGAAGCTCATTTTTTACTTGGTGACTTTGTCAATAAGCAATATATGCGTTAATGAACAGCAACAAATCCACATGTGTTTCAAGAGGCTCCATTACAGCCACAAAAAGTGACCGTATAGTGTGGATTTCATGCCGGAGGTGTGATTGAACCATAGTTTTTCATCGACGAAAATGATCGCCATGTTCGACCGATGGAGTTCACTATCGTTCCACGTTAGAAGACTATTTTTGGTCAGAAATTGATGGACTTGATATTTGTGGTACGTGGCTCCTATGAGATGGTGCCACATGCCACATAGCTGGACAAAGAATTGATTTTGAATTGATATTGAAGGGGAAATTCGGTAACCGTGTATTCTCAAAAAATGGTCCGGTCGAGTGGCCACCTCGCACACGCGATTTAACGTCGTTGGACTTCTTTTTATGGAGTTATATTCAGTTAGTTTATGCCAACAAACCAACTAACCAGCACCGTTAGAGGAGCTCAGGAATAATATTGAACGCGAAATTGCCAACGCTTCAGCCGCTATGTGTGAAAGAGTGGTGGAAAATGGGCTCCGCAGAATCGAACGCTGCAAACATGCTCGTGGTGGTCATATGAAGGAGATCGAATTCCATAGGAATACATTTTAGCCCAATATCTCAATTATTCTGTCTCTTATTTAAATGCAAATTGTTATGTCCTGAGTGAAAATTCCGATATATCAAAACATTATTAAGTACAAAACTGAGCACAATATTCGCAAAAATGTATGAAGTTCGTTGCCTTTAATATGTTTGGTATGTGAACAAGCTACTTAATTTCTCTGACACATTTATATCATAGCAATATATATATATATATATATATATATATATATATATATATATATATATATATATATTTATGGGTAATATTAGATTCTCGGGATCTTCGCGATGTTGAACAGAAATTCTCGAAAGAATCAACGTCTCGACGTTTCGATGACAGTCATCTTCTTCAGGAGTTGTTTCGTAGTGCAGTGTGAGAAGCAGTCATAACCAGTTTCAGGTTGACGCTTCACTACGAAACAACTCCCGAAGAAGCTGATCGCAATGTCATCGAATCGTCGAGACACCGATTTTTTCTAGAACTTCTGTCCAACTTCGCGGAGAGCCCGAGAATTTAATATTACCCATACGTATAACCGCGAGAACCTTCGTTCAAACAAATATATATGTATGTATGTGTCCGGATTGAGATAATCATTACCATTACTACGCAAATTAGTTGGCAAGACTTGTGTGATTTAAGAAATATATGAAAGATTGAAAACCCTGTTCCATCAAGAAATATACAAACTATTCTAGTAACTCATTATCTATAATTTGGAGAATAAGATTTTTGATAATTTAAATAAATTCGTATTAAAAAAACAACCTTAAACGCATTTAATATACTCGGCTAAATTCTTTTGTTTCCACTATTTTACCCGTATCGAAAGTAGTTTTAAAGTAAAAATACCTCTGTCCTGTGTGTATTTTCATTAAATAAATACCCCTTTTGTGAAGTACAAGTAAATTAGCAATAAATCACTATGTAATTAAACGTCGAGTATTCGTTTTCAACTTAAAGCACGGCTTCAGACGACCATCTGGAAAAACTATTTTATTCCTGGAGTTTTATAAACTAGATTACCTACGAGATTTATAAAGCGTAAGTTCTTGAGACGTATAACTTTACACCAGAGCTAAATTACGCTTAAAACTTTTCTTTGAAGACAATCGCTTTGGTATTATATCAAATGTCATGCTGATGAGGATTTATTTTAATTTTATGTATACAATTACAATCGCTCCGAAAGAAAAGTCTTTGAATTAATGCGTTATAACCTCTATTAAAAATACTTGTGAAAAAAAGGGAAATATCTTACAGTCCGAAACTTTTTATTGCTACGTTCAAATGGATGAAATATCGAGTGAAGAAAGAAATATCGTCTATGGAATTCTGACGGAATTACAACGTAAAGACAGTAAAAATGAAATCCACTGAACATAAAGTAACACAAATAACTATACATATACAAATAAAATATAATTGGCTTGTAAAAAGCTGGAGGTTTGTGTTTATTTCCCTTTTACGATTCTTTTTTCCTTTTGTCTTGATGTAATGTTTAACGATTATAAGTTGTTGATGTTTTATTTATATGTATTTCTTATTTGACAATAAAAGTTTATGATGCGTGTCTTGAAATTAAGTTATATGATCTTATTTATACAACTCAAGAACTTGTTCCGGGCATTTAGTTCCGAGAAAAGTTCGCAAAATGGTCATGTTATCCTGTAGGACGAAATTGTTTGATTTTTTGAAGAATGTTAAGGCTTTAAATTGTTCGCGAAAGTAATAATAGTAATAATAAGAATAATAATAATATATTCTTTAAATTGACTACAATTAGAGCATATGATATATCATCTGTTTCAAGGTTAATTCTACAATACTAGGTGTATCGGAAAGTCATTACCGGTTTTTCTAACAGATGTCGCTAGACTTAAGTATGCAGTGTTATACTTTGATATATATGTCATTTCATTCTACTGACGTCAAGCTTCAAAGCCATGCATGTTATATTTTACGAAAGTAACACCGTCATAGATTTATACCGCTTTGAAAATGTCGAGTTTTGTACCTGAAAAAGGGTATTTGCGGAGCGCATTACTTTTCTTATTTAATCAAAAGAAAATTCCGATGAAAGTCATCGTTTGCTGGTAGAAACTTACGGTGAGCATGCTCCAGCCATAAAAATATGTGAGGCGTGGTTTCGACAGTTAAAAAGTGACGATCAATGTGCAAGGAAATGAACGTTCTGGTAGACTGCAAAAATTTGAAGATGCGAAACTGCAAGAGTTATTGTATGGAGACCCAATGAAAATACAAAAACAATTGGCGGAAGCGTTAAATGTGAGCCAAGAAACGATTAGCGACCGATTACGAGCAATAGGAAGAATCCAAAAGATTGGAAAATAGGTATCATAACAATTGTATGACGGGCAAATGGAAAATCGGAAGTCATTTCTGCATCAACCAGTGACGGGTGATGAAAAATGGATTTACTTCGAAAACCCTATACCCAAAAAAATCATGGTTATCATCTGGCGAACCCGACCCATCGACTCTAAAGTCAAATCGTTTTGGTCTCAAGACGACGCTCTGTGATTGGTGGGAACAGAGTGACGTGGTGTATTACGAACTGTTGAAATCTGGTGAAATAATTAATATTAATTGCTACCGACAACAATTCGAACCATGCATTGATAGAGCAACGTCCAGAATGGGCCCGAAGTCACGGTAAAATAATTTTATAGCACGTTAACGCGTCGTCTGATGCAGCAAAGACGATCAAGAAAGCGTCGAAAGCCCTTGAATGGGACATAATATCGTACCCGCTGTACTTTCCAGACCTTGCCCCATCCGACTATTATCTTTTCGCATCAATAGGATACGTGCTTGCAGAGCAACACTCCACCAATTTCGAAGAAGTTAGAAAATGGCTCGATGAATGGTTTTGCTCAAAAGACAAATGGTTTATTTGGGATGACATCCATAAATTGCCTGTAAGACCGGCAAGATGTGTAGAATCAAGTGGCCAATACTTTGACTAAATAAATTTTTCCATTTTCTTGAAAATTGTGTAGTTTTTTTACGAAAAAGCCGGTAATGACTTTCTGGTACACCTGGTACGTAGAAATGTATATTACATTTAAACTGAAAACATTTAAAACGTTTAAAATTCATCTTCTAAGTACGCTTAAATAGCAATCCTCAGAGATCAATAATTGTCTAGCTTTGTTCTTATGTATTTGTCTTCGCATTTGTTTAAAACTCACAGGAAGCCTATTATATATAATATTTTGGCAGACAGGCAATGAAGGTGCAAATGTATGGCATGGTATTTCCAAAACATGCGAAATCTGGGTGTCGTAAATGAAACTGGCTTAACCTGCCACTGGCATAATATTTACTTTGGAAAATAATGTTCCACAACTTGCTTGTCTATCAACATCCATGTGGATATGCTTTATTTGCAATTTTGATACGCGTCCTACTCCCAAGCTATTAAACCACGAAACATGAGAGAATGAAAAGGCAGTCAAATATTTTTACCACATCGCCACTCACTTCTCTAAGGCGTGACAACACAAAGCCACTCCTACTTTCATACATATATCATAATGTGAATAATTTCCTTCAATATGTGTTGCTTTAAACTGCTTTTTACACTTCAGGTACAACGTATTTTCTCTAAATTTTGCTTTATTTATAACTATTACTTAAGTATACATTGGCTTCACGACCAATAAAGCCTAACCCCTTGAGACCGATAATAAATGATATATCATCTGCAAATACTACGACCTCAGACAATGACAAGTCATTAACATACAAGATATAAAGTAAATGACCGAGTATATTATTCTTGGGGACGTTGCGTTTTACTGACAGACAAAAAGGTTGCGATCCACTAATCTCAACATACAGTTTCCTGTTTGTTAAATAATCCTTAAATCACTTGTATGCCAACTCTCTAAGAGAATGTCGTAGCTGTCCTCCTTTTGTAAGGTCCTGACAATTACTGCTACTTCTCATAATCTTCCAAATCTATCTATAAGTTTCTCTACAATACCTCTAGACATTTGCAGATCTCGGGCGACCTAATGGGTCAATGCATAATCCAGCGGTACTGTAAATAAATTTCGATGTTTCTAAACAGTCACCCCAAACTACGAGTAGCTACTCGCGAACGAATATGTTCTTCGTCATAAAAAGTTTGTTCTAGATATTGACCATCCATTTCATGGATTTTTGTCTTCAGGGTATGAAACTAATCGATTAAAAATATGACTCTCTTTACTATAACGTCATTTATCAGTTTTGACCTCTCCTCGCGTTTCTTAAATTTCGAAGATAGGTGTCGTCGACGTTGCGGGCTATACAACCAACGTAGATCGCCAGGTTGGTAGGCGGTTTCTTCAGCGTCGATGTCATAGATCTTTTTCATTCAGTCTTGAATATTAATTATGTCGTGCTCACTTATGAACATCACTTAATTTCCACCGCAGACTACTCTCCTGTAGAAACCTCACACACATACACCCAAACTTTAAATCTTAGTAGCCGGAACTCTCTATCAAACAGTACGGTCGCTAGAAATTGACCAATAGTCTCATGAACGCCTTTGTGCCATTAGCAACAACGGTAGGTATGCGTCCCAATCTTTCCAATGTTTAGAGATTACTTTTGGTAAATGTTCGATCACTGTTTTATTCATTCGCTCTACCTATCTGATAGCAGATATAAGGAAGCTGTTCTTGTTTTTCGAGTCCCCAAGCGTCCACCCATATTTGCCAAATTTCGTGCTTAATCAAAATGAATTTCCACAAGTACTTTAAAACGACCGAGAGAAACTCCTTTAGGAGAACATCCGCAATGGTTTTAGCTTCTTAGTAAATCAAATACTTTGCTAAGATCCAAATAACATCCTATACAAGTTTTGCCACTATCAGCCAAAGTAGAGGCTTGGCCTTTCGCGAAACCAAATTGCATGTTTACCAATTTATATTGACATAAGAATTAACATCTTGCAACTTTTCAATTACCTTTGAAAACATATCCAAAAGAAATATAGTTTTTGACGTTGGCTTAATTTTATCAATTTTAAGAGACTATAAAAATGCCCTATGCAAATGAATTATTTAACAATTCCATAAATGGTCCCAGAAATTGACCAACACACCCTCTTACCAAGGACAAACGAAGATTATCGTTCCCTTACGAATAACTATCTTTTAAATCAAGGATCATTCTGTGCATTTCACTGAGATAGGACCACTCAACGATCTTCTATTTACTTCATTCAAGTTATAGGAAGTCCAATGAGCAGATATATTATTAAAATAAACAGCAATATCCATGGGTTAATGTAGGATTTTATTGGTAATTGTGTATTAAGTTTTTTGAGATCTTTTTTTTACACATGAGTTAATTTCTTGAGCTATTTTTGTTGGATTTATAGAACTTACATAATATTTACATTATTATATAAGCCTTTTATATGTATCTTTTATAGTTTGTGAAGGTATACGAAATCCATGTGTAATCCAATCGTTATTAGTATTAAAATTTTCTTTTTATCCTTGGAACATACAATATCATAACAATAATTTATTGTTTTAATATAGTGTTCATAACAATAAATCATTATTACTTAGATAAAAGTGTACAATAATAAATCTCGTTATCCTGTCTGGTTTAATCATGAACCCATTAAAAACATAAAACTCAAAAATTATTATCGAAACCTGTTAAAATCTAACCACGATTTTATTTTGCGCAGTTTCCAATCGTCCGGGAAACATCCCGACGATAAAATTAAATTGTATATACGTAATAATGGCACACCAAAAGATATTCTACAGTCTTTCAGCAAATTTGTTGGTACTCTGTCTACTCCGGCTGTATAATCTTTTCCCAATTTCTCAACATGTAGATAATTTATTTCAATAGAAAGCGTACGTTTGGTAGAATACATATTTAATAGACTAGCAAGTGGATGTATACAAGGAGTAAACGTTGAAGAAAAGTAGTCAGTAAAGACGTTAGTAATTGAATTTACGTTGGAACACTATACTTCATTACATGTAAACAATGCTGGTAATACGGAAATATCCTCACGTCCACGAATGAAACTCCAACATTGGTATTGCCAGATTACGTTACCTATCATTCTCTGTGAACGCTACGTAGCTGTTGAAATCCCTGTGAATTGAGGCTTTAAAACATTTCTGAGCTTCGTAAATGTTATTCTAAATATCCATGTTGGACGTCGAAAATATTACCTTTTTGCATGTACTTTCGTCTTAATGCAAGACGTAATACGCGATGAGTTCCAGTTAGAATACTGCGTTTGTTTATATTGTATTATTGGAATTGTCGTAAAGAAAAGAAAGATTAAGGTTCAGTATAACGCACTGCAAGCCAAGTTCATATCGCTCTGTTCAAAAACCGAAGCCCAAGTTTTCATGAGAAAGGAAGGTCCTACACAAAATCGTTTTTCTGCTTTCTAAAATGCTTCAAATGTTGCTGTGAAAGTCACATTCAAATGTTTGTTTTCCATTGTTAACGAATGCAGAGCTCATTCTACACACAGCTTTCTGAAACCACAAATTTCGGCCAAAATATTGCTCACACTGCCTAGGGCTTCTACTAAATCTCTTTCGGTTAATGGACGATCTTCCAAAACCTTATTCTGTACTTTTGCTACGATTTCCGGTGTTTATGGACGTCCTTCACGTGGATATTCCTCAAGACTTGTACGACTATCTTTAAATTCAGCAACCCATCTTTCTACGGTTCTAATTGAAGGTACACTTTTAACAATCATTCTTGAATTTGGTTTGGTGCTACATCTTCCAAAAATAAGAATTTTACCACTACGCGATATTCAATTTTGCAAAAAAAAAGTACTGTGACACGTCAACTATGAAGACTTGTAAATATACAAATGAGAAAATGTAAAATGAAAGAACTTCATGCGTGTTTATAAAAAAGTAGTACAATTTTTAGAAAAATAAAATAACGAACGTAATAGCGCCATCTCTTATTAAACGACGAAACTTATTGAACAACCTGGTATCTAATTTTGGATTGTCCACATATATGTTTATTCAATAACGTGTTTTATTTATATAAATAGTAGTTTATTAAAAAATTCAAATTTTATCGGCTTTATACATCGAACATGTAATGTAGAAATTTTTAATAAAATTTCCTGTTGTCAGCATGGATTTCGAATCAACGCTTTCATTCTCTCCAGGAATGTACCCTGACCATTAGACCGTTATTTACTTAAATATTAAGTAAGTTACTGGATACTAAGCTTAGTTTTATTAATTAAAGAACATGCCAAACAATCTGGTACGCAGACTTCCGCGGCTGTGGTCAATACTATCTTCTCATGTCCAATACGAGTGGGTACGAAACGTCGGCAGTTATACTAGTGACGCGGTTCCAGTCCGGAAGCCCAGAAGAAAATAGTATATGCCAAACAAGTTTTTAAACGGTTTATATATGTAATGCTATAAGGTGTATTATAGAACAAATTTTACTCTGCATTGTTATAGTTACCTCAATTTTGTTAAGTATTACAGCAATGTGAATATACAATTTGTTTAAATGCATCCACTTTTTGATGATCATTTTAATAACATTACTTCCTGTTAAATACCAATTATGTTTAAGACTTTTCTAAGATTTCACGTATCCGGAAATAATAATGACAAAGTACGCGCAATTAGGAAAAACAATGAAGGCGTATCGAGTTCGAAAATTACGACGGACTGTTGGAAATTAAATAAATTGGCTATTGTCTGCCAAACGAACTCAAGCTCGTCTCAGAGATACGACGAAACGTAGCGAAATAAATTTAGCACGCAATAATTAGGGAACCTCCTCGTCCTGTCGACATTTGCCTCCGTACGAAAAAAAAAACAATCAAAGAGAAACTGGGACATAACTTTTTTATCAGGCAACATTCTTTCTTTCTCACCTAATTTCGCTTCTTTTTTAGTGTTCGTCTGGTTTAATGCGACATAAATTTCGAAGTATCTGCAACCAATCCATTTAAAGCTTCTTGAAATTAGTACGAATCGTCATTATTTTGTAAAACAAAGATAAATGAAAAATAGAATAGCTGCATTTCTTTCTCACTAAGCTTTTGTTGGACTTTCGGAGCAATAAACAGAATATACTATATGTTGTATTTAACTTATAATATATACATATAATAAAAATACAATATACACAGTCGGCCTTAGCAGAAAACCAAACTTTAAAAAATAAAAACACAAACTTACTATTTTGGTAAAATTCATTTACTTTATTCAAAGTAGTCAACCTAAAACAATCAGTTTCAGGTTGACGCTTCGCTACGAAGCAACTGCTGAAAAAAATAATTGAGATATCAAGAATTGTCCAACATCGAGGAGAGCCCGAGAATCTAATATTACCCACATGTATGTATATATATATATATATATATATATATATATATATATATATATATATATATATAGAGAGAGAGAGAGAGAGATAAGCATAGCATTCCTGAAGCTTTCGATCTTTTATTCAAACCCTTTAGTTTCGCTAAACTGCAGTAGAACACTCCACCGATCTTCTATATATTCTCCTTATAAAAATTTGTTGTATCGTTTTGCATTTCCAGTAACGCATCACCATTTCTTACTATCCCTAATAGTGTCTCTCCAATTATCAATTTCTAATTTTTAATATCATCTTATAGGTAAATTTGATGAATGGTTGATTAACTTTATCGCTTAAGGTTGATATATAACCCCTTTCCACATTAATTCTCGTATTCTGTATACGTATTTCGACAACTAAGTTGTCATCATCAGCAGATAATTAAACAGCATCGCACATGGGAACCACGGCACACTGCGCTTTCGCCGAAAACCTAAACTTACACTGTGCTTTCGACGAAAGACAAAGCGCACACTGTGCTTTCGAAGGTATAGAACGTGTACGGAATTTGTTTCGTGTGGATTTTGCCCTGGTTTCCTGGTGCCACACTGTTTAATTATCTGTTAATGACGACAACTTAATTGTAACAAATTAATGCGGAAATGGGTTATATATCAACCTTAAGTGATTAATGTTATCTTAGTTTTAGTTAACGAGACCTTCCTGTAGGTGGTTTCCATACACTTATTCTCTTTATTAATTCTTCCGCATTCTATGTAATGTCCAAACCATTTCAGGGGCTGTGCCTTTATAATTTTTAGTGTCCTCATTTCCGCTCTTATTTCGTGGTTCACCAAATTTCTTGCTTCTCTCTGCTCTGTTCGTATTGGTCCCATTATTCTTCTCACTACAAGCAAATAATTTCAAACGTATACTTTCAAACGGGTCTAATTGTAATTAGTTTCTGTTTGAAAAATTTTTCTTTTTTAAAAATCTAAAGTACGGGGGAGCGTTTTTATATTCGCGGAATGGGGGACAAGGGGTGGAAATAAAAAAACCAAATTATTTTTCTTTTTCAATATATATTCACCTGCAAGACGGATACATTTTTCACATCTTTCAATTAATTTATTTATACCCTCATAAAAAAATGATTTCTCTTTATCTGCAAAATACGCCGAAACTGCCTCCTTGACTTCATCATCGGCAGTAAATTTTTTACCCCGCAGCTCTTTTTTCATTTTCGGAAACAGGTAATAATCACTCGGGGCCAGGTCTGGGCTGTAGGGTGGGTGATTCACAATTTCGAAGCCCACCTTATGCAGGGCAGCTAACGCAACGCGGCTCTTGTGGACGGGCGCGTTGTCGTGCAAAAGCAGAACACCTTTTGTCAATTTTCCCCGTCTTTTCTCTTTAATGGCTTCTTTTAGTCGCTCTAATATTGAAGCGTAATATTCTCCGGTTATAGAAACACCTTTATCTTTATAATCAATCAACAATATTCCTTCCGAGTCCCAAAATACCGTTGCCATGTGTTTCCCAGCTGATTGTGACACTTTAAATTTCTTGGTAGGTGCTGTGCCCTTTTTATGCCACTGCATGGAGTCTTGTTTGGACTCAGGTTCATAATGATGAACCCAAGTTTCGTCTCCAGTAACAATTCCACTCAATACGCCATCCTTGTCTTCATTACAGAGGTCCAAAAATGCACGCGAACAGTCTACGCGCTGTTGTTTTTGCGGCGGCGTGAGTATTCTCGGCACCCATCTTGCGCTGACCTTAGATATGCCGAGATGATCGTGTAGGATTTTAAAAATTGTTGTATCGGATACTCCAACCATTTCTGCGAGTTGTTTCTTCTTAAGTCGAGCATCTTCGAGTACAATTTGTTCAACTTTTTGATCACCTCAACCCTCCTGCCCGGCCTCGGGTCGTCTTCAAGGGATTCCCTTCCTTGTTTAAATAAACTATGCCACTTGTACACCATGGTTTTTCCTGGACAAGAGTCGCCGTAAACCAATGACATCTCATTCATTATGGTCGCGACTGATTTCCTTGCCTGGTAAGGAACTTTATAACGGCATGATATTCGATTTTTTCCATATTTCACTTTTCACTCCTGATTACGTTACTTGGTTGACGATAGCTCAAAGACTAACTGTCTAATAACAATGAAACTTTGTATTTATACTAATCATGAGTCGCTGCACAGGTCACGCCCCCAATGCACCTACTCACCCCTCTACAACCTGCTCATTCCGCGAATATAAAAACGCTCCCTCGTATATATTGTAGTACTCTGTATTGCTACCTTCAATTCTTTCGACTATTGAAATGCTTTATTCACTTTTGTCGTTTAACATTACTACAACGTATGTAAAGTTTACAGTACTTTTTCAAAATTGCATTCCGATCTTAGTTTCTTGTATATGTGTTGCCTTTTATTGCTTATTTTCCTAATTTAATTCCAGGCCTCTGCTTCTGGCTTATTTCACCAGTTTCACCATCAGTTCTTCTAAACTTCTTTTATTTTTTTCCACTAGGGTAGAGTCATCCGTATATCCCATGAATTGTGTAATACTCTGCATTACTGATTTTCCCACACCTGCTGGTTTGACTGTACCATCTAAGACTATATTAAATAGAATTGCTGAAAGGGTTTCTACTTGTTTCGCGCCTCTTTCTGCACTGATTTTTGTAGTTCTATTGCCGGTTGCTATTTTGCTTTCAACTTCTTTATTGAGATAATTACAGGTCTAATTAATTTTTCGAAAATTCTCAAGCTTTCTATATATGCCATCAGAGACTGTATACCTTAACCATCAAACATTAGCCAGCTTAAGCTTAAAATCCACTAACTTTCTTATGCTATGTGGGTCATTGTGTGTATTGTATCAATAGTTGATTTTCTATCTCTAAATTCTGCTTAGAACTCCCCAAATTTTTTCTCCGTGTACTTACTTGTGAAAAAGCACCTATATCTTCTATAAATCATATTGATGGAGAAATTTTATTTAAAGTTCCACTTCTCATTGAAATAATAAACATCTAACTCGATATAAATTTTAAACTCTACACTTTAAAATTAATTGCTATATTAAGCGTCGGGCCTGGACGCGTATCATTCCTGTAATGTCATTTGTTTTACTAAAAGCAGTAACGAACAGCCACAATACACTTTTTATTTAATTAAAACTTTTTAATGAATCCGCGCGAGATAGGAAGGAATTGGACACTGTCCGGAATTATAGAAATTCAATTAAATTTATGTATAACTGGTAGATGAATGTCGCGTTATCTGCCGTTCGACATGTCCATAAATAATTTTACGAGATTCCGCGTAAGTTTAAGAGATATACTTGAAATTAAGTGAGAACGGATATTTTACTGTGACGAGCAGTTAATTTTAATGAAATATTTTGGAGATCTTTATAAACTAGTTTCACAAAGTGATAGAAAAGAAGGAATACCCGTTCGATACTTTAAATTTAAGTAACTTAAAGATGTCGCTTTGTCATTCTTTTTTAATATGAAAGATTATTCCCTTTTTATGGCATGATTGTCACTTGGTCCCGAAGATTACAGCCAACACTTCGAACAATTATATTGTGTGTTAGTAACTGTTATCATCAGCCAAACTTAAACGAACTACGCGCTTGCGAGATTCAATTTGATAGGTAATAGGCAATGATGTGTCTGCAGAATAAAGTTTCTAGGAAATTTAACTTGCTTATAAAATATCTATCTGTAATATTATGCAAAACGAACTTTAGAATTAAAGTATTTAAATATTAAATGAATGATATTACTAAATAAATAAGTAGAATTTTGAAAGATAATTTCGATATAGCCTGTGGTTGATTAACTTATTCACTTTCCACATTAATTTTTGAATTCTGTAAAACAGTGTCGTACCTAGAAAACTACAGCAAAAACTCGCACGAAACGGTACAGATCGTATACGGAATTCGTTTCGTGCGGGTTTTTGTCACACTGTTTAATTATCTGCTGATGATAACAACTTAGTTGTCGAAATACGTATACAGAATACGAAAATTAATGTGGAAAGGGGTTATATATCAACCTTAAATGATTAAGGATTTTGAAAATTATTTGCATCGGCCGTTTGTTGGAACAGATAAGAAACTGCAAAAAAAGCAATCTTAAGCGCCCCTCACTCTTCCGCGAATATTTCCTATTTTTATGGACTTAACATTAGTGTGAATTAACGCAGTAGTGAGGAAGACAATTCCTCCTGCTGCCTAATTCTAAATGACCATGTCATCGTTTGAGATCCTTCCACACGCTTTCTATCTCTGTATTTAGTTTCTCAGTCAATTATGTATATTCAAACTTTCTTTATTTTCTTTCATTCCACCATTTTCCCAATTCTTGTTTCTTCTGTACTTAAAATGTAAAACTGATTAATGCAGACAGTCAGAAATAAGCAAAGTCAACGTCGAATGCAGAATTCCCTGCGTAAGTCTTAAAATATAGATTATTAAAAAAGCTTCTTTGAAGCCTCTCTACCAGAAAGTGTTGACGGTTGCTAAACTGTATAAATGTATTCGAATTTAAAACACCCAAAGTGTAATAGAGACTTTTTGAAATAAACAGTGTTAGATCATCTACAACACCAAATAATGAAGTCTAAAGAACACGATACCAAATTAAATATATAATTTTTATGTTAAGTGAAAAGCAGTCCAGAAACAAATATACATACACTATTAACTTAATTTTCTCTTACTATTTTATAATAACCAAATAGCAAAGACCTGTTTAAGAGAAGTATCTAAGCTATATTTCTCAATATTCAATTATATATTGTTATCACTACATCACTTGTTTACTATATCTAGATTATTTTGCAACTCAAGCCATTCACAGAAATTGAATTTATTTTATGAAATACTTCATCACTATAAAATAATCTACCAGGTAGAAAGCTATGTTGGTATATAAATGTCGACTATTTAATCTCGGAATAATACAAAACAATTCAGCATAAAACAGAAAAAGAAATAAATGTAACACAAACGATGTAGAATTTGGTAATGTCTACTAAATCATACTGAACATAGCATTCTAATATATACGCAATAGTTTCCTCTCTTCGAGTTCACATAAATTACTTGACAGTGGATCACATGCCTATGTCTAAATCAATTTGGTCTCGCCCCAAAACGTAGCATATTTAAAGACTTTTTCAAAATTCAAACTTTCATTGTAACAAGTCTTCTTTTCAACTACATAGTGGTCTTGAAACAACAAAGACAATGCCATATCTTTTGCAAATCAACCTTCAAAAGTTTTTGAATACCATATAGATAACGATCTAGAAAATCTGCCAAAAATTAGTCAATATCTCGATATTCCATTATAATTAGACCCACCTACAAGAAAATTTACAGTTAGTTAAGTAGGCCGCATGCCATTAACCCCAATAAGTAATAGAGTACGATTTTATAGATCAAATGAGTATAAAATTAGTAAAGATTAAGTAATAATCAAACTCATCACACGCCGAAAGTGAGAAAGAACGGCTCCAAAATAAGAATCTTATAGCGGATTCCATTCTGGGATAAAGGATGGAGCAAAAGTTTTTTCGCTCGTAAAATCATTGTCATAACTAATGTTATATTAAGCATCATTGTTTTAAATGTATATATCTATGTTATCTTGGAATTTTTATTAATATATTGTGCACTTTTTATAAACTCAAAGCAACCAATACAAATAACAGGACTTTGGAAAATTTTCGCCATTACTAGAAATTATGCAGAGCGCTGTTTATGCCACTCATATAATCGACGGTCAAGATGTTATCTCAGATCTAACCGGTCAAAATTGATATAAAAGTTTCAGAAATAGTCAAACAGATTTTTGAAAAGAGCGACGTTCCAGAAGACCTTCCATCGATGACTAAAAGGATTTTTAGCAACGAATGAAGGCCACTTCCTTCCAGTATGCACGAGTTTAACCCTTCGTGGACACAAACTGGAAAAGGTCAACAGACGATGTAAGAGCGCCTCATGAACTGACTGCAGAACAGGAACAGAGACGAATGTAAATTTGTAGTCAACTTTTTGCCAATCCACAGGATCTCCTTTTCTATTGAATAACTGTAACGTGTGATAGAAGCTAAACCTACCTCTGGAATTCAAAGAAATCATATCAGTCATTAACTTGTGCCCAGTCTGTAAAGCCACTGGTCAAGCACAAAAGCTTCGAAGCAAGGATGATGCTATGTGTTTGGTTGAATTACAGTGCTATTCACATTGAATTGGTACCAGAAGCTAGAACAGTAAACTCAGAACTAAATTACGAGCAATTAAATCGCATATAAGCAGTTAATCAACAGATATCGAGCATCATTCCATCCATATGATGCTAAATCGAAACATAAAAACTGAAAGAATTAGATGTGGTGGAACTGCCACCATCAACTTACAGTCTCAATTTTAGTACCATCCAATTACCAGCTTTTTAGATTAATGACACACCTTCTTGCTGGGCGTATTTTTGCCAATTTTCTGGAGGTGGAACAAGAATGCAGCGAATTCTTTACCTTTAAACTAGTGAAATGGTACAGGCGTGAAATTAAAAACTTTGCCAAACAATGGCAGGGAACTATCGATCGTAATGGATTATATTTCTAATATTAATTATTATCTTCGTGCTTTTTGTACCGCCCCGTGATATGTTCCAAACAAAAGCATGGAAGAGTTGTTGGCATGCATAGTTAAACATGTCTCTAACGCAAAAGATCTGCTGAAGGATACTGGTGAGACGTACAGTTTAAAAAGACTTAAATCAAATGACTCAATTGAAGGCTTTACTTAAACTTTAGAAAATACGATTAGATTTAAATTAAGTTTAAAAGTCGTAGAGCCGAAAATTAACTTGTTGAGGTAAATCACTTAAAGTAAGACAAATAAACAGATTATACAAATAATAAATTAATTTTCTAGATAGAAAATCATTTAAATAACACATGGATCAATAAGTCCCGAGACTAACCCATAGATGGCGCTCGTAGTAAACCAGTAACCACGTCTTTCTAGAGTACTAACCTTTGCTTGAAACGTGTCAAAATTTTAAGTCGATCGGACCAGAAACAGCTGAGTTATCGAGGTTGGAGTAAAGTCGTTTTGTAGTTTGTTTAAACAATGGAAAAAACCGAGTTTCGTGTTCTGATAAAACATTGTTTTTTAATGGGTAAAAACACCACGCAAGCAAAACAATGGATTGAAAAATGTTACCCGGACTCTTGTCCATCAAAAGCAACGATTTGTCGGTGGTTTGCCGAGTTTAAACGTGGTCGTACCGACACAAATGACGCGGAACGCTCGGGTAGACCTGTGGAAGCCGTTACACCGGAAAATGTGAGTGAAGTGACAAAAATTATAATGAAAGATTGTAAAGTGAAGCTCCGTGAGATTGCTGAGATGACACAGATATCATATGGAAGTGTATTTACTATCCTTCATGAAAAATTGAGCATGAAAAAGGTTTTTTCCAAGTGGGTGCCGCGATTGCTTTCGATGGAACAAAAACAGCAACGAGTCGATGATTCAGAAAGCTGTTTATCGCTATTTACTCGCAACAAAAAAGATTTCTTGCGTCGTTACGTGACCATGGACGAAACATGGATACATCACTACACTCCAGAGTCGAAGCGGCAGTCATCTGAGTGGCGCACAGCTGGCGAAAGCCGTCCGAAACGTCCGAAAACGCAGCAGTCAGCTGGCAAACTCCTGGCGTCAGTTTTTTGGGATACACATAGCGTGATTTTCATTGACTACCTCGAAAAAGGTAAATCGATCAACAGTGATTATTATATTGACTTACTGGTGCTTTTGAAGGAGGAAATCGCAAAAAAACGACCGCACATGCAGAGAAAAAAAATCCTTTTTCACCAAGACAATGCACCCTGCCACAAGTCGATGAAAACAATGGCAAAATTGAACGAATTGGGTTTTGATCTGCTTCCCCACCCCCATATTCGCCAGATTTAGCCCCCAGTGACTACTGGCTCTTTGCTGATCTTAAAAAAATGCTCCAGGGAAAAAGATTTGGCTCAAATGAGGAGGTCATCGCTGAAACTGAAGCTTATTTTGAAGCGAAAGATAAATTTTTTTATAAACATGGTATTGAAAAATTGGAAAAGCGTTGGAACCATTGTATCACCCTAAGAGGTGATTATGTTGATGAATAAAAAAAAATTTTGCAAAAAAAATGTTGTTTTCATTGTTAGTCTCGAGACTTATTGATCCATGTGTTAATACATTCTATAAGGTCCAACACTGTTTCTAATTCAATTTAATCTCTTTAAAAATAATTAGCTTTTGATTATTCCACATATAAATTTAAAAATCATTAAAAGAATCCAGTGGTTATTCTAAAATTCCCTTTTAGTTAAAACGTTTTGCGATATCTCCCAATTCAAAAAGCAATATCTCTAGATAAGAATTTATGTTATTCCATTTTATTCTTTACTGTCAAAATTTGTATTCACTTATGACCACCAAAAACATATCTGCCCAATAAATAAAACAAAAAAAAAGCAAAAAGATATTTTACGATCCCATTCAGTTTGAAATATAAGTTTCTTCGGGGAAACGTATTTTTATTTATTGTAGCCATTTCGGTAATTTTAATACCAAAGGGCGTAACATAAAAAATAACACTTCTCTACCACCAAGTCCGAGCGTTTTTAATCTGAACTAGAAGCCACACATAAATAAAAAGCCATCGCCAGTTCTCAGGGCAAAAAAAGCACACGATATTTATTAAGTTGTAAATGTTCAAAACATCTGGCAGTTTGCCCGAAAGTTAAGAGAAAATCTGTGTCAAAAAGTCGACGACGATGATTGATAACATAAAAAAAGGATTTTACGAAAGTGTTTTTGAATTAAATAACTAATTGCTCGCGGCTTAAAAAGCTAATAACTTTTTGGAAAATGCCGTGACAGATAAAAGCATGAAATGGGATTAATAGTTTCCCTCGACGATACAGGATAATGCAGGAAGAGCTTGGCGTAGGAGGATGTAAACTAATATTCTGTAGCTGCATTATTCTATTTCTAATCTAAAATATGCTTGACGAAGTACTATATTAGAAAATATCAAAATATATGTATACGAGGTATGACAATTAAATAACGAGACTGGTATGAGGAATGTTATTTGTTTCAAATAAACTTATATTTAACTCCTATTCCCTTCAACATATACTCTTTCCCTATCTATACGCCGCTCTATACGTGTCTGCCATTATTCGAAACGATGCTTGAAAATTTCAACCACCAACATGAGCATAAACTTAATTTCCACATAGTCATCTTGATAGATTTCCCGAAAATTTAGGTGCTATAAGCGATGAACAGGGTGAAAGATTAGAAATTATCTTTATTAGAAACTATGGAAGATCAATACCAAGGAAGATGGGATCTTCACATGATGGCCGACTACCAATACTACTGATATCCATAGGGATTGCCAAAACAAACAATACAGCAGAAAGTGCTCCAAGCGGAAATTTATTCCCTAAAACCTTTATGTAAAATGGCTATTTTGTATAAATATTCTTGTAATGTGTACTAAATATTGCGTAGTTGTTTTTGTATGTAATTCTCATATTTAAATGAACAAATTGTTATAATTTTGTTTATTTTATGTCAGTTCTCAACAACTTAGTCGCTTTTAGTGATTCTTCATAAAGCAGGATATGATATGGAACCAAATTTTGACGAGATGCGTAAAAAGTCAATATGATTTTCGGATCTTGAATACCCAAATGACTAAAGAACAAGTGTCATTTAAAAATCAGCAAAAATCCTGTTGACCATGTTATCAACGTTTCAGTCACCATTTTAGAGTTCTTTCAAAGACTTCTATTGTTTACAACCATGTTGCAAAGTATTTGAGCCTCAATTTATTTCCTTTGCCTTTAAAAAAACATTATCTCTCTCTTGCTCGTTTTACCATAACCTGTATTTCCAATTATTTCCTTAAAGTCTGGGATAGATATTGTAGATTAAAATAACTCCCACCCCTCGCTTCTTTGTTAACTTATGTTCTTCTTTAAACTGTTTATAGCATAACATATTTATTTATTTCTTCTTTTCAGTTGAGGTGTACATGTTAATTTTTTCTAGTGCTTACTTGATTTTACGTAAACGCAAAACGTCTTTATCCTCTTTTACTAAAACCACATGGTCTTCTCAGAAAAGTTTTGAGACGCTTGTTGTTCATAATTTAAGTGTATAAGTCATTTAATCTAATACCTAATTTAGTGTAAATAAATTTATCCAGAATATTCATAATACTCGTTCCCTATGCTTTGTAAGGTGTGATTTCCTTCTTAAATTTTCTGCAATTAATATTATTATTAAGCAATATGTAGTGCGGCCAGAGTATTAATAAATAGTGTTTGGAGTAGACTTCCTTCTGGTTTCATTCTGTTGCATGTGCCTCATTCGAACTGACTAATTTAATCCCGTTAGATGCATTTCATTGTGTTTTATATAATATTATTCATTCGTTTGTTACATATTATTACAAATTTTAATATTTCGTATTTTATAATGAGTGCATTGTATATCTGTTTGCGTTTGTTTTACATTAAAAGTATGAAATAAAGCTATCGAGAATAAAGCGGAGCACAGTACGAAAATTAAATATTTTCACCTTTAATGATGCGTGTAATTTATCACAAAAAGCACCAACATTAATTCCCGAAACGAAAAAAGCGTTTGCTTAATTTATTAAAGAGAAATCCTACCCAAAGCAGTAGCGTAAACATAATTTTTATCTCCTACAGATTGGAACGGTTCGGCGGCGTTCAGTTCGGTGGCCACCCATATCATGCGTTCCATGTTTCATTGCCAGGCGGTTTATTTATTTACTTCTTTCATTTGTTGTAAACATTATTGCCGATTCTGCTAGATACACTTCTATTTAATTATTAAACATTTCGAGGTCGTTTCTTTGTGAAATTCCATTAAACTAAAGAATAAATAAAACACTTTTCTTAAATTTCAAACTACATGTATTATATATTTGGTTGGCAAGTAAGTACTTTCGGTTTTGTAGTATAAAATAAAACACTTTTTTTTAAACAAAGAATAGTTTTTAATCAATTATATATTTTCCATTTTGCTCAATGACCTTTTGCCATCTTTCTTTCAGCTGCATGATTCCGCGCTCATAAAAATTCTGGTCCTTATCAGCAAAAAACTGAACCGTGTGCGAGAAAAGGTCATCGTTATTTGTGAAAGTTTTACCATTCAAAGAATTCTGCAAACTTCGAAATAAATGGTAATCAGATGGTGCTAGATCAGGGCTGTATGGGGGATGTGGCATCACTTCCCAGCCAAGCTCCAATAGTTTCTCACGAGTTGCCAAAGATGCGCGAGGCCTTGCATTATCTTGGTGGAAAACTACACCTTTCCGATTTGACAATTCTGGCCGTTTTTCTTTGATTGCTTCATCCAGTTTTATTAACTGTTGACAGTAAACATCAGAATTGATCGTTTGGTTCCTTGGAAGCAGCTCAAAAAGCACAACACCTTTGTAATACCACCAAACTGACAGCATGATCTTTTTTGGATGCAATTCAGCTTTCGATGTGGTTTGAGCTGGTTTATCGTGTTTGCTCCATGATCGTTTTCGAACTATGTTACTGTACAGGACCCATTTTTCATCACCAGTGATGATTCTTTTTAAGAAAGTGTCGGTTTTATTTCGTCTAAGGTGCATATCGCAAAAGTTGATTCTTTGTGTTAAATGAATTTCTTTCAATTCGTGAGGTACCCAAATATCAAGCTTCTTAACTAGCCCAAGACATTTTAAATGTTTTTCAATTGTTGTGTGCGATACATGTAGCCTCTCCGCAACCTCTCGAACAGTTATATGACGATCCTCTTCAATTATGACTTTGATTTGGTCATCATCAACTTTAGTAGGCCGACCAGAACGTTGCTCATCTTTGAGGGAAAAATCTCCAGAACGGAATTTTTTATACCAATTCTGACACGTGCGCTCTGTTAAGCAATTAGCACCATAAACTGCACATATCTTTTTGTGAGCCGCAGCAGCTTTCTTTCCTTTACGGAAATAAAATAGTAAAATATGTCGAAAATGTTTGATTCTGCACTCCATTTAAAATAAACCCACAACTAATAGCTTTAATAAAAATCACGCACTACTTGCTTCTGAAGTTACGTCAATGTGACTAGTATCACGCGACAAACGGTAAAGTACAGCACTAACATACGTTATACAAAAAATAAAGCAACGCTCTCTATCAGTAAAAACCGAAAGTACTTAGTTGCCAACCCAATATTTACTGCGACTAGTTAAGTACAACACAACACTTCGAAAGATCTATACGAAAAGATACAAAGACAATCTTTATTTTTCAATTATTCAATGCTTCACGAAAAACAACTTACATTTTATTCTTAAACATAATTAACTGAAATGTTTAGGAAACGGGAAAATGGAAAAATTGATGACGTTTTTACAAAAATCAAAAACAAACGAACTTCCTTATAAACAAAAACGTGTAAAGTGTATTCACAAACTTATTGAAAGTGTTTAGATAATTTCAAGGTATCAGGAGCGTTTGTAAGTATTATAAATAGTTCCAGCTTTAAGACCAGCACTGAAATACAACCCTCATGGCTTTTCTCTTCTTAATGCTTTGAATACATTCAGATTAGCATATTGTTTACTATTCGGGAAGTAACACTTCCAGTACTCGTGTAATGTAAGCTTACTTCATTGAGGGACTTACCCACTTTCAGAATAAAATTGAACCTGCTCTTATAAAAGGTCGTTTTAAGGGAATTAGTCCAATAGATCTTTGTCCCTGGTCTAGTTAGATATAAACTGAGTATTTTGGAAATAGAGCAATACGAGATAGAAGTTGGGTAAATGGAAATATGTGTCAAGTAAAAATTGTCATTAAAAATTTCCAAAATTGTATTAAACAAGAAGAAAATAAAAGCTCAATTATGCTAATGATTTTTTTTAATTCTATATTCTTGTCTGCATCGTATTGTATTTACATTAGTATCATTGTTAATAGTACAGTCCATTATTTTGAGCTACAAATGTATTTTGAGTATGCTTTGTTGCTAATTTCCCACCTGCAGAGAACTGCTAAAGAAAACTAGTAAAATTCATATATGAATCTTTACAGTTTCCATCATCATCCACAAGATGTCATCAAAACTTTCGTTAATAAGTGTATATATAACATTGTAGATATTTAAAATAAAGATCTACAGGTTTACAAACTCGCACTTGCCCCTTTTACATGATGACATCTGTTTCTTTGTTGCCTATATCAGAGGAGACAGGCCCTAATCAAAACAATGACTAAATTACCTAAGAAGGATGAAACGTCATCACCTGCAGGTGACATTTTACCCACCTACTGGTAATGACGTTTTAACGATTTTTTAAGTCCTTATTGCAAGATATGCTACCGAAAAACATTTAACATTCATCGATATACAATATTTCAATCCTTGGAATATCCATCCATACTGCGAGGTATGGTAATTAAATAACGAGACTGCGCTCCTTCCATCGCACAACCGTATCGGACAAGCCTGTAATTGAAATGCCATTGTCCCTGATACTTCCTAAGCAACAACCCCTTGTTATGTCTCTCTGTTTACTTTAGTTTACTTTCCAATTTTAATTGTAAAGGACACTGTTACTTAGCATCACCGCGATAATGGTTGTCATAAAAACCCAGCACCTAATTAACCTGAATTTTCTTGTCGAATTAAAAAAATCGCCAACAAAATGTCTACAAATACTAAAGGAGGTATTTGGTGATAATGTTATGTCACGTGCGCGAGTTTTTGAATGTTACAAACGGCTTTCTAAAGGTCGGGAAGAGGTAGAAGATGATGAACGTCCTGGTCGACATGTGATTGCAAGAACTGAAGGGAAGGTTGAGAAAATTAATGAATTTATGCGAAAAGGCCGACGTCTGAGCATTTCGATGATTGCTGATATGGGTAACATTAACAAAGAAACAGTAAGACACATTTTGCTTAATGGATTAAACATGAATTAAACATAACAAACACAATGACCTATCTGTGAAGCAGTTCTTAACGCACAAGAGCATCGTTGCGCTTGAACAGCCTCCGTATTCATCAGATCTCGCACCATGTGACTTTTACCTGTTCCCGAAAGTGAAAAGTGCATTAAAAGGAACACATTTTTCAGTCTGTTGGACATGTAAAAGCAAAAACGGTAGAGTTGTTGAAGATGCTGACAACTGATGAACTACAAGCATTGTTTTGACCAATGGAAGACACGTATACGGTGGTGTATAGATAGAGGATCAGAGTATACTGAAGGGGATAAAAGTTGAATATAAGTGTATTTGCAATAAAAAGCATTTCTCACAAAAGTCTCGTTATTTAATTGCCGCACCTCGTATGTAAGAGTAAGATTTATTGCACTGCATAAAGTAGGTATAGGCAACCTTTGGCATGTTGTAGGCCAAACTTTAATGTGCAAATACGTTCACGGGCAGCGTTTGAAAGTAGTGTTCATAATTTTTAGCGGTAGATATCAAGACATGAAATAATATGACAATGTCTCGCAGGCCGGATCAAATCTTACAGCGGGCCGGTTGTTGCCCATATATGGTATAAAGAAAGGAGGAACTTCAATGATAGGAACTGTAGGTCATTAGCAACCCTTCTAATTATCAAAGTGTTTGAAAGTGTCATCCATTCAAACATCTTTAACAATATTAAACCCAACATTACGATTTTTCAATAAAGATTTTTACCTGGAAGATGTACAGTAACCAATTTAGTCATTACTACTCAGCTCATAAACAAACAGCTTGATGTATGTACAGGGTCAGGTTGGCGTGATTTATACAAATTGTCCAGTGCATTCGATACAACAGATTATCAATTACTGCTTCTTAAATTTAATACGTGTGGACCCAATGGTTCTTTCCAAAAATTCTTAGTATTTTACTTATAAAATGAGTAATTATACTGGTTCATTTATTATTGTTCACGAATTGGTATTTCCCACAAGTTTTATGATGCTTTGTATACCTATTTGTGGTTACCGTATTTGTAATTGTGTCGATCGAATACTGGATATGAGTTAGATGATGTGATCTCCTATTAATTGACAAATTTTGTGACTATTATTATTCTTTTTACATTACCTGCTTCTTGTAAGTTTGTTTGTGTATGTGGACTTATTTCTGGAGTTTGTATATGACGAAGAAATTGCTTTGTTGTACCTGGTACTGATATCGCAATCGGTACTGCTATTATCATTTTGTAAATTTCTTGCACTTTCTTAGCCTAACGCCGAGAAACTTTTCACTCAATCTACATATCTCAGTTTGAGCTCGGAGTATACACAGCTGATATTGCACGGTTTTATTATCCATCACAAAACGGTACTTATTACAAGTTTTATGACATTTCGTATGCCCATTTAAAGATGGTTATCATAGTTTCGATTTTATTGATCAATTGACGAATATTAGGTTATGAGATCTTCTATTGTTAATTGAAAAATTTTTTAACCATTGCTGCTGATTTTATTATCGATTGATCTAATGATTGTCTTTGGTTGTATCAATTATCTAGAGCTGGTATTGCAATTCTTTTATAGAGTTATTGCTATTGAAAAAACCATCATTAAATCGATCAATACTTTAGAAAAGTCTATCTGACAATGCTTGTCCAGAGCATATGACACAAATTGCGTAAAATATGTTAAGTTAGTCACTGTGGACTATTTCGATGTATATATTAAAAATCAAAAACAACTTTTACAATATGAGGATTTAATGTTTTAGGAAAGTATCGTATTTATTATTAGCATAATTCGAAACACATCGAAGAAACACATATCTTTACGTGCAGCATAATTCTGTACTTATTGTTAGCTAACTTGCACACTTTAAGAAGAACTTTCCACAATAGAAAATAAAAACCTTCCTTCGTATTATTAAACTATGTACATCAATTTAAAATTCAACAGAAACAATTAAGCGGAGTTTGTGAAATATTTTCCGACGAGAACCAGCTCTCACAACAGAAGAGCAAAAAGCGAATAATCTTTGCTAAATAATAACAAACAAAGATTTTGCTTAAACGTTAAGCTCGGTCCGTGCTTTAATCGTTGTATGAGAGCGCGCCAACGGTTAAAGAGACCGCGTAATAAAAGCCGAAATTGCATACTTTATAATGTGACCGGTGGAGTTACCTTAGGTAATACATTTTATAGTCTCCATTATATTACCCGCTAAAACCGCTACGAACTCACTTATTCTGTTACAGGAATACGAAACTATGATGAAATTTGTTTGGAGAGGTTGCCGTCAAATATAAGCGAAAATTGTTCCTGACGGTTAAAATTTGTTTCGATTTAAAAAAAAATTATAATGCCAGTTAGATAATTGGGAATTGATAATTTGTCTGATTATTATTCCCTCAGTTTAAGTTAATAAAGCTACAATCTCGAAATGCAAACGTTTATTTTGAATTACGAAGTATTCGTTTATTCTAAAGAATAGTTCGGTGCTAGAAGACTCCATTATGTACACATTACCAGTTAACTGAAAGGTATTTAATAATAATAATAATAAAAAAGCGCTTACAAAAATGTTTGTCAATCAGTTAAATACTAAAAATAAAGCTAAGCAATTAACACATACATATATAATCCCACTTCTAATTTACTCCTTTAGACTCATAAAATAGTCAGACACAGAATTAGACTCCCTCAACAGATTCATCAAACCAACAGCCACAAAACTATAGAAGTGTCATATTACATCCATCGTTAGTTTTTTTTTAATTAACACACTTATATTTTACTACATTTTTATTAGCTACATATATTTTGTTCATATTACCAACTACAAAGGGTACTAGGAAAGTTTTGCAATATGACGCAACAATGAATCGTAGGAAGTTGCTTGTTGCCGCATATTGAGACATGTTCATACGTGCATAGTAACTGCCGCGCCATGTCGATGGACTCAGTTATTCATTAGCAGTGAGAGTGTAAAGTGCTTGTGATGGCATCGTGGTCACGAAATGAGATAAGGGCAGTTTTGCGTTATAATTTCGTGCGTGGTTTAAACATAGACCAGTGCTTCGAAGAAATGCCTCTTGCACTAGGTGATGTTTGTCCACATCACACAACGATATTCAGGTATTATAGAGAATTCTAAAGGGGAAATTTGACTGTGGAGGATGCTGAGAGGCCGGGAAGGCCACGAACGTCAGTTACAGAGAAAAGCGTTACTACTGTGAGGAAAATGCTTGGCGAGGACAGGCGAGTGACCTACCAACAGATAGAGAGTACTTCAGGCCTAAATGCACCAGCAATTCGTTCGATTCTGCAAGATCATTTGTACGTGAAGAAACTTTGTTTTCTCTGGGTGCCGCATCTACAGACTGAAGAGCAGATGACACGACGTGTGACTTGGTGCCGGGAGGTGCTAAAAAAGTTTAATAAGGGACAATCTCGGTATGTGAACAACATCGTGACAGATGACTTGGCTATACTATTACGATGTGCCGACCAAAGCTCAAAACAAAGTTTGGGGCTTTGATGATGAGGACACACACGTAGTTGTCAAAAAGCCCGATCTGTAAAGAAGAAAGTGATCGTTGTACTTTTCAAATCGAGTGGAATTGTGAACAGAAGACAGTCACAGCTAAGTGGTATATTGAACAATGCCTGCCTAAAGTCATTGGATCTATGAAAAACCTGCGGCCAAAGTCAAGAATTGACACCTGGTTCCTCCATCACGATGATGCTACAGCTCACCGCGACATAGCCTGCACCGAATATTTTACCACGACAGGATTGAAACTTCTCGAGCACCCTCCCTACAGTACAGATCTTTTTACACTGTTACCGCATGTGAAAATTAAGCTAAAAGGGAGGCGGTTTTCCATGATGAGGACCTTCTGCGGGCTTGGGACAACGAGTGTGCTTTACTCCCTAGTGAAACTTGGCAGAACTGGTTTAAAGTTTGGTTTCGGAGGATGGAGATATGTATTGAGTGTAGAGGAAACTACTTTGAAAAAATTAAATAAACAAAAACTGTATTGCAAAACTTTTGTAGTACCCTTTGTATAGATCATATATCTTATTATAAATATTACCTAGCACCCCCCCTCCACAATTACAATTGGAAATCGATTAACAATAAAAATATTAATTGCAAAAACAAATCAAAATTTTCATTCATCGGGTTTTTCAATAAAGACATAACAACTTTGTGTTTAAATAAAACACAGGATAACTGAGGTATTGGGATGAAATTTATTCCAGATGCAGTACACATGTTACCCTTAACTATGGAACTCCATCTAGTTCATGTGACCACCGCGAGTACGATTACAACACACTTTCTTTGGCTAATCGACATAGACCAAAAACTTAACACAATGCCATAAAAAGAAATCCGACGGCGTTAGATCGTATAAGCGATCTGGCCACTTCTAGATTTCCCTTCAATTGTTTGACCAGCTGTGTGATATGTGGCACTATCTTGTTGGAATCACATATCATTGATGTCAAGGTCATCCTATTCTGGTCTAAAATAGTCTTCTAACACGACAAAGTAGCGAACTCCATTGACCGTAACATGGCCATTATTTTCATGAACGACAAAATATGATCCAATCACATCTTCGACATGAAACCATACCATGCGGTCACTTTTTATGGTTGTAATAGAGTCTTTTGAAGCACATGTGAGTTTGTTGTTGTCCAATAACGCATATTTTGCTTATTAACAAAGTCATTAAACGAAAAATGAGTCCAATCGGATAAGTTTCCGTCGCTTCAAATAATTAAGAAGCTTCAGTTCTTGAGTTAATTAGATTTTGTAAGGGTGTGAGCCGAGATATTTACGCAAAAGCCACAAACAACCACAAAAGAAAACATAGTGTATAATATATAAAACCACATAGGAAAAATACAATAAAAAAATGGTCACTAGTGGTCCGACAGGAGTTCACCCACCGTGTAACAAGCTTTTCAAATAAGTAGAGCTTAAGTTCTTAAAAGATTTGGTAATTATTGAAATTCTGTACAGTATTTTTGTTGGTACATATATCATTACTACAACGGAACCTATTATGTCGTGCTCTATTTATCACCATAAAAGGAATGGCAGAACGAGAATACAAAGCTAAATTTTTCCGAATTATTCTGTAAATAATCGAGGTTCACTTACCGTCCAACCATCCCTACAGAAGCAAGATTGAATAAACGTTTATATACAATAATAAAATTATGCTAAACCTTAGAGTGTAGTAATTGTTAATGTTTTTAATTCTGCTTTTTTTATATATTGAAGGAAACAAACTTTTATTAATTTTAATAACTTTTAAATTCGCCTGGTAAGAAATATATTATTTAACTCCACACATAACATGCAACTGTCGTTGCTAAGAACTAATATAGCGTATGGTGTCAGCGAATAAATTCCCCTTTGACCCATAATACTTACACACACACGAGCACATACGTTCGCGCGCACGTGTATACGTACACAGATACACACATACACATGTAGAGAGAGAAAAGTGGGAGAGATATATAAATAAAAACATTTTTCTCCGTTTCTTGAATTATACTATCTACTAATGCATTTGCAACCGCCAACGGAGAGAACTGTAAAATAAAACTCATGTAAATTTAAATTTGAATTAAGCAAAATACAGTGTACGGAAACAAGTAAACGATTTCGTTCTTTTAGAAGAAAAATTTCAATTTCGTCCCGAAAGAAAATAAACGAAATATCGAGGCAAGGCTTGCAAGGGATAACGGAAAAAGGAGAATGAGAAACGAGAAATCGGATAAATAGAAACGCACCCATACATCCGTGTAGAATGGAAAAGGTAACACATCAACAAAAAAAAAAGAACAATGAGAGAACTCTGTAATCCGGACCCCATACGTCGAATATATATTGAAGTGGAAGTTGTACATTATTTTCTATCGAGCCGTATGGAAAATGCGAAGTTTAAGCATCCAGCATCCTTTTTGGCACAGAGGGATGTTTAGGGAAAGGTAGACAGAGAAAGAGAAAAAGAGTTCGCATCGAAAACTGATTTTAATATTTACAATTTCAATGAATTTCCATTTCTGACCCGACAGTTGCTGTTCCACCAAATCGAAAATGTTCACAGGCGAGCAAACACTTCGTCCGTATTTGCTTTTCTAAATACGCATGTGTTAAATTATATGTTTGTCGTAATACTTTTGTGCGTGTATCCTTTCCAATTATATCGATATTAATTTGAGATACGAATAGTGCTTATAAAAAAAAATGTGAAAATATCACAATTTTAAAAGAGATTATTGATAACGATGCGGATCAAAACAAGCTTCTGCTTATCGTATTTATACGTTTACGATACAATAAAATGAAAACGGCTATATAACTCAATGGAGAATCCAGGAATAGAAAGTAAGATAGCACTTTTAGTAAAGATAACACTAAATCAGAGTGGGATACAATTAAATGGGTAGTTGTCAAAAATCTGGTTAACAAAGGTTTAAAAAAACAGGATAAATTCTTGATTTTATTTAACATTGTGTTAGAATCTGCGATAAGAGTCAATGGATTAAATAGATAGAACCATAATACAATCAAATGGCGTAAATTGTAGCCTATGCAGACGAATTTGTTGTTCTGCCAAGAACAAAGAACAATCTCACTGAAGTGATAAAAATTCTAGAAAAAGAATCCAAAAAGAAGTAAGTGTATAGAAATCAAAATGTATTAGGAGAAAAGCAAAAGAGAAATCACGAAAGGAAACCCCTTTTTATTTCTATTTTGTGTGTAATTTCCTTTTTTCGTTTTTCCTCTTTAAACAGGATTATTTTGCTTATCTTTTTTATAAATTCATTTTAAGGCAACAAGTAGAATGCTTAGGTATGCCAGAAATATGAGACAGTCTGTCGCAGAAAAAAACAGAACTTTTTTAAAATAGTAATTCTTAGTGGCGCCATCTATTAAAAAAATATGCGTCGGTAAAGTAGATCTTTCGCTAATGTTATGTCGAATATCATGACAGGATAAATTCTTGACTTGTGTTAGAATCTGCGATAAGAGCCAATGGATTAAAGATAGAACCATAATACAATCAAATGGCGTAGATTGTAGCCTATGCCGACGAATTTGTTATTCTGCCAAGAACAAAGAATAATCTCACTGAAGTGTTAAAAAAAAACTGGAAAATGAATCCAAAAAGAAATAAGTGTATAGAAATCAAAATGTATTGGGAGGAAAGAAGAGAAGTCACGAAAAGAAACTGTAAGAGTATGAGATAGTTTTGATGAGAATGGATACGTTTAATTACGGACATGAAATAAATGAATTTAAGCAAAAAGGAAAAACATTTCAAGGGCAGCAAAAATTATATAATAATAATATGTATGAAGAAAAGTTATTAAAACTAAACTATAACAGAGAAAAAATATTAAATATATTGAAAATTATTTGGAATTAAGATAAAAAAAGCTGAGAGATTTTTTTCAAAATCAGCGTAAATAAAGCACAGAGGAAGTGTTGGCTAAAATTTATAGAAAATAGGAAAGAAAGAAGACGGCTACGAGAAAAATAGAAGTAGTTGAATAATATATTGGAAGAGGTTAACATGTAACAAAAAGGTGTAAAGGAAAAGTGTGTGCAAACTGTAAACTTACTAAGCTTGTAATGTTGTGTATGTAGATACAAATAATAATAATAATAATAAAATAACAATAATAAATACACAATTGGCGAGAGCGTAATTTCATTTGTATTTAAATACAAAGACAGTAATACTAATCGTAATATTAATACTCCGAAGATATAAAACACCACGAAGCATGTATTGATTTTCCGTTTTATAATGTATAGTAAGCACCGCGGTATCAGCCGCATACAGTTCGTGCTCAAACCCATAGATACGTTGAGTAAAAAGTTTCTCGGGGTTTGACTCCGCCATTATAATAATATTTATTGTTCAACAATATATAATTAAACATACCAAGTTTGTAACGCTATATACAGATAATAATAATAATGTCAGAAACAGGTAAAAATTATACTAGTTATAATTTCCACCACTGGAACAATTTCTAATCATCTCCATGAAGGCTTTAAAGAACTCAATCTCGATCCAGACATACATATATATTTTATCGAAAAAAAAACTTCTTTTAAATACTTGGTCAATTGTCAGAAGATTGCTAAATACACAATTGACGAGAACGTAGCTTCATTTGCATTGAAACATATAAATAATAACAGTAATATTAATACACCCAAGATATAAAACATTATAAAGCTTGTATTGATTTAACGTATAGTAAGCACCTCGGTCTCAATCGCATACAGCCCGAACTCAAACCCATAGATACGTTGAGTAAGAAGCTTCCCGGCGTTAGACTACGCCATGATAATATTAATAATGATAATATTTATTGTCAGCTTCTTCATTTCAATAAATCTGATGAAAAAACAATATCTTCCTCTAACTTCGTTCTTTGGGACAATTGCATGCTTGGACGATAGATGGGGGTTGTGTTTTAATATTCTTTACTGTATCGCAAATTATAAGATAACCCACAGAGAATAAATTAATAACACCACAGTTTGTCTAATGAGAGTCGATATACTTGAAACGTGTCGTAAATAAGGTCTCATTAAAATTTATATTATTCTCAGACGTTCAATAAATCTGGTGTTAATTTTACGTTTACTTTGACACGTATCAGTGTTTCCGAAAACTTGTTATTATACAAACAGCTTCAAAAAGTTTGGTAATCTCGCTTCTTTAATTATTATCGTTTTTGTGTGCTTGTTTTGAGGTGTTTGTGTTTATTCCTTCGCTTGGTTTCTAAGTCTTGTGCGCAAGCTCGCAGGTTTCGCTCTTTGATTTTTTTTTCAAACAATTAAAGGAAATTAGATTTTCCTATTTGTGCGATTTCTTTAACTTTTTGTCACTCTATTGTATATACAATTGGGACGATTGCTATCTAAAAAGGAGTACGAGATTCCTTGTTCCTCACCAAGACGCTTGGATATAGAAAATGTTTTTTTATGTCAACCGAGTCGATCGTCTTCGACTGAGTAGGTTAGCAGGCTATACACTGAGAGGACAACTATAGGTAATTAATTCAATCCAGGGTAGGTTTTATTTTTTTTCTTAATTGTTTATTTCATTCTATTATAATATTCCAGTTTTAAAACGCGTGTCACTATTTTAAATTAATATGGAATGCTCTCCCTGGGTTTTAAATGTATTGGACTTCAATGTGTTGGCTTTTTTTCAAGGCAAAAAATCAGAAATCACGACTACTCTATCACCTAACATATCAATTGCAAATTAATGTTTTATTAAACTCATTGTTATAAACACTTTTTTCAATTATAATCCTCCATTATGAAGAAACATTATTTTTTCTTGCGAAAGCTCAAGCTGAATTAAAATAAATTTTACTAATCTAGTAGCTAATAGTCCGTAATTTAACGTTCTATCTATAAAATGAAAGAAAAAATATATTTAATAGATTCTTTAGCTTTTTGATTTCTTGAATTATTTTCTTAAGTTAATCGAAATTGATAAATATCTAGATCTTATATTGACTTTGGCATTCCGAGTATGGATACGTGATATAATTTAGATCGACGCCCATCTTTAATCATTCCTACTTAACAATAGTTAAGCTTCCCAAAGTTTTTCTATTAAGAATATGTCGATTTGTTATGTGGGTAATTCAGATCCGAAACTTTTTTGAACAAGAGCTCCCGTATGAACACAACGCTCTTCCAATACATGGGTTCCAATGCAGACTCGTCTGTCAGTTGGCGTTTCGCAAACTTTTATTGCTGTAAAAACTTTTTTCCTGCTCTTTTTTTAATTGGGTAATTAATCAAATGGACGTCAACTGAGGCAGAAATACTCCGCATCTAACAGTAATGTAACACACAAACGTGCGACTTTGCGATTATTTTGCATCCTTTATAAATATGCACATGTCTCTCTCTCGTAAGGCATACGCCGACGAAATGAACAGAGACTTTCGAGAATAGACCATTCGGAAGGATCAATTCAGCGCCCCATTTTGCGAGGCCGTGCAAGGCAGAACAAATATATTGTACGTAACGGTGCTATTGAAATAAAACTCTTTCATTATCGAATAGGCTCGGTATAACCGAGCGCGACATTATTGGTGTCGGCTTTCTTTTTCGAGTGTACACACAGAAACCGATACGAAGCAATAATTTGATACAGAAACGACACTGAACACGTATTATATATTTCAATAACGTGAATCGCTTGCCATAACAGTTGTCTCGGAACCAGCAACACCAATAAAGGAATATAAGGTGAATGTTTTGGAACATTAAAGTTAAAGTAAACGCCACAAGAGATATATCGAAATTTACTGGAAGTCATTTACGAACTCGTAATAACATACGTAATATTGTATATAATGCTTATTTCTCTTTAAAAAACGATTTTTAGTTAATATCTAATTATTTTCAATTTCTTTTTTCCTTTTTAGGTTCCCTCAGGCAATCTTACTGTTCAATTCGACTTAAAGTTGACATTCACATATTGGAACTCATTTGAAATGTTGAATTTCATAAAACGCTCAATGAGTCAACTTCAAGATTGAACTGTTTCGATGTCACTCTCCTAACGTAATAATTTGAATATGTTGAATCATGTTTCGTCAATATAATGCTTCCTCACAAAATGATTATTCGGAGTAGCAGTTGGATGGAAGACGTCATTATTTGAAACTGATGCAGTAAGTGCGACTACAATAAATACCTTTTCCTATCAAAGAACGCTAATTATTCACAAAAAAGACTGAAACCAATACAAATAAACGTTGCAATAATAATTCAAATTGGAAGAAAGAGATTTTTGGAAAAAAGGAGATGATTTGGAAAAATATTTGGGTTGAAGAGTTTATTCTTTGAAAATAATACAGGAAATATGTGCTGCCATTACTGACAATGGAAGAAAAACAGCGTCATGAGGATGCTTCAACTGAATATTTGGAAGGTTCACAGCAATTAAGCCGAGTTTTTGCGTCAGCTCATAATCATAGATGAAACATAGGGCCATCACACATAGGTCCAAAATACTGGATTGAAAGGGGAGAATCGGTTCCAAAGAAGGCGTAGACAGATCTATCTGCAGGCAAAGTTATAGCATCGTTTTTTTAGGACGGGCGAGGGATAATCTTCAATAATTATCTCGAAAAAGGAAAAACAATCAACAGTGAGTACTATGAGAGAACTTATTGCAGCATTTGAGTGATGAAATAAAGAAAAATTGGCCGCATTTGGCGAAGAAAAGGTTTTGTTTCATCAAGACAAAGCACTAGCTCACACGTTCGTCATCGCGCTGACCAAAATCAATGAGTTAAATTTCGAATTGCTTCCTTGTGCATCCTATTCCCCAGATTTATCCTCTGGATAATTTTCCCTTTTCGAACGTGAAAAAATGGCTCAGTGGTAAAAGATTTGCCAACAATAACGAGGTGAAATCTGCAGTTGATGGCTCTTTTGAAGAGTTCAATGATTCTAACTATAATATAAACAGAGTTTCGAAGCTATTGAATATTGCTAGGAAAAGCGTATCGAGATGAAAGGAGACTATTTAGAAAAATAATGATAGTTTTTCCCAAATTGTTTGTGTTTTCTTTGTTAAGTCGTGTATTTCTGGGACTACCTTCGTATTATTATTATTATATCTAATTTGGTTCTTCTTCCATAAGGAAATATTGACTGCAGTTTCTATAAGGACACTTACAAATTGCAATCGGGTCTGGAATACATTGAAGCATGGTGTAACACTCATCATCTGTGATAAAATGTAAATAAATGTTGCGTATCATACACAAGAAGAAGTACACCATCGCTGTCAAACTACAACATAGGTGATACAGTTCTTACCAGGCAGTTTCAAATTAAACACCTGAGAGTTACTTTCGACCACCAACTGACGTTTAGACCTCATATTTTGGCAACTTGTGCATCTGAATGTAAATCTCAAGGATTTTTAATGCGTATTTCTAAGTACTTTGGAGACATGAAAGTATTAAAGTTTCTTTATTAGGCTCTTGTTATTAGCAAGCTGCAATATGCTGATATCTCATGGTACCCTACTTTTGCTTCTGACTGTTTACTGCTGGATCGAATACACAAACGATTCCTAAAATTTTTGTCTTTCAAGATGGATGGAAAGTTTCCACCCGTTGGAACCAGTCAAGTGCAACTGCTCTCCAAATATGGAATACTATCTCTTGCGGAAAGAAGAAATCAACATTGTGCGAAACTTTTGTGGAATTTATTGACTGTGAGTTTCTTTCAACTCGAGTATCTTTTCGCGTTCCTAGAATTTCTGCCAGGCATGAAAGCACATTCCACCTTATGGCGACAAGGACCAATGTACTGCAAGGAGCGTCTTAACATTAATGTGTCGTATTACTGATCAACTTGTTTCAGACATTTTTTTGGAATCTTGAATTATTGATATGTAGCTGTTTCGTTGCTTTGTTTGAGATTTGAATGATTTTTTTTTCTCCTGCCTTATGTTTTGCATTTAAGATTATTTTATTTGTTTATATTGGTTAATGTTTTTGTCCTGTAATTGGAAGATCATGTTGGACAATAAAGATTTAGTATTATTATTATAATAATCGTTTAACTTTTATCGTGATATAAAAAAATATAAATATTATTTAGATAACAAAATAAGCAAGAAAAGTCATATCTCAAAAGTGAGCTTGGATATCGTACAAATGTACCAGATGATAAGCAAAATTACGCTCTCTCTTTTCATTGTTTGCAAGAGTCTGTATAATTTCTGCTTGCATCAGTGGATGTATTACGCACATCTAGTTCTGGTGTTCTCTTCCGCCTGATTGAATCTAACAAGAAAATCAGAATCAAAGGAAGAACTGGCACGTTCATTTATTCCATTGTACTACACACTCGTAAATGTATAAAAGACGAATTATACTTGCTTTCGTCTTCGCAAATTTACCAAATGTTAAACAATACATGTCAAGAGAGTTCGTTAAATGGATTTCCTAAGAGAATATAATGGAATGTAAATCAATAATAGGATATTTTGTCTTGTAATTTGTCTTTTGTGCGGAGACAAACAACTGTTATTTCTTTAATTATTTGCATTCCATTTGACTCTCTTCACATACGGCTTTGTAATTTGACTACTGCTTTTCAGAAGGCAAAAAGACGAATTGTGACGGAAAAGTTATTTTTTAGATTCTTTTCTTCTTTCATATATACATAGGTAATGCCGACGCGTTTAATTATTAAAAATATTTCATATCGTCACGTTGCGTATCTTCGTGTATCTAAGAATTTTATTACGTTCCCAAATTGCCCTTTTTCATACACATCGATGTGAAAACTTTTTTTATAAATTATTATTATTAAAACAACCTTTCTACAAGGAATTTCTTTTTTGATAACATTCGTTGATCATAAACTAAGAAAACCTCACCCACCACGATACTTGCACTTAGTTTATTTTCTAAAATACTTAATTTTTATTTTATTTAATTCCGATTTATAATTACGTTCCAAAACTCTTATCTTTTGACAGAGAAAAATATCTTCTACATATCAAATATATGCCTGCCACGTAACTATTAACTGGCGCCACCCCTTTTGCTCTTATTAATCATTTACTGTATAACGACTGCAGAAAGCAAGCTGTATAACATATCATTCTAAAGTGCTTTTCAAGGTTAAGCTTTTAATGGTATTATTTTTAAAGGCCACGTTTTTGAGCATTAAACTCTTCAAAACAAAATTATTATGTTATCTATGTGGTGTCACCCCTAAAGCGACAATTTATATCAAGAAAAAGACGTAATTTTAGTCATCTGGGAAATTTTTGTCTTTGAAAAATATTTTTGTGTTAAAAATATTTTTGAGCATTGAGTTTAATCAGTATCGTGACTTTGAATTGAAATTCCGTAGAGGAATCAAAACACTCAAGAATTAATATTTGCAGATCTGCTTCAGTTTCGGATTTTATATATTATTTAACGTGGCTAGATAAAAATCTGATTTACTGTGAAAATTTGGCATGCATATATACTCTTGATGATATATTTTCATACTTTCATTTTGAATTGCATTGTTGCCCATGACACTACAATCCCTTTTTCCTTTCTATTTTGTGTGTAATTTACTTTTTTCCTTTTTCCTCTTTAAAAGGAATTATTTTGCTTATCTTTTTTATAAATTTATTTTAAGGCAACAAGTATAATGCATAGGTATGCCAGAAGTACATTATACACAGCATGTCGCAGAGAAAACCGAACTTTTTCAAAATAGTAATTCTTAGTGGGGCCATCTATTAATTTATTTAATAATATAATATTAATTTTACCAATGTTATGTCCAAATATCATGACATTTGCACCATTAGAAGCAGAGAAATTACACATAAAGTAACAGTGTGTATTTGATATTGGTTGAAAAATGAATTTTGAACAAAGAACAAATATTAAGTTATGTTTTAAATTCGGTAAATCACTTACGGAAACATTTAATTTGATGAAGCAAGTATGTGGTGATGCGTGTTTATCACGTACGAGTGTTTATGAGTGGTATAAACGATTTAAAGACATAAAGAGAGAATTAAATATTTCCAAAGATTCAATTTATCTCATTATAACACAGTATTTAGGACTGAGAAAGATTTGTACAAGGTTTGTACCACACAAGCTAACTGATAATCAAAAATTGCTCCGAATTCAACATTGTACAGACTTGATTAAAGACTCAAAAAAGGACGATAACTTAAAGTATTCTATTGTAACTGGTGAAGTGACGTGGTGTTTTCAATATGATCCAGAGACCATAGTAGAAGCTCTGAATGGAAGCATACAAACGAAGAAAGACAGAAAAAAAGTCGTTCGGAGAAGTCAAAAGTGAAGACAATGTTGATTTGTTTTATGATTCGAAAGTCATGGTGCACAAAAAGTTTGTACCAACTAGTCAAACAGTCAATGCTCTATATTATCTTAGTGTTATGAGTATTCGTCGTGTGCGCCCTCAATATCTTGAAAATGGTAACTGTTGTTCGTTACATGATGCACCATCTCAACGTTTGACGCTTATCACCGATTTTCTAACTACAAATGGCTTTTTAACCATCAACCATTCACTGTATTCACCGGATTTGGTCCCCTGTGATTTCTATCTGTTCTCCAAACTGCATTTGCCGATGAAAGGACAGCGTTATGCCGACGTCGAAGCGATTACAACGGCGTCGACAGCGATCGTGAAGGACATCTCTAAAAACGAATTTAAAAATTGATTCGACATGTTAATTGACCGTGCAGAACGTTGTATTGAAGCCGACGATGACTATTTTGAATAAAATAAATGAATTTTGCCAAAATAGTAAGCTTTTATTTTTATTTTAAAAAAGTTCGGTTCTCTGCGACAGACTGTATAACTCATAAAATCCAATTTGTTTTTGTAAGGTCCAATAAGTGAGTTTTTCCTGATAGTAATTATAATTAAATTGAGATATCTTATTCAACACTTTTGAAGAACAGTGTAAAAACGGCTAAAGAACTTTTGCAGCATACTGTATATACAAATGTTTATCGAGAATATCGTATTTTCACGAATAAACAACCTTTAAACTCTTCAGAATGTATCAGATTGAATGGTTTTAATTTTTTCCACCCGATAATCTTAATCCATTACGAAAATCCGTTACGTGTTAACATTTAACATCCATTCAACCTAGTGCGCGAAGATAAACGCAAAAAAAATGGTCGAAGCAAAAGGGAACGTAAAAGAGGGATTTTCAATGTGGGCTCATTTTTCAAAGGGAAAAATAAAAGCCTTTGCTTTCCTGATATAGGCACAAGCAGTGTACGAGGGCGTATAAACATATGTCATTGTAGGATTGCGTATGGCACGAATTCGAAAACTTTTCAATTTAGTTGAGGGAGGAGGATTCGATTTTTACAAATTAAAAACTCCAATAAATTAGTTATGACACGGGTATCTTTGGGATGATAAATATATGTGTATGGTTACGCATGGAGTAATAAATTAATGCGATGTGTAGGACATTTAATGCAATTTCATCCACCTAACTTAGAAATGTATACTAATGCCTAAAAATGGTCCACGGGAAATAATTTTTAAATTGATTTACTATTTCCGTTTTGAAGGAATACAAAATATTTACCCCCCAAGCAAGGAATTTTCATCACTAATAAATTACTTATATTTTTTTTACACTTATACGTATATTATAGTATATCTACGAGGGTAGGTTGAAAACTCCGTGAAATAAAATATCGACGGCGAAATTTTAGACAACAATGTCTGGTAATGTCAACTGTCAAATTTCAGATCAGCATGTTTTTTAGTTTCGTTCTGACGACTGTCTCAGAGTTTTTGACGGGATGATTAAATATTTCTTCTTAAAAAGCAACAAATATGCATGAAGACATAGGAGACTATCTAAAGAAAGCGGCTTCTTGATTTTCCACTGTTGATAAATGGGTTCACATGTGTTCAAATATTGTCGAATTCACCTTCGGAACATACTATTATTAAATAAATCGTTGTCAAAACCCGCCTGGATTAATGGATTCTATTATGGAGCACGAGAAGTGACTCAAACCTTAAAATATTGCAACTCTTCCTGAATAAAGTCTTACATCATAGAAAATGCTCCACCATACATTCGCAATATAGTATATGTTATATATATATATATATATATATATATATATATAATATAAATCGAACAAAGAGTGAGGAATATGGAGCCACATACAATACACTCAAATGTCATAGTCTGTAACTTTTTCGACACAAGCGAAGGACGACTTAAATGTTTTAGTACATATTCGAATAAGCTTGTTAATACATTTTGACCGTTTTACTGTATTTATTAGTTATATTTAAAATAATAAAGTTGCCACAATTTTTGACTTAACCTCGTATACGACCTTTTTCTCGTGTGATTTAATATTGTGATAATTATCGCTGTGCTAAAATGGGAAGAAATGTTAATAGGTTTTCAAAATTTCAAACATGCAAATTTATCTGCCAACGTTTAACGTTTAACTTGTTTAAAATCTTCAAAACTTACGTGTTTTAAGTTATAAATATTATTCGTATGGTTGATAAAAATTGAGATTAGATATGTAATAAAAACTCTTGAGGTTCAACATAAAGCGCGTCGATTGATGTAGCAATAGAAAATTATAATTTATTTTTACACAGTGTAAATGCATGATTTTTACTCTACAATAATTAAACAAATTCAAGGTGTTGCAAATCCAATAAAATGTATAAATAAACTAGAAGGAAAGTATTTACTGGCACGTTTATATGTGTATTAAAATAATATAGTGTAATTGTACAAGACACTAAATAAATTCTTATAATAAGAATCGATACAGGGTGTTAAATAATAGATACATTGTAGTAACTACCAGTATAAGTACTGTGTGTTCAAAGTTTCTACAAAATATATTAGATTGATTTAAAAGAACCAAGAAAATGTTTAAATAAACAATCGTGAGTATTGATAGAGACCAGCTTCCGACAAGTTGATTGGAGTTCATTTCTTTCGCGGAGCGATTACGTGTACTCCACAAATAAAAACTCAAATAAGAGAAAAGCCTCAAAAGTTATAGAAAACATTTTTCATAGAAGTAGGAAACCTCATAAAACATCCTCGAAATTGCTAAAAAGTGACAACGACAAACTAAATCTAATTCTAAGAATGATGAAGGAAATGAAGGCAGAACAAGCGCAACTCGAACGGAAATTGAATGAATTGGTGAGAAAGAACAAGTTTTTAATGAATAATTGCGAAAATTGAATAAAGAACACGAAATGCTGAAGAAAAAATGTCGAAATACGAAACGAGAATAAAGCACTAGAAAAGAGTTAAGCAGTTCAGGAAAAGGTAAATTTGATGGAGGCTGTGGTTGATTAACTTAATCACTTAATGTTGATATATAACCCCTTTCCATATTAATTTCCGTATTCTGTATACGTATTCCGACAACTAAGTTGTCATCACCAGCAGATAATTCAACAGTGTCGCATCTGGAAACTACGGCAAAACCCGCACGAAATAAATTTCGTACACGATCTGTACCGTCGAAAGCCAAAATACACACACTATATTACTTTAATTTTTAATTTAGTGTGCGTTTTGGCATTCGACGGTACAGATCGTGTACGAAATTTGTTTCGTGCGGGTTTTCGCCTTACTTTCCAGGTGGAAAGGGGTTATATATCAACCTTAAGTGACTAAGATCATCAAAAGTTTGCAAATTATATAAAAGCAAGATAAGGACAATAAATGTGACTGAGCTTAATTGAAATTAACATAGAGGAGAAAATAGTTGATTGCAGCAGTAACAAACTTTATACAGAAACACTTAAATAAACGTTCATCTCAAGACCGTCAAGAAAATAGGTTAACGCATGTGTGTAGTAGAAATCGAAAATGCAGAGGACAAGAGGAGGACACGTGTGTATCAGAATTCGAAAATGCAAAGAACGAAAGGGGAACACTTAAATAGACGTTCACCCCAAGACAGTAAAAAAAATAGGGAAACGGATGAGTACAGTAGAATTCGAAAATACAGAGGACGAGAGGGTGGTAATAAAAAATAAAGCCCAACTGAAGCTTACCGTGTATAACGGTACTCATATAAAAGAGCATTATCCATTTAGAAAGAGATTGAGTTGCAATTTAAGAAAATTGTTGATAACATCACACCACACAAAATTGTGAGTTAAGAAATTATTCTTCATCAGTAATAGATCTATAGGAAAAAAATTAAAATCGATTTATCCAAACAATTTCATCGAATCGATCGAAAAAAAATATTAACTTTATTCCAGACTTTGCTTTATATGTAAGTAGTATTGATGTATAATCTAGAGTTTCTTCAGACGCATAAAATTTAAAAATATACAAGGCGTAAACGTATACCCACACGTACATAAATATATAATATCTGCAAAAATTTTTAATCTTTCGAAACTTTAATTTTTTCGGAAATCTAGGAACATAAATTTTTCAAATACGGTCCTTTATTCTGATTGAATTTAAATAAAGAATAAGCATTTATTTATTCGCGTTGAAAAAATTCCTCTTCACATTTCAGTAATGTAATATCGGTTTGTAAATTATGCAAATGTGCCTGTGTATCGATCAGCGTATTTTTGTATGTGTCAGCTGTTCTGTTTTTTTTATAAATAGCAAGCCATCGACCTTCGTAATATCATGAAATAAATACAATATCAAGTTTGTAATTTTTTTTTAAATTTCTTGACTTGTATGCAATGTATCGCGATCTCTCATTCTGTACACGGTTTGTAAGATTCAATCAACTTGAAGGACATCTACTTCTACTGGATCTAGCATTTCCATCTGTTTCGCATTACAGTAACACGTTATCTGTTAATTTGTGATTTAAATTAGCCATACTTCACGGAAGTTGATAACAAACTGATTTCTGACTTATAGTATGTATCATCGCATTTATAGCTTCCAACGCCCAGTAGGGGTAACGCTGCATTGTAAAGAAATACTAAATTTACCAACGTTGAATCGAGCCACGCGTATGTATTAAATAGTATTTTTTTGATCTCCCTCGAGATAGAGATTTCGTGCATTAGCATTTTATGCATAATATAGCATATTGCATACTAAAGTATGTCGATTTATTTCGTTTACAATCTGTGTAATAAAGTTAGCGACTTCTGTCGGAGTGCATAATATATTATTTTTCTCAAAATTGTGTCTTTCAAAATGAAATAGATAACAAAAAAATTAAAATTCTTATTTTTCCCATATTTGTATACAAAAATTCTATTATTAATAAAATAAAGTTCCTTATCTATATATAATAATTTTTATATCAAGGATAAAATATTCTGAAAAAAGAACAATAAACAACGAATATAAAAGAATCGCTATAGAGTCAGACGGAATGAATTTATTTTACTAACACACATATTGCAGCATTACATATGTACATGAAAATATTTTTCATACATTCAGTTTTCCAATTGATTTTCATACACGGTGTAACCTTCCTTCTGCTATTGGTTTTTGCTGGCGTCATAGATTCAGAAAAGATCTATTCGTATTCCAGTATCGGTGCGCTTTTTATCAAACCATTCTTTCAATTTATGAGACGCCCTTTCATCGAATACTACTTCCACTAGGACTTTACTCACTTCCAGATAGGTCCCGACTCGTATGTAATATGCAAGAATATTCGTGAAAATGTTACATTTTCACTGCTGCTACTAAAGACCAAAACGGAGATATTTTTATCACTTAATAATGTTTTTTAATACAACTGAAGAGAATAATAGCGATAATTTGCCAACGAAATATCGACATAACCGATACCATTGTACAGCATAGTTGTTCGATACAACTGAAGAGAATAATAGTGACAATTAGCAAAATATAATCAAACGAATATATGCACTTAAAATAACATCATTTTCATCAAAAATATCTTTACACATTAACAATTGTGTTTTACGGAATTAAGAATAGCTTTCGAAGTACACCTATCGAAACAGTATTTATAAAATCATCGATATTTCTTTGGCAAATTACCATTTAATATATTTCAGTGCTGATCAAAGTAGTAGTTTGTATACTTCTTCGATCAATTATCAAAAATGTTCATCTTTTAATGAATTTTGTATATCATTTAAAGTAACTACAATGTTAGTGGGTGAATAATACCATTTACTCGTAAAAATATTATAAATAGTTTTTATAATGACTAGAAAAAGGCTTATAATTTCCAGTAATGATCTAGGATAGTGTTCCGTCAACATATAAAATTAAATCCCTAATAACACAGAAACCGACCTCATCTACATCCAGAAAGATAATGCCACATCGCAAACTAATGGAAATGGTGTAGTCATCCAAGGATTTCTACATATTCAATTCCTATGCAGCCAGTGCTTTGATGGGCAGCATATAAGGGATGCAGTGCGTCGGTTAGACTCGCTTTCAAGGTGAATTTCGTGTTCTTTTTGGAGGTTGAATAATTAGAATTTCAAAGACGCATATCAGTAATATGAAAATTTAATTTCGATTATTAAAGCATTCTGTCCAAATTTGATCATCTTTCCAATTCTGTTCTTTTTTTGCCAGTTTTTCTACCTTAAAAAACTTTACCTTGTTCCTGCTTTTTCCTGTTTCCATATTGTTTTATTACAATCATTCCTTATTTTTCTATCTTTTTCATTACTTTCCATTTCGTTCACTTTAATTAATTTCAATTTCGCTTTAACTTCCTAAAATTCCTCAATAGTTTTCGTTCTACTTATCCTTCTTTGTTCATGCTTGTTTCACCGATTTTTCTACATTATGAACTTTCAAAATGTATTCAACTTTTCAGAAAATTCATAATTCTAATTCTCTTCATGAAGCTAAAAAAATCGTTTAATTATAGGTTTCAAGATTGCTCTTTTAGCTACTTATTCTATTCTGAACTGGAATAATAAACATCGGGTTAGAAACTAATTATGGGAACTCCATGATCATGACAGAAACAACTAATAGTACGTTGATGTTAATAATTATATATAAACATATAATTAAGTTTTTCACGATGAGAAATTTTAATGAAAATTATATTATTTTCTGCTATTCCAAAGTTAATTAAATATACAGAAATTAATTAAAAATTTCTGCGCTAGAGAAGGACTCGAACCTCTATCTGCCGTTTTCTAGACGACTGTTTTACCAATTAAGCCACCAGGCAGTGTAACTTCGAGTCCTTTAACGGGTTTTAAATAAATATTAGATATGTTCCATAATGCGATTTATGGACTTGAAGTTACACTACTTGGTGGCTTAATTGGTAAAGCAGTCGTCTAGAAAACGGCAGATAGAAGTTCGAAACCTCCAGCGCAGAAATTTTTAATTAATTCCTGTATATTTATTTAACGAGGAAATACCAGAAAATAATATAATTCTCATTAACTAATAGTACGTTATTTAGTAACGATCAATAGTGACAACGCTTTTCTATTTATGTATCAAATTTGTCTTTAATTCATTCATTATTTTACAAGGAAAATAAGTTTTATGAAATTAAATCATGGCAATATCTCCAAATTATTAGCAAAACAATAGAATTCTCCTAAAACTATCACGAACAAATAATTGCAGAGTCACATTTTAAAGTGAAGTGTTTGTCAAAACAGCGTCGGAGGGGGAGTGAAACCATTTTAGGAACAATCGGAAACTATTCTTGTTGAATACATGTCCTAAGGAATTTCTGTACACCTATTGACCAAAAATTGTCCAGGTATGTGTTATAAAGAAGTCTTTCTTCATGATAACACAAGTTCACAGGGCAGTCAGTGTCCAACCCATTCTCCGCTAGTGTAATTTGAGTTTGACTACTCACCACATACAGTCCAAATTTATCATCCGATTTGTATTTAGTTAGATATTTGACAAAGCATCTCAGAGGATTCTATTTTGCAGACGATAACATTAAAAGAAGAGATCGATGTCTCTTTTGAAAAACCAATAGAAATTATTATTTTTGATGAAATAATATCGTTGCAAGACAGGCGGCGTTAAGGAAGATTGTATTGAGAAAAAAAAATCAAAATATCTTTTATTTCATCATTAAATAGAAAACTTTTCTAGCTACCCTCGTATATTAAAATTCAAAATTTTAAATATATTTGCCAATGGAATACACATCAAACAACAACCACACCCAGCTTAATTTATTTATAGAATTTTTTCACGTTATTTCAAAATCCAATTTACTTTGATTTAATTATTCAACAGATTTATACACAAAATACTATATGAGAGATATACACCATCGAAAAAGCTCTAGAATAATTTTGACAAGAAAAGTAGTTAATTTTGGACCAAAATCAAATACTTTTACGAATAATTTAAAGATAATTTGTGTGTTTATATATCAAAGTACATTAAATACAAAATTAACGCATGAAGAATTTAAAAAGTTCGCCATGATTTGTGTGCTCCGGCCATTATATAAACTCTAAACAGTATTGAATTATTTAGAGGCCATGTTGACCCTGCGGCTTGCTTAATTACTCCTAAAATTGCTATCGTAAATTATGAAAACTTCTTTTGAGATTTTGCCAACTCACAGTTAAAGTCGGAAATTTCAAGAATAATTAAATTATTTTGAAATAATGCTGCAATAACGAAATGTCTACTGTTACTAATTTAAACATACTTTGATGTACTAAAACTTAACTTTGAATAACTACAATTGGTGTTTTTTATCGACTTCATACGGAAACAAACAAATGTTTCACGTTTAAAACTTCAGAGGAATGCGACCAATAGGAATTACTATTTTAATCCTTCCTCTACTAGGTTCTTCAAAAAGTTTTACCGTTCGATAACAAAAACACAATTTTATGTTCGAAATACATTTTATTATTCAATATAACCTCCCTGAACTTCGATACGCTTGTTTCAGTGATCTTCTAATTTGTTGATTCCATCCCTGAAGTAAGAATCGGGAAAACTGTTGAAAAACACTCCCATGGCTGCTATTACCTCTTCTTTGGATGAAAATCGTTTTCCACACATGAAATTTTTGAGATATGAGAAGAGACAGAAGTCAGAGGGAGCAAAATCTAGCGAGTAGGATGGATGTTACAACAATTTGTACTTTAATTCACTGATTTTCTGCGATGCTTTTTAAGCTGTGTGAGAGAGTGCGTTGTCTTGATGAAAAATAATTATCTCTTCTGTAAACCAGATCTTCTCTCACGAATTTTTACATTCGGCCGGTCCAAAAGAATACAATAATATTCTCAGTTTATTGTTTTATCACTTCAGAGGTAGTCCACGGAAAAAATTATTTTCGCATCCCAAAAAACTGATGCTTTCTTAGCCCTAACTCGCTTTGGAGTCAAAATACCGGGTTCATACCACTCTTTAGCCTTTTGTTTTGATTAAAGATCATAGTGGTAGACCCAAGTCTCAATGATAGTTATGAAACGATGCATAAAATCGTTTTTATTCTTTCTAAAAGGCTTCGAATGTTGCTGTGGAAGTCGCGTTCGAATATGCTTTTGTTTCATTGTCAATGAATGCGCACTCATTCTGAATACAGCTTTCTGAAACCTAAAACTTCAGTCAAAATATTGCTCATACTGCCTAACGAGATGCCTATGGCTTCTACTAGATCTCTTTGGTTAATAGACGATCTTCCAAAACTATATTCTGTTTTTTGCTGCGATTTCTAGTGTTGATTTCTGGTGTTGAAGTTGCACTTTTCGAACGTCCTACACGTGGATCGCCTTCAAGACTTGTTTGACCACGTTTAAATTCAGCAACCTAATTTTCTACTGTTCTAATTGAAGGTGAAGAGTCCTTATACACTTTTCACAATCGTTTATGAATTTGTTTTAATGCTACACCTTCCAAAAATTAGAATTCTATCGTTGGACGATATTCAATTTTTTTCCATTGAACGTTGAATTTGACACGTCGAATTTGAACACCTGTAAATATACGCACCAGAAAATACAAAAAGAGGAAACTTTACACGTATTCGTAAAAAAGTAGTACAACTTTTAGAAAAATAAAACGACGAACCTAATGGCGCCATCCCTTATCGAACGATAAAACTTATTGAACAATCTGTTAATGCTTGTGGGGGAAATAAATAAAGCCTTGATTTAATTTGTTCGTTGAAAATATAAATAATTTTCAAAAATGTATTTGTCTAAATGATTTTGATACATTGCTGATACACGGTATGAGGAATAATCATGTGAATAAGCAAATTCTGTTTGTAAAAATTAAAATATTATTTCAAGTGGAATACCAAGTTGTAATCAGAGACTATGGAATTTTCTCTGCATGAACTTTAGCATTTATATATTATTTTACTCTAACTAGTGCTAATTTTCTTTCCAAGAGGAAAATATCTAAAGTCTGTCCAATGTTTAGATCTGGATCATCTTTAGATGTTTCCAATAGCAGATCATAACACGGTTTCATGGAAAACAGGTCAATAGTTACAGCTTAATATACGTACATATTTTACACAATTTGTATCAAATTTATACTCGTATGTTTGACAGAATAAAACACCTCATTTTTTTAAAAAAATGAACCTCTTTGGTTACAGTAATAAATTAAAGCAACTGCTATCGTATCTTACTTGTTAGCTAAAAGTAAGTACGTCGACTACAATGGATATAAGTCAAAATTGAAAAGAGCAATATCTGGAATACCATAAGGATCAAACTTAAGACCCTCTTCCTCTTTATTTTGCTTAATGATCAACTCGACGATATTAGTAGCTCCAAATGCATTTTTGCGATTGATTTGAAAAAATATAGAGATGGCAACATAGTGTCAGATTTCATAGATCTTCAGAAACATGGAAAATATATATGGTATCTACAAAATAAACTGTAAATGATCGTCTCTAAGTGCAACATCATGACACACCAAAAGAACTAATTTACCTACACCGGATTTAATCTTTACTCATTTGTTAAAAGTTTTATTGATTTATACTTGAATATTATATGCTAGAGAAACAATATTTTAATTGCCTGGATAGTGAATTACACATAATAATATGAATAACAATAATCCATAATCTGCTATGTAATAAATTTCGTAATTTTGTAGATCAAATCTAAACTACGAAAGTAACGAATTTTAATTTTATTTTGCTTACGTAAGTACATTCTCTTCTTATATAAAAAGTGTTATAAACGTATTTACATATTATAATGTAGTAAAAACAGGAATGCTTACCGGAGTGCATAGAATTCAAATCTACCGCATTTTAAAATTTAATTTTTACTTTCATATTTTAGTTAAAATTAAAATAAAATTTCCAGAATACAAAACTAAAAAATAAAGCCGTAATTAGGCGACAGGGTTTTCGTTTTAGTCTAGAAATTGGATTACGTGGTCTACGACGTCCTCTAGTGGAGAAGGTTCCGTAGCTGGCATGCCGTCACGATTCCTGAATACCAATACGTTGTTTTCCATCGATTATGACCTAAGACAATGTTCCTTAGTTGACGCATCGAAACTAAGTTTCTATTAACGTAACAAGTGTATCGCCTCTAAACAGTATTACATTATAAATGAGTGAAGCGCCTCGATGTATGAGGAATGCATGCTTGCTCGAATATAAATTAGCCGAGGCACATAATTCGAATTTGTGGAAAGAAAATGCAATACTAAATTTAAAAATTACCATATTGTTATGTACAACAATATGTATAAACAATGAAAATCAACTAGCACAATGCAAAAATATTATTATTAACTTTTCAATATACAGCGTGTTTCAAAAAGAATATACGTATTACAAAGTATTATTTTGTCCAAACTATCGATCGCTGCGCCTCAGCTCGACTATTGGAGAAACGAATACATAGTCTAGTATATTTAATAGCTGCTAGATGTGAGTTGTCTTCTGTTTTCCTTGGTAACCGTCATATGTCTAAAATGGCTACTCCGCAGCAGAAATCATTTTGTGTTCTCGAGTTTGCGAAGTACAATTCCGTGATTACAGTGCAAAGATGTTTCAGGTTGAGCTACCAAATTGATCCTCCGAATGGGTGGAACATTCGCAAATGGTATCGACAGTTTGTAGATACAAGATGTGTATGTAAGGGAAAGGGTCCTGGCTGCCCTCGTGTTCCTGAAGAAAATATTGCACGAATTTAAACTGCTTTCCAACGTAATCCTTCAAAATCAACTCGTCATGCCAGTTGCCTACAACAACAATCTGGCGTGTTTTGAGACGTCGGTTGGTTATGAAGCCGTACAAGTTACAGTTGTTACAAGCTCTGCGTCCTGATGACAAACGGAAACGTGTGGCATTTTGTAACGAGATTCATGATGCTATTGACAATGATAACGACTTTTTATGTTAGTCTGGTAAACAAACACAATATTCGAATTTGGGGTCTACAGAACCCTCATACAGCTATTGAACATGTACGAGATTCGCCTAAAATCAATGTGTTTTGTGCGATATCCCGATCATCTGTTTACGATCTATTCTTCTTTGACGGAAACACGGTTAACGGTCACCAGTATCTCGCTATGTTACAAAACTGGTTGTTTTGCGAGGCTGCACGAAGACAACTTCATTTTTCAATAAGATGGGGCATCCCCTCACTGGAGTCTCCAAGTGCGTGAATATCTGAATGACTCTACCGAACCGTTGGATTGGTCGTTAAAGAGTTGGCGACTTAGCATGTATCAGCTAGGCTCCACGGTCACCCTGTGATTTCTTCGTGTGGGGTTTCGTTAAAGACAACGTTTATGTACCACCACTCCCACAGAACCTGGAGGAGTTGAAGAACCGGATCCGTACTGCCATAACATCGGTGACGAAGGACATGCTTGCCTGAGTATGGGAGGAATTTGAGTATCGATATGATATTGTTCGTATCGTCGATGGAGGACATATTGGACATCTGTAATCTGAATTTGAGAAGTTTGTTTCATATTCGTATGTCTTAAAGTTTAATAAATATATGCATTCGAAATACGTATATACCTTTTGAAACAGCCTGTATTATGTATTGCTGTATTAGGTTCAACATTTATAAGACGTACACATTTTGCTGTGCAGTTAGTTAATTTGATTGTTTTTCGTTTGAAATTATATAATATTTTCCCTTCTCGGTCCTTTTTTGAGGATAGTTTTAAAGAATTAATTATCATTTATGACACACGCCATAAATGACAGTAAATTTGTGTAACTTTATTTCGCTATCCAGACTCTCCTATTATAGGACCTTCTGGAAAATACTGAGTACATATCTTCAATGATACCTAAACCAAAGCTTTTTGAACTCCTATTCAAAGATTCTTGAACCCTCAGTTCAAAACTCCCAGTTAAATGTTGAAAGAATCAGTAAGACTAAGAGTATGTACTTATCTAAATTTCTGCTGTAGCTCAAAATCGCCTTGCTGCAAGAAACACATACTTGTGATAATGGGTAGCTCAGATCAAGGTGTTTCATCCATGGTTTTGTATTAATCAGAGCTACGCACTATGGATAGCTGAATGGTGAGACTGCGTTTCAAAGCAGTGATAATGCTTGTCATTAGATGTTGAATACCAAAAAGCCTCCGCACGGATTTAATTTACCGCGCCACAGCCGAGTATTTCTCAAGAAAGTGCGAACGGATCATTCTAGATGGCCACATGCTACACAAATGTGGCATGAGGCTGAGTCGTGGATGCGACTATGGCGACGAAAACTAAGCATTCAGACATGTAGTGTACAAATACAGTCGTCGAGCATTTCCTGGCACACAAGAAGATTTCGCAAAAGCAACACTCGAAGTCTGTCGGTGGCTTCAAACTCTTAATTTGAAGCTGTGATTCTTACTAGTCTAGATTTATATGATTTTTGACCTCACTATGTACATATATACATATTTTTTACTCCTTTCTTTGTGTCTGTTTTGATAAGTACTTTGCCATAAGTTAAATAAGTGATGAATAAATAAATAAGTTCAATATTAGAAGAACATACCTCGTTATATTGTTTCTAAATTACATAGTGTTCCAGGCATTACAAAAAATCTCCTTCCGATTCCTCTTATAACACAAATAAAACCTAAGAGGCTTCATGTAGAGAACAACGCAATTTCTGATTACTTAAATCGAAATAAATCTAGAATGTTTCTAAAAGTATCGATCACGTTCCACTCACAGATTTCTATTTCAGTGATTTGTTGCGCAAAGTTCCCTTAGTACTCTGTTTCGATTCAATAAAGAAGATTACGAGTAATTGATAGTTATTAATTAAGAAGTTTCTTTCCCAGAAGCATAACCACTCGCAATGTTCTCAGAGAGTATTGTCAGCAAATAAATGATAGATTTATTTCGTTATGAAAAATTATAAAATTGATACGGAAAAGAAAAGAAATATTCTTGTACTCTCTTGAACGTTTTAAACTGTTAATTTTTTAATGGCTAATTTTGTAATCTTTGTAAAACTATTTGATTTTATTGAAGTAATTAAATTAAATATAAATTGATAAATAATATAAATAAACGATTTTAAGTATAAATATTTTAAATATACTACTGTGGGCAAAAAATTAAAACTTTTTAATTTAAATTTCGCGCGAAAACCCATTCGTCGAAATATTTTTTTTCTAGGTTGGTGTGACTGTCAGTGACATCTGTGCCAAATGTCACATCAAAATAATCATTAGTGTTTAGTATACGCTTGTCCTTCTGAAGTACAAAAAGTGCATTCGGCGATTTTTACAATGAGTGAAATTATTCAACAAAAAAGTTCCATTAAATTTTGTGTACGGAAACAAATTTCTGGTGCCGAAACGTTCAGAATATTGCAAAAGGCCTTCGGTGATAATTGTTTGTCGCGAGCAAGTGTTTTTGATTGGTACAAATTATTCAAAGAGGGTCGAGAACGCGTTGATGACGAACCACGTCCAGGACGGCCATCAACATCAACTGATGATCAACACGTCAATAGAATCAAGGAATTGGTGCTTTAGAATCGACGATTAACAGTCAGAGACCTTACTGGCATCGTTGGAATATCGGAAGGATCAGTGAAAACCATTTTGAAAGATCATTTGGGCCTAAGAAAAGTGAAAGCAAGATTTGTTCCAAAAACACTGAATTTTTTCGAAAAACAGCGTCACGTTGAGGTCTGTGAAACAATGCTTTCCGACTATCAAGACAAAATGAAAGGCATCATAACTGGAGATGAGACTTGAATCTACGCTTATGACCCGGAAACAGACAATCAATCGGCCGAATATCGTATCAAAGTTGAGCCGTAGCCGAAAAAACCAATATCGTGCCGCAACCACGATATTCGCCTGATTTAGCTCCGTGTGACTTCTGGCTATTCAGCAAACACAAACGACCGCTCCGGGGAAACCGTTTTGAGACAATTGAAGACATTAAACGAGAATCGCTACGCGCATTGAAGGCTATTCCTGAAATTGACTTTAACAACTGTTTCGAGAATTGGAAAAAACGTTGGCACAAGTGTATTGGGGCCAGGGGGGATTACTTTGAGGGGGACGAAATAGATTTGGAAGAATAAATTAAGAATTTAAAAATTAGAACAAAGTCTTACTATTTTTTGCCCACAGTAGTATAGGTGTCACACCAAGGGAAAGAACGAAAAATTGACAAGAGAATTAACAGAGAATTTATGGCAGTAGTTAGTCTGGGGAAAGAATTTAAGTCAAAGAATAACGTATATCACAAACAGCAAAGCTGAGAAGACGATAGCTAGACCAGCAATTTTATAGAGAAGCGAGCTGTGGACAATAAATAACCAAATAGTGACACAGCAAGTAGTAAATTTAGAACTAAAAGCTTTATTAAAAACTACATCAAATACAGTAATATAAAAGTGCTATTGCATGGTAACGAAAAACAACTATAGAAAAAGTATCCAAATATCCAAAATTATGCAAATATTCTGGTCCAACATCATTAACAATAGGTAATTTTGTACGAGAACCAATCAAGATAATATCATAAATATAATTAAGAAGAAACATTGAAACTAAACTCACTACAGAAGAATAATGATGACATTAATAACAAACTATAAAATGGCCAAGTATCGTATGAAGTAGATTGACAAAAGTATCAAGTAGCAAGTCAGAAAAGGGGTGTGGAGAATATTCAACTACGGAAACAGAAAAGAATAGACACGTTTCATGGATGTCCTGTGTTCTAATGCTGAGTAGTCACTTAGTTTCTATAAAACGAGTTAACGAATTATTAATCGAAATAGTTTCCGTCTACTTGACCGCGCTTTTGCCAACCATTAACGTAACCATAAGCCATATTTAAAAAAAATTTGTTTTTTGGAACCGACGAAAGTTTCGAGAGAACCTTTAGTCTTCTGTTAAAAAATACTATTCCCTTTGAAACGGCATCTAGACTTTTAACGAAATGATAATCTAATGCAGGTACATAATTCTACGCAAAAATGTAAATATCAACAGAGAGAAACGATTAAGAGCAAATATAATAAAAAAGGGAGCAGCAAAAAAAGAAATGCTCTATGTTCTTAAGTTCGACCAAAAGAATACTAGATTTATGAACAACGAATGAATAATCTCAAATTATAAGTCAAACAACAATGTACTTCTTTTCTTGCGTCTATGTTTGGTAAGGCGTACAAAAGTTCAGAAGGCAACCGCGAATGTAACTGTACTCCCACACTGTACATGGCGATCCACACTCCACCCACGCCCGACATCAACCTGCACATTACAAATATCAGCACCTAGAAGAGTAACAGTATCACTCAACTCTCTGGCAACAGCGAGATTGCAAAAAGCTCGTTTTGAGACTAGCCATTCCAGGACCAGACGATACTCTCATGTAGCTCAATTATATATATATATATATATATATATATATCTTTTTACAAAGATAACGTAGAATCAATTGAAATAATCGAATGAAATAAGTAGTCTAAATCTCTTAGTTATTACGCACTCAGCATGGATTGAAAAACAAGAATCAATAACAAAGTTTGTACCCCATCTAACTGTTATTAGAACTTTTTATAAATAAAGCCAATTCCTTGAAGCATTTCTTGGAGAATCGTATTTTCTTAACCATTAAAACTTCGTCTTAATTAATATTGTATGATTTGCGTCCAATATCAATCAATCATCAATTTTTTCTTACTCGTTTGTCTAAAAAAGGTCATAGAGTAACCGCTTACAATAGAATTTGATTGAAGACACAGTTGTTAACATTTAATTTGCCTGTAAATTCTCTAAAAGTTTGATTAGCAGCTTTTTGCACTAAAGTACCTAAATTTTCATTGTCGACTAAACTTTCGGGCCTACCCTGAGGCTTACATTCACGAAGCTGATTTCTGTCATGGAACTTTTAGTACCACCATTATACAGTTCATGTAAAATAGTCTCACCAGCGGCTAGACGATATTCAAATTTATAATATTATATATTTTGATTTCACTTTTTAATAATAATAATCTTAATTTCGGTATTTGTGAATAAGCAAAAAACAGTTAAAATAGGTATTAATTATGCACAGAAAAGCTACTCTTTATCACAAATACAAACGATGCAAAAGTTAGAAAGCAAAACGCAGAGACACTAATAGATGAATTCGGAATGACGTTTACGAATGGAGCCGTTTATATTTCGGGAATCGCAAACAAAAAAAAATTTTATTATTGAAAATAGTTTTATTGCCTTTCAAAATATTCTCCTTGAAACTCAATGTACTTTAGAATTTGTCTAAACCAATCCGACAAGCATTGCTGCCAGTGTGAAGGCGGTACTTCAATATGAGTTTTGAATGCCTCAACGGCCTCTTCCAGCGTAGAAAATCGTTCGAATAAAACCAAATCACAGGGTGCTAGAGCCTTGTTCTAGTGCGACGAATGGCTCATCAATTCAATGTTTTGTCCGGCCAAATATTCAATTGTTTGAACCGACCTGTGAGAGTTCGCATTGTCATGGTGGAGAACGAACTGTCGTTTTCGATTTGCTTTACTTATTTCTTCAAAAAATTTTGGCAAACAAATAGTTGTGTACCATTCGGAATTGACCATTCTACAACTCTCTAAGGCACGGTTGCAACGTGACCGGTTTTTCCGAAAAAACAGGCGACCATTTGTTTTGATATACTTCGAGCGCGAACAACTTTCTTTCGTTTTGGCTCATCTTGGAATACCCATACAGCCCACCGCTGTTTACTATCGGGCTCATACGTATAGATCCAAGATTCATCACCTGTGATGACTTTATAAATGTTCTTTGAAGCACCGCCATTGTATTTTTTGTGCATTTCTTGGCACCAATCGACGCGAGTCCTTTTTTGAGCGGTTGTCAAATTATATGGTAACCCACGTGAACATAGCTTCTTAACGGCTAAATGTTCAGGCAGGATCTTATGTACGCTGGTGTTACTAATACCTAGAGATGCCTCGATCATACGGTATGTCACATGACGGTCTTGCATTATCAATTCAGACACTACATTAATGTTTTCCGACACAACATTAGTTAATTGTTCAAAGAACTCTGTCCAAATTTCAATTCACTATACGAACGATATACTGTAGCTTTCGATAGCTCTTCATCACCATATAAAGAATTCAGCTCATTGATGTATTCTTGCTGAGATAATCCACGCCGAAAGTTATATAATTGCACGAAAATGTTCGCGAGTTAATTCCATTTTTTCGCTGACATAAAACTTTCAAGTTACTGTCGACAATAGAAATTGCGACCGGTTAATGGAAATGTCAAAGTAAATATATTGTCAAAAATGGCAAACTTCACGATGCAATCATCACTGTTGCACAGTGTTGCTAGTTCCCCGAAATATAAGATGGCTACCTTAGTAGTGAACATCGAAATGAAGTATACTCAATTTTATTGCTCATCAGTTTTATTGCTGTTCGAAAGAAGAAGTGTACTTTTTTTTCACTACCACGTTATGTACTGATTATTTCCACATGTTTCTTCCAAAATCCTGTAATCCCTAGATATTTTAAAAAGTAATTTCCAAATCCACCAAACGACAAACGCGAACTAATAATCTAAACAATCTCATTCAAAGCGCAACTTAACACCGACATAATGTGTAGTACCTACGTACAATGCAGAATCGGTTTTATGGCTCGCTGTCGGTGGGATGCCTGATGCATATCTGTCTAATCTAAACAAGCGTATTTATCATCGACGGCGTAATACAACTTTAGATAACGTGAGTAATTTTAAAACTGTCTGCAGTAGACATCCTGAACGTGAATGATTTGTGAACAAACTTTAAATTAAAAGCTTTTAGTTCTAAACTAATCTAAATGATGAAAAAGTGTTTCGCTTAATTTTGACATTTCATTTTAATGTTGTTGATGATACCGTTGCCTGTATCGTAGGCGACGAATAAATTTATTTTCAACGAAAACCATTTATATTCTACGTGCTAAATCCTTCATTAAAGATAAACACACTGCGAATCCAATATGTCTACTTTAGAGGCTGTTTTAAAAATAATTAGAAACTTTGCAGATTGAAATGAGATTACAAAGTTTCAAATAATTCCAGTACTTCATAACATGTTTAAGAGATTTTATTTCTGAGAAGCTCCACTTAAATTTACAATTACTTTCGAATCAACGTTTCTTTAAATCAGCGCAGTTTAACCTCCAATAAGTGAAATATCTTCGAGGTTGTCGATTGTCAGTAACAATGAGAAAAATACTAGAACTAAACAGGAATAACTGTGAAGAAAATAGACAAAAATCAAGAAAGAAATACAGGTAGAACTAGAAGGAAGAGCTTTTGTAAGACATATAAAAGTCAAACGGTTAGGATAATCTGGACGTACATATAATGAAAAGAAAACACGGAGATGATCCGAAGGGTTACAATATGAATTACATTGTAGTCAATAGGTAGAAGAGAGGTGAAAGAGAGATGGAGGAGAGGGCCAGAACAATGGGAATAAACGAAATTAAAGTGTAAGAAGGTTAAATTTAATTGAAGAAAATAGCAATGATAGCCAAAATTGATAAATATCTATAACAACAATTAAGGAGACGAATAATTCACCTCTACAGAAAAAAGAGCCAATGAATTGAACAACGAAAAATAAATTAATTTATTCAATTGCTTTTTCTCTTTATTTCTATTTCATCTCTCTGTGGTCATGTATCACACTGTATTAGTTTGATCTAAAAATCTAGCAATTAAATATTCTTATTACATAAAATTGTAAGCAATTCTTACATATTATTATCAAATTAATACTATCAAATCTAAAGGTGTTTCAAATTGCGCGGATTTTTAGGAATAAATAAAATATAGATGGCGCACTGAATTTGTCTGGGTATGTGGGCATTTAAAAAGCGTGATGTATTACATTTATAAAAATGGCTTCATATACGGTACAACAAAGCGTTCAAGTTGTTGAATAATTTTATGAAAATCAGCGTTCTGTGAAAAGAGTTTTTAGAAAATTACGTGAATTTTATGGTTTACATAATCGTCCATCTGAAAGCACTATTGGTCGAATTATTAAAATATTTCAAGAGACCGGTGCTGTGGAAGATCAAAAGAGTAAAAAATACAGTCGTAGTGGTCGTTCACAAGAAAATATTGGTTTGGTTAGTGAAAGTGTTGCTGAAGATCCTGAAATGTCCATTACACGACGTTCACAACAACTTGGACTTAGTGGATCAACAACATGGCGTATTTTACACAAGGATTTAGCTCTGAAGGCATATAAGGTTCAAATAACACAGGAACTGAAGCCATTACATCATTCAAAACGTCGTTCATTTGTCAATTTCATCAATGAACATGGTGATCAGCTGATTTTTCCCAAAAATAATGTTTTCCAATGAGGCACATTTTGAACTTTGTTGCTATATTAATAAACAAAATTGCCGTATTTAGGGTGAGGAAAATCCACGACTTATTTATGAGAAACCTATGCATCCTAAACGAGTTACTGTTTGGTATGCATTATAGTCAGGTGGCGTTATTTGACCTTACTTCTTTGAAAATGCTGCTGGTGAAGCTGTAACTGTGAATGGTGATCGATATCGTCGCATGATAACCGAATTTTTGTGGCCTGAATTAATGAATATTGATGTAGAGGATATGTGGCTTCAACAGGATGGCGCTACACCTCACTTTGCACACGAATCAATTGATTTATTGAGAGAAAAATTTCCTGGACGTGTAATCTCAATAAATGGTGATGTTGAATGGCCACCAAGATCATGTGATTTGCCACTGTTAGACTATTTTCTTTGGGGTTATGTGAAAAGTCAAGTTTATAAAAACAATCCACAATCAATTCCTGCTTTGAAAGATGAAATTATTCGTGTCATTGGTGAGATAGAGCCTCAATTATGTCAAAATGTCATAGAAAATTTTAACAAAAGAGTGGACGTCTGTGGAGCTGCAAGGGGAGGCCATTTGGTAGATATTATTTTTCGCATATAAATGTCATAATTGATACTTGAATTACCAATAAAAGGTTTTCGAAAGTGAATGTAAATTATGTGTTTTATTTATTCTTTAAGAAAAACGCGATATTTGAAACACACTTTACATTGATGAATATTCCATTATTTACGAAATAAATGTTGCCTTTGTACCTGTTTATCCCACTTATGCATCAATAATTATTGAAGTTTATATGATAATGCAAATGTCTTTATCATATATGTTATATGTGTGTAACAATGACATAAATTTCTTCAAATCCCTCTCTAGACATTGTCGAACTATTCAAAAAAAAGGCTAATTTATACACCGAATATATATCTTAATGAACAAAACATAAACTCGGATTTTCTTTTTTCCTGTGCCAGAGAAAGGTTTGGCTAGCCAGGCTTTTGTCATAAACTGAGAACTTAAGTTAGATCACAAAAGTCTGCATGTGCCGGAGTTCGCTCTTCTTTATGAACCGTGCGACTTACAAAGTCACTCATAAATTTGCAGATTCTTTTTCAGCAGGGATCGTGGACGGGCAAGTATCTTAAAATATAGCACCACTTCATTTAAGATGTCCCTGATTAAATATATGAAAAAGTTGCGCAAAGTTACTTTGTCACCGAAGATAAAAATTTTACGTTGAATATTTAATAAATGTTCCAGCGCTCTAGAGTAATTTACTTTATAAACATTGGATGGTTGTATAAAGTGCATGAATTATATGTAGGCATATTTAAAAATTTAAATAAAATTTTCCGATTACTTCATTCACATTGGACTAGTTATGGTGGAGGAATTGGAAAAGCAGAAACTAAAATAAATTCAGCAGACAAAAGTAAAGTTACGAGAATGAACCAAATTCCACTTAGGAGTATTAAAGTACAGAGATTAAGAATTAAAATCAATGCCAACATATGAATATCTCGAAACCATCAAAATTAATTATTAAAAAATAAGGCAGAAATTGACAAATAGGATGGACATACGTTGGATAAGACTATACCAAGACAAAAAAGATAAAAGCAGACTATAAATATGAAAGTACACAATACTAGTCATTCAAAAATACAAGTGAGTAATTTAAAATAAACTTATAAACAGGATCAATTTAACAGCAATTATGCTTTTCAAAAATGAAAACAGGTAAAACGAAATGTGACAGATGCAACAATAACAGAATAAAAGAAATTATTATTGAAGAATTAATAATGAAGAAGATAAACTAAAGCTAAATAACTAGTGCAATTGTATATCACAGAAATGGGCAATATCAGAATAACAAAAAAATTTTCAGGCACGTAAAATTAGTTTTAAGTGCCTGCAAAAGGCTTATAAGACGTGTACTAAAAGAAACATGAGTACAACAGATAGAAGACAAGGAAACAAAACAATAAACGAAGTGAAAATAACGACTAAGAATTGAAGAATATCGAAGTATCGGCTACTAGAAGTAAATAATCCTATTTAATTCATAATGATGGTCCGTAGCTCGAAAGGACATAAGGAAAAGGATAAAGAGAAATTAGGATAATAAATTATTAAATAGGTAATATATTCAGAACTGTTTCCTAAGGAAACGCTTAAAAAAACTTTGTCGATCAAAATAGAAATATTGAGTGCTATGAATTAAGTTGAATTAAGATAAATTTAAAGAGGCGAGTTATTTAAATCTAATTGACTATTAAGAATGGCAACAGACATGAATATATTACACTTATTAGTTTGCATGCAGTCCAAGAAATTTTGTGTCAAATTTTTGCTATAAAAGTCTGAAGCTAAACTATTTCCACAAGGATGGTCCCAGAAATACCCGACCCGACAAAGAAAATACAAAAATTTTGGAAAGAAATGTATTTATTTTTTAACATAATCTCGTTTCAGATACGAGGGAGCGTTTTCATATTCGCGGAATGGGGGACAAGGGGTGGAAATAAAAAAACCAAATTATTTTTCTTTTTCAATATATTCACCTGCAAGACGGATACATTTTTCACATCCTTCAATTAATTTATTTATACCCTCATAAAAAAATGATTTCTCTTTATCTGCAAAATACACCGAAACTGCTTCCTTGACTTCATCATCGGCAGTAAATTTTTTACCCCGCAGCTCTTTTTTCATTTTCGGAAACAGGTAATAATCACTCGGGGCCAGGTCTGGGCTGTAGAGTGGATGATTCACAATTTCGAAGCCCACCTTATGCAGGGCAGCTAACGCAACGCGGCTCTTGTGGACGGGCGCGTTGTCGTGCAAAAGCAGAACACCTTTTGTCAATTTTCCCCGTCGTTTCTCTTTAATGGCTTCTTTTAGTCGCTCTAATATTGAAGCGTAATATTCTCCGGTTATAGAAACACCTTTATCTTTATAATCAATCAACAATATTCCTTTCGAGTCCCAAAATACCGTTGCCATGAGTTTCCCAGCTGATTGTGACCTTTAAATTTCTTGGGAGGTGCTGTGCCCTTTTTATACCACTGCATGGAGTCTTGTTTGGACTCAGGTTCATAATGATGAACCCAAGTTTCGTTTCCAGTAACAATTCCACTCAATACGCCATCCTTGTCTTCATTACAGAGGTCCAAAAATGCACGCGAACACTCTACGCGCTGTTGTTTTTGCGGCGGCGTGAGCATTCTCGGCACCCATCTTGCGCTGACCTTAGACATGCCGAGATGATCGTGTAGGATTTTAAAAATTGTTGTATCGGATACTCCAACCATTTCTGCGAGTTGTTTCTTCTTTAGTCGAGCATCTTCGAGTACAATTTGTTCAACTTTTTGGATAAGTGCTGGCGTGGTCACCTCAATGCTCCTGCCCGGCCTCGGGTCGTCTTCAAGGGATTCCCTTCCTTGTTTAAATAAACTATGCCACTTGTACACCATGGTTTTTCCTGGACAAGAGTCGCCGTAAACCAATGACATTTCATTCATTATGGTCGCGACTGATTTTTCTTGCCTGGTAAGGAACTTTATAACGGCACGATATTCGATTTTTTCCATATTTCACTTTTCACTCCTGATTATGTTACTTGGTTGACGATAGCTCAAAGACTAACTGTCTAATAACAATGAAACTTCGTATTTATACTAATCATGAGTCGCTGCACAGGCCACGCCCCTAATGCGCCTACTCACCCCTCTACAACCCGCTCATTCCGCGAATATAAAAACGCTCCCTCGTATATACACTTTTCGTAGCGATGTTCAATAAGTTCGATACCCTTTTTATAATAAGAACTGTCTTGCTCCTCGAAATAGCCATTAACTGTCGACATCGCTTCTTCATCGTTGGAGAATCTCTGACCACTGAGGCATTTTTTCAAGTTCGGGAATATAAGATAGTCCGAGGGGGTTAAATCTGACGAATAGGGTGCATGAGGTAGCAATTCAAACTTTAATTCATTAATTCTGGCCATTGCAATAAAGGATTTGTGAGCTGGTGCATTTTCTTAATGAAACGACACCTTCTTCTTAGACAAATTCGGCCATTTTTGCTTAATTTCTTCACTCAAACGCTGCAGTAAGTTCGCATAATACTCACCGTTGATAGTTTTCCTTTTTCAAGACAAGATGGCTGTTCATTTGGGATTTTTGATGGCAATAATTTGCGTTGTCTTGATAGCTGCAACTGACCCACATTGATGAGTGAATAAACTAACTAGATTCTTTTTGAACTTTTGGCAAACTCGTTACCTCTATCATCAGATAGATAGATAGTTCTCCTCGTAGCTTCCACACCAAGCTGGTCCCGAAAAGGGCATTACGTTACATTATACGATCTAATATGTACAAAATACTCTAAATAATCATATGTAGAATTAGAATAGAGACAAGTTCATTTTACATATCCTATAATCAAACGATCCAAAAATGTAGAACTAATGCATAGTATCTTAATAACATTCCAGAACAAAAAGTCTTAAACTAGCCCGAAAAATACCCTGAGTTTTGACCGCGTATTTGGTATGCACACTGTATAAGTTTGAGCCAATACAAAGAGTACTAGGAAAGTTTTGCAATACAGCTTTGTTTATTTAATTTTTTCAAAGTAATTACCTCTACATTCAATACACTTCTCCATCCTCCGAAACCAATCTTTAAACCAGTTCTGTCAAGTTTCACTAGGGAGTAAAGCGCACTCGTTGTCCCAAGCCCGCAGAAGGTCCTCATCACAGGAAAACCGCCTCCATTTTAGCTTCATTTTCACATGCGGGAACAATGCAAAGTCGCAGGGAGCAAGATCTGGACTGTAGGGAGGGTGTTCGAGAAGAGGCTTTGGCGCGGTGAGCTGGTGCATTATCGTGATGGAGGAACCAGGTGCCCATTCTTGACTTTGACCGCAAGTTCTTCATAAATCCAATGAATTTAAACAGGCACTGTTCAGTATACCACCTAGCTGTGACTGTCTTCCGTGTGTCCAAAACGACACGTTCCACAACACCACTCGATTTGAAAAATACAGCTATCACTTTCTTCTTTACAGATCGGGATTTTCTAACAACTACAAGTGTGTCCTCATCATCAAAGATCCAAACTTTGTTTCGAGCTTTGGTCGGCACATCGTAATAGTAGAGCCAAGTCTCGTCACCTGACACGATGTTGTTCACATACCGAGATTGTCCCTTATTAAACTTTTTTAGCATCTTCCGGCACCAGGTTACACGTCATCTGCTCTTCAGTCAGTCGAAGCGGCACGCAGAGAGAACAAAGTCTCTTCACGTGAAAATGATCATGCAGAATCGAAGGAATTGCTGGTGTATTTAGGCCTAAAGTACCCTCTATCTGCTGGTAGGTCACTCGCCTGTCCTCGCCGAGCATTTTCCTCACAGTAGTAACGTTTTCCTCTGTAACTGACGTTCGTGGCCTTCCCGGCCTCTCAGCATCTTTTACAGTTAAATTTCCCCTTTGTAATTCTCTATACCATCTAAATATCATTGCACGGTGTGGACAAACATCACCTAGTGCAAGAGTCATTTCTTCGAAGCACTGGTCTATGTTTAAACCACGCACGAAATTATAACGAAAAACTGCCCTTATCTCATTTCGTGACCACGATGCTTTCGCAAGCACTTTACACTCTCACTGCTAATGAATAACCAAGCCCATCGACATGGCGTAACGGCTACTATGCATGTATGAACATGTCTCAACATGCAGCAACAAGCAACTTCCTACGATTCATTGTTGCGTCATATTGTCAAACTTTCCTAGTACCCTTTGTATTTAAAATACAATACTTCTAAAGTAGAATATACTGAAAACTCCTTAGATATAAACACTCGTAAAGCGTTCTAATGAATACAGTAGTGCTAGTTATAACGATTTTTATGTCAGTTCGCTTCGATATCCAACTCACACAAATCCCATAAAAGTAATGATAAAATCCCTGGTAGGGTTCATCCCTAGTACGTTCGTAACTGAAGAGATAAAATTATGCGTAAGGTAGAAAAACAGTTCGGCGAATCTGATGTTATGCATAAAAACAGGTCGCTTTTTCTTGCCCTCCAAGAGACGCCTCCCATATGACACTGTCATAAAATTTAATATCGTGTTACGTTTTACCTAATATGACTGGCAAGTTCTTTTCCGTTTACAAGAAGAGACTGCAAAACGCCTTCCGCGTTTATGCGTGTGTATGTGCGCGCGTACCCTTCAACGTCAAGCCGCTGGCATCTCGTCAAGTTAATATAGAAAGAAAGAAAAATACAATATCTTGTAAATAATGATCAACCTTAGGGCGTTTTACTGAAGTGATTACTTTGAGTTCAGCGGAACATAATTGAAAATTCAGACAGCGAAGAGAAATGTAATGAAATATGCTCCACGTGTTTAACGTACATAAATATTTATTGTTATCTAGAACATGCTTTATATATGCTGAAGATTTTCGGAAGCGCAGAAACGCAAATACGTTCCCTCCACAGAGAGCACAAAAGAAAAAGAATGAAATATAAACAGTTATTCGTATCTCCTCTGATGATTTCTTCACAATATGGAATAGAGAGAAATGTTGAAGTACGATTCTCGTTTGCCAACATGTGGCCTTTTCGTCAAAATATTATTGTATAAACTCCTATACAATTTCATATTTCTATCTTTGCATTTGTATGAAACGTACTTTTGAGAATAAAACTTCGACTTCGAGTCGATAAACATGAAACTCTCGTACGTAATTTAGAATACATGTAGTAGAGAATCGTTAATATTTTATTTTGTAATTAAATTATATACGTTTACTATGTGAGAAAGAAACGAATCACCTAATAAAAATATAAATTTTTGAAGCAAATTTTGAAGAAATATTTACTCTGTTAAGGATAATAAATAAAGATGCCAATATTGCGCTACAGATCATGAGCGGAGATATGGGAAACTCCACATGCGTTTTCGATTCTCAGTTATGATTTGCTCGCCTACTGGAATGCACGTGTCGGGTGCGCAATGTATACACAGGAGTATTGCGCGTTGTATGTAATAATAATTTATTATCCAGCAGCTAATAAAAAAAAGCAAGTACTCCAAAAAAGTAGAAAAACAAATAATATACACTAATAAAAAGACTTATTATTCACATCAATTACTTCGGGCTAATAGATGGAGTAAAAAAATTAGAAAAACCTTCGTTGTTGTAAATGAAATCAGACCAAGTAATGAACGCTGTTTTTGCCATAACTATGCGCTGTAGAAGACGAAAGAAATTATTATGTTTTCGAAAAGTTTGAAAGTGATTCAGACCAAGATTTAGACTTTACTATATTAACAAAAATTTGAGAAGGTGATCCGTTAATTAGTTTCAAAGATTATTTCAATTATTGAAATATTACTTCATTAAATGTAGGACGGTCGTTTTCTACATATGAAAACATTCTTCCTTGCGGCATACTCAGTTTGCTGAAACAATAGTGGAGACATATCTTATGTTTCAAATATTTAATACATTCTGACTTCACAGAAGGCAGTTAAAACGGTTAGTGTTTTACTACGCTTTATAAATTATTACTTACTATTTATTTAACTTTAGGTCAATTTCCCCATGTATGCTTCTAATAAAATGTTCTTTTGGGTCCTGCAGAAGTTGACCCCAGCAACTGGTAGGGCATAATATAGCTCTTGCAAATTAATAGAAAAGTTATAAAGCATACCAACCCTTCGACCAATCATATAACAAACATGTTCTACGGGCGATAGTCTGGCGGCTGCGCAGAGCAATTGAGAATAATGATATGCCTTTTGCAGGTATCGCAATTTATCAGCTACAACATGAAACTAGATATCGTCTTGCTGGAATCTGCCATTGTCTGACCCTTAAATGTATGGTAAAACAAATAGTTCTAAAACTTCGTAAGTGTACTTTTACACATGAAATGACTTCGAAGGAATACTAAAGGAGTTCTACTTCCTATTCTAATTCCATCTCAAAGCATCAATCTTCTAATAAGTGCAGTACCACGTTCTCCTCTCCGCATTTCTCCTCTTAAACATCAGACTCCTTTATGACCATGATAAACCAACAAACAAAGACGAGATTCATCTGACCAGATGATATTGTTTCACTCTTCATCCTAATCTATCTGCACATCGCACTATTCCAATCTAAAGGCACGATATCCACTAGCTAGAAGTAGTATTAGTTTTGGGCAATAAGAAATCAACCCAAACGAACGATATATGGAGCGAACTGTTAATCTACAGTCAATCTCTGACAAACGAAGAACATTTCCTTCAGACCTTGGGGTACTATGCCGATCCTTAAATTCAAGCAAGTTTAGTCTCATGTTTCCCATTCGGTGGTTCTTCTATATCATTTAGAGTAACTTCTGCGATGTTGCCTACTTTTTTGAGACGAAGCTCCTTAACAACAAATAACTATAAATATTTCTTTCAAAATCTCTTAGTTGACGATAATTTAGTTTTGTTTTTTTAATACACTAATTCAAAACTATAGACTACTACCATCGAATAACCAAACTATACCGATCCAAAATAAAGAAAAGAAGATCAAATTTTTTTGTCAGAGTTCGGCAAAAAGCGACACAAAGGTTTATTACCATCTAGCTACTTTTTTATCATATATTGTTCTCAATATTTGTACAAAATTTGGTTTAAAACTATATACTTTGACTGAAAGATTCTTTTTTTTGTCACATAGTACATATTGTATGTAAGTCCATTTAAAAAAAAAAGCAAAGACTAAACCTAGATTTTGAAAATGAATTTATTTAGAAAAATGATCCCTAAACACCCTAATAAATCATGATGATGGTTATCCTCTACACAGCGCCTGGCAATCCTGTTACTCCAAACTTCTCAACCGTAACCGTAACGCTCTATTTACCCGTGACCAGTATTCGTATATAAACTCCCCTGCCCCAGACTTACACCAGTTTCAGCCCTGAAGAGACTATGAACGATGATGCCCCAAACAATTGGTGACGAAACGTCGGTGCCAGTATTGACGAAGACGCGGTTCCAACCGGGAAGTCAAGATGAAGAAAGTAAAGAAATAACAAATATTATATTCTTCACTTTCCACTGGTATTCATTTACCACACGACATAGATATATCTTATTAATTAAATATATTACCATGTTAAAAGAGCGTTATTCAATTCTATCTATGAAGGAGAAAGACAAAGATGAAAGATTTTGTTCAATATCAGAGTCACGTTTTTAAAAAACGACTTGAGGCATTATGATTTTATGTTGACTTTCCTAATTATATTTCGCGTAAATCTCTCTATCGAAAATCAATCATCGCAACGTATTTCTTACATAAGTACGTATATGTAGTATTACTTCCGCTCTTTAAACCGTAATATTGTTGATAGATCGTTATGTCACTGGGGAGATCTAAACGTGATTGGGTAATATTTCAGTGTGTCGAGAAATAGCCACCTTGTGATGAAAAGCAATTCTTTCCGTATTACTCTTATTTTCTTCCACGTCGAGTAATGTAACGGTAAAATTACTTTCTGTATAAATGTATAACATTGCTATCGCAAAGGTTGCAGCACGGAAATATCAGAATTAGATACGGAGACGTATCCAGAACTAGAATACTATTGTTGAGCTCTAATTGAAAATTAATAAATTATGTATCTAGTAGACTGTCTTTTATATTTTATATTTAAGGTGGCGTTTTAGAAGCTTTCGTGAAGCACTTTTATTGCAAATGAAGCCCTATAAAGCGACGTAATGGCCGATATACTTAAATTAAAGACTACTTTCTCTCGAAATGTTCTTTGTTTCAGTTTCTGTAGAAATTGAAAACAATATGTCCGTCGTCAGTATCATACATCAAACTAATACGAGGCTATATACATAAAAATAATGAATGAATAAAGGTCGACAAGAATAATAGGCAAAACTGCATAATAGATCAATTTACCAATACTTTCTTGTAACAAAATTAATGAATCAATGAATCAGCATTAGTCTGGTGGGATTGATTGAATTCCAAAAGACTTTGAGACGTATATTAGAATTAATTTTTCAAAAACATATACGGACATAAATGAACTTAGAAGGTGAATCAGTTAGTTGTCAAACAAATTTAGAAGACACTCACTCGTATGTCTTATTCTCCCACAGAAACTAACAGCTAGGTAACTAACACTCTCTACTAATCCTAGCCAAAACAAGTTAAGGCATAAGGTAACGTGCCGAGAGTTGCGTGACCCAGAGAAGTTAGGCAGTTAATGTTTCAGTTGAATTTGATGGAGCCTGTGGTTGATTGACTTGATCAATAAGGTTGATATATAACCCCTTTCCACAATTAACTATTTGTAAATTCTGTATACGCATTTCGACAACCAAGTTGTCATCATCAGCAGATAATTTCAAAGTGTCGCACCTTGTAAAACACGGCGAAGAAATTGTACGAAAAATACACTCCGTACGCGATGTACATCTTGGTTTGCAACGGTGCGGATCGCGTACGGAGTGTATTTTTCGTACAATTTCTTCGCCGTGTTTTACAAGGTGCGACACTTTGAAATTATCTGCTGATGATGACAACTTGGTTGTCGAAATGCGTATACAGAATTTACAAATAGTTAATTGTGGAAAGGGGTTATATATCAACCTTATTGATCAAGTTAATGTTTCCTCAAAAGCACCAGCACAACCTCTTTTATTTAACCTTACCTGTGGTGTTCGGCTCTGATGGACTGTTATTTCCCTTGGTATTCATGGAAACAGTATAAAAAAGATAAAGAGCAATGCCATAAATGAAAAAAGTTGGAAACACTTGAAGGGTTCTACAATTGCGAGGAAGTACCTATTTAGGAACGCAAGGATTAACTAAGGCCATCTCATCTGTGAGCATGAGATGGCCTTAGTTAAGGGGAGCTAGGTGTTTTTCTAAATCTAAAGTGAGAAAGTTGATAAAGTAGGGCTACGATTATATAAAGATCAAAAAGCTGTAATCAAGGACGACTTCAACAGGTATTTGCATAGAAGTCAAAAGACTCCAGGGAAACACGATGATTACAATAGATCTGAAAAAAGGTAACCGTAAAATAGGCTTCATGGCCACCAGTAATAATTTAACTAATATCACATGTGTAGTTTGATGTTCAGCAGCGCTATTGGTGGTCACAGCTTACGAACACCCAGTCTTCAACTTGCCTCTGAATACTTGATTCGCTGTTTCGTTGAGTAATTGTAATGATCACAAAGATGTAAAAATCGTAAAAGGAAGTGCTTCGAAAAGCAATGAATCCAAAAGTAATCAATTTTATATTTTATATTCAGAAATGCAACTAATAATTCTAAAGTATTAAACATTCTTACAAAACAAGCCACTTATAACACACACCAAAAAACAAGACACTTTTGCTAAACAATAGGCCGCGTAATATAAAATGTCGCATTTCTAATCATTCGCAAAATGATTGCTGAAGAACTAGATGTGCGTTAAAAGGTTATAACTTTTTGGTCTTTTTTAAAATTTGAACAGTATCCTGCGGGTTTTCTTACCACTATTTTCTTTACTTTTCGACAAATGTAATTTTTTCAGATATTTAAAGTTTATTCCTTCGTATAAGTAATGCGGAACATACTGCTCGCAATATAAACACAGCATTTGGTGATGGCACTGTCGACGAACGGAGCGTACACAGATGGTTTGAAAGATTCCGTTTTGGAAAAAAGGATTTAAAGAATAAAGCTCGTGAGAAGTCACCTAGTCTTATTGAGATGACGTTCTTCGCACCCTGGTGGAAGTCAATCCCACTTGACAATTTTCAAGAAGAATCAGCTTCCACCAGCAGAACAAATGGGTTCCACATGAATTGAGCCATTAGCAAATGGAGCGAAGACTTTAAATTTCCAGTTTCTTTTATCTAAGAAGCAACACAACGCATTTTATATGAATGCAAACATTTTATCGCGATTTCTCGATGCGGTCTATCTGAATCTACTAACACTACTAAATTGCATAAATTTCAATAAGAGATGTATATGTAATTTGATGTCTTGTTATACAATGACCAATTATTGCTTAATTAGTAACCTACAATGAAGAATAGATTAGCTATGGTAAAAGAAAGTAGTCGGGATGAGCATCCAGGACATATACTGAAGCCATCTCTACAAAACCAAAAGATTATGGCCGCAAAATGGTGGAGTATAAAGGATACCGTCCATTATTCATTCTTAGCCATATTGCCATGAAACTAGGGAAATGCATAGAACACTTACCCAATTCGTGCCCCACGCTAATGTAAGTCCTCACGTGGTGCAAATATCCATGCGAAATCTTAACGAATCAGGCTACGAGATGCTGCTCTATCCTCCACATTCATCTGGCCTGTCATAAAGAGCGTACCATTTATTTTGAAGTTTGGAACGCCACAAACGAAATAAGATCTTTCATATGTGTTGAAGTTGAAACGATGTTTATCAACTTTGTATATTCTAAAAACCCAGCCTTTTTTGATACATTGGCAAGTATGTGTTCAAACGAATGGTGGACACTTTGATTAATAAAATGCTTATTTTTCTTTTTCTTGGAGTAATCCGACATCTCACAATACACGAACTAATAAAAAACATGCTTTATGCCATTCCCCCCTTTCGCGTAAAAAATCCTCACAGTTACCATCCGCAAAATATTAAATGATACATATTCGTATATAAAAGAACGACCCAAGTAAATATAGCTTTTAACAATAATGACGGTCCCGTTTTTTTTATTTCCACTACTTTTCACACAAAGGAGAATAATTCCCAAATAAAAAATTGCTCCCAATAACGCCAACACGGAATAATAGGATATGTAGGCGAGAACGAGAAACGAATGAAGTAAATCTTATTTATCATGACGATGGCGGGAGGAGCACCTGCGATAGCTTGACACAAATAAACAAAAAGATATCGTGAGAAAATTTCAAAAAGCCTCAGCTATCATGCGACACTTTGTACGTACTTACACGAGATCTTTATTTATTGCCGCACTTCTGCTGATTTAAGTAAATACCTAGTCATTTGTAAAGGAAGAAAAAAGGAAACTTCCGCTCATACCAGTTTTAGTAACGGTACAATAAATTCAGCGGAGAGCAACGCCAACGGTCCTCCTGTCTCGACAATTGCCACATATTTGTCCAACCAATTCGTTCTCATCTCTTATCGTTGACTTGTATGAAATTGCTTGGTAGAGAAACTTCGCTGGTTGGTGGTCGCCACCCTCTGATCCAGACAACAACCGCGACCCGAATCGGAAAGGGAAAAAAACGATGCCACGGCGTCATAAGCTTCTTATATAAGTAAGTTCAAGTAGGATGAACTTATTCTGAACGAATAGTGGAATATTTTAAGACGCTGAGTTGACACAATTCATACGAAAGAATGCGGTAAAGCATTATTGTGACTTTTAAAAGTTTATCTCGGATATATACCAGCGAAAAATTACAAAAAAGAGGACCTTATTTTAACGAAACTTCTCTGTTGACATTTATTATATACGCGAGAGGTTCCATGTTCATTTTGTATAAAAATTTATGAGAAACGCCCACTATTGAACAATACCTAGACTGTATTGCTCATATAAAATATAACCTCTATAAAATATGTCTAGTAACATAATTTACGAAACGTTATAGTTTCACATTATTAGTTCGCTTTTTTCAGACTTGTTTACTACGAGGGTAGCTTGACAAGTAGTGAGAATGGAAAAGAAAAACAAATTTTTTAAATACAAAATAATTTTTATTTTTTAATATATTCTCCTAAAAGTGCAATACATTTATTCCAACGGTGCTCCAATGCCTTTATACCATCTCTAAAATGCGATTCCGGAAGGTTTGCAAAATACTCATTTACGAAGATGATAAGCTCGTCGTTAGACGAAAATTTCTTTCCACCTAATGCCGTTTTCAATTTTGGAAAAAGGTGGAAGTCGGAAGGGGCTAGATCCGGTGAATAAGGCGCATGCGGTACTACTTGGAAATCCAACCCGTGGATTTCGGACATCGCAACTGTGCTGGTATACGAGGGAGCGTTGTTTTGCTGAAACAGAATCTTTTTCTTTGCCATTCCTGGCCACTTAGCACGAATCTCAACATTTAATTTTTGTAGAAGTTCTGCATAATATTGTCCGTTTATTGTAGCACCCTTCTGAAGGTAATCAATGAGCGAAATGCCCTTCGAATTCCAACAAAATTGATGCCATCACCTTGTTTGCCGATAAAGTGGTTTTCGCTTTCTTTGGCGGTGCAGAACCACGTTCTAACCATTGTTTCGACTGTTGTTTAGTTTCGGGTGTACTGTAGTGTATCCAAGTTTCATCGCAAGTAACAAATCGCCTACAAAAATCAACAGGATTCCGCTTATAAAGGTTCAAACACTCATTGGAAATGCGCAAACGAGTGAACTTTTGATCAGTCGTAAGCAATCGCGGCACCCATCTTGCCGAAAGCTTGGAAAGGCCCAATTCTTTCGTTAAAATGTGGTGTACGCGTTCTGTTGAAATGTTTAACATGTCTGCTATCTCTCTCACTTTGAGTCGTCGATCTTGCGTAATAATATTATGGATTTTTGTAATCATTTCCTTAGAAGTCACGATTTTGGGTGCTCCAGAGCGCGCTTCATCAACACAGCTTGCTCTACCACGTTTAAATTCATTTACCCATCTAATTATTGCGGCGGATGATGGAGCAGATTCACCTAATGTTTCCCGTAAGTCATCTTTTATTTCGGTAGCTTTCATACCCTTAATTACGAAGTATTTAATCACCGCACTATACTCTGCTTTTTCCATTTTAACAAAACGACGTGTTGCTTCTTCTTCAATCTGCTGTCAAAAATAAACTGATCAACCGATTTATCTAAATATCGAAATGTAAACATATAAATAGGCAACCTAAAATACAGTGCATTTGTTTTACCAATTAGAGCGCTACCTATGTGTCATTCTCACTACTTGTCAAACTATCCTCGTATATTTAAGTCAAGAAGCTATAATACAAGCACTAACTAAATACAAAAAATATTCGCTAATTTTAAACTTATACTTAGATAAGTAAATTTCTGAAACAAATACAATTAATTAAAACATTTTAAGGTAACAGATGCTTCGAGCACTTTTTAGCAGAATCGAAAGCCATCGGGCAAGTTTTGAGGCATATACAAAGTCTAAGTACTACAAAAACAGTCATTATAAGTGATTCTGAAACAGCTAGAAATCTTAAAAAATAGAGACATTTCCTTCTGTCTTCTCATTTTTATTTGCATGCAGACCTGGTTTCTAAAAATAAAGACTAATTTTGTATAAATTAAAGGATATATTGCAATTGATCCTAATGAAAGAATAGATCGTTTAGCTAAGGCTGCAGTTGCTTTGAACAGGATTGACTATGATCATATCTGCAGTGGAAAAATTCTCAGGAAGGCCAAAAAGCATTATCTGGTCGAGGAATGGGGACGAAGATAGAGGAGAATGGTATACATAAATAGGGTGACGCATTGTGCATTAATATATCCATAAATCGAGCATAATTGTTGGCATACTGGTCACTCAATATCAAGGAATTTTTATGCCACAATTTTCAGTTTGAAATTTAGGCAAAAGATTTATACCTATCATCTTCACAAATTAAATCCAGTGGATTTGGTCGCTTATAGTTGTGGATATGAATTTAGGGATGTCAGTGTCTGAATTGACAATGCATGACCGTCATATAACACACCGTGAAAATGAGGCATCTCTAGGTAGTAGTAACACCAGCGTGCATAAGATCCTGTATGAACATTTAGACATTAAGAAGCTATGTTCACTTTGGGTATCACATAATTTAACAACCGCTCAAAAAAGGACTCGCGTCGATTGCTGCCAAGAAATGCACAAAAAATATAATGGCGGTGCTTCAAAGAACATTTATAAAGTCGTCACAGGTGATGAATCTTGGATCTATACGTATGAGCCCGATAGTAAACAGCAGTCGACTGTGTGGGTATTCCAAGATGAGCCAAAAACAACAAAAATTGTTCGCGCTCGAAGCACATCAAACCAATGATCGCCTGTTTTTTTCGGAAAAACCGGTCACTTCACAGCCATGCCTTTAGAGAGTTGTAGAACGGTCAATTCCGAATGGTACACAACTATTTGTTTGACAAAAGTGTTTGAATAAATAAGGAAAACAAACCGAAAGCGACAGATCATTTTCCACCATGATAATGCGAGTTTTCAAAGGTCGGTTCAAACGATCGAATATTTGACCGGGCAAAACATTGAATTGATCAGCCATCCGCCGTACAGCCCTGATCCAGCACCCTGTGATTTCTTTTTGATCCCACACGTGAAGAATGAACTTCGCGGTCAACGGTTTTCTACGCCGGAAAAGGCAGTTGAGGCATTCAAAACTCATATTCTGGAGATATCGCTTTCACAATGGCAGCAATGCTTTTCGGATTGGTTTAAACGAATGCAAAAGTGCATTGATTTCAAGAATATTTTGAAAAGCAAAAAAACTATTTCCGATAAAAAATTTTTTTTTTGATTTGCTGTTCCCGAAATATAAACGGCTTCCCTCATAAAAGTTGTATATTTATTTACATGTGACTGCATATGACACAGACACAACTTGGTCTCTGATAAAAATATCTATATGTCAATGTACTCTAAAAAACCAGATTAATCTATGGAAAAAACACAAAAAGTAGCTGTAAGAATTATGGCGGGTTTTGACTTGTACGCCAGTTGATGTTTATACACGCAACTTAAATTTTCTGACGCGACAATTGTTACTGGCGCCACTAATCTATTCATAGTGTAAACCCGCCATTAGACTCGTTTTCCATGCAAGTAAGTATACTATATGTCTCTAAAAAACTAGTATAAATGCAAAATGTTTCGTATTTCCGAAATCGCCCATTTATGAACACTTTCATGCATATATGGGGCCATATTACCCCCTTTCAAAGTTGAGGACATATTTTTTAACAACCTGTAATAGAATAAAGAAGTAATTAATAAAAAAATTTTACTACAAAAGATTGTATAAACCAATTTCTATATTCCTTATAATTTAATGGATCTAGATGTATTGCTCTATTTTATATTCAATTTTCAATTGAGAATTGACCTAAAAAAGCAGTTTTAATTAAAAAATATAATAAAGTTCACATAAAGTTTCAGTTTGTATTTACTTTAAAAGAAATTACATGTAGACGTATGTATGCTTTATAACCTCAAAATATTCCTTGCAATTTTAAATAAACGCATACCAACGAAATTCAAGTAATTAGTTTAAAGTTTAATATTAAAAATCATTCACATGTAAAGTGAACTTTCTTATATTCCATATTTAAATAGTAATAACTTTATTCACCACTAATAAAACTCTGTGTGGTTCTTTATTGTGACTCTAATAAAATTTTACGAAGTGGAAACTTACTATTAAACTTGAAATAATTGTGGTCAACTGTGTGTCGATTTTATGTCCTGTACTCAACCAGAGGTGTTTTGTTTCCGAAAAGCGAACAGCAATAATTTACAGCATAATTGTGTTTCAGATGAGTCAGTATTATTCTCTACTTCATTTTAAAAACAATGAGAGGTATTTTGAATAGAAATATAGCAGAAAAAAATAGCGAAAACAAATACGAAATATCGAGTGACCGATTAAGAAATAAGATCGTAAAAGGATAAATGAGTGCAGGACGATCTGTAGTATATAAATGTAATTGAAAGGGAACAGCTAATTTAGTGTGGATATGCAAAAATAATTAGTGATTCAAGATTGCCTAAGAAGATCGTAAATGCAAAATTGGAAAAAGAATCCACCAGAAATTACATGGATGCGAAAAGTAAGCAGATTAAATAGTACATGATAAGTTCCAATATAGTAGAAAAGAGTGGTAATTAAGTGTTAGAAAATATCTTGGAAATCTTAATTCATTCTGTTGTTTTCGTCATCATTTGATCTGCGTATGGTCTTCAACGCGTTGTACTGCATTGGTGAATATCTTAAAGATTCTTAGTATCCTGATACTTCGATACTCTCTTTGCTATTTTCTTCTTCTGACATTTCCATATTTTCTTTTAAGGCTTAGTATGTAATGTATGCTTACTGTAACAACCAACATTTCGTTGCTCATGCTACAACTTCTTCAAAATCTGCTGTAATATATTTATTCTTTAAATAGCCATTTTCAAGTTTGACTAAAACATAGATTGCATGCTTCATTGTTCACGACGAGCTTTCTCAGAAGATACCTCCATGTATTATTGAATTGGCAACTGTTCTTTTGGTTTTAAATTTGTAATGTTTTCCACCTTCAATAACTTATCTAATAATCCTGTAATGAAGACACTAAAACCCAGTAAATAATAGCTCAACTTCTTCAAAACTTATTTTAGACCTGATCCTCTGCACAAGTTTGGCAACAACAACGATATTCATTCCTTTCGCATCTGTTGAAATTTTTCGTGTTTATCCAATGTGGTCTTTCCATTTCTGAATTCTTTAAGCTTTCGCCAACGGAAATTCATCCTTAGCTTCGAAAAAGATCTCGTTTTAAAAGTCTCTTTGCTTCATACTATTATTTTTTAACATTAAAAACGTATGAATCCTTTGAATACTATCTGCTTCTGGGCTTCTGGGCTGGAACCGCGTCATTGATGTAACTGTCGACGTTTCGTACCCACTCGTATGGATCATCTACAGGGTTCAACTACTGCCACTGTCTGTCGCACTAGTAAAAGGTCATGGGTCAATGGAGCCTTACGGTTGGAGTTGTGTTGTTTGAAGATGCAGGATTGCCAGTCGTTGTGTAGGGGGTAGTCATCATCACGGTTAAGGTTATTGGGGTACTTAGAGATCTCTATAGATTCGCGGATTTTGCGACCATAGTAATGGTTAGTACGGGATGGGATCTTGATAGAATTAAATTGGATATGTGCCCGGTTTCCAGCCTATGCTCGGCAAGTGCAGACCCAGCTATGCGCAGCAACCTAGTATAACGCTCATGCTCAAAAACACGAGTGCCGACAGACCGCTTTGTTTCACCAATAATCCTTTGAATGTTTCTCTTATATTTAATTGTTGCATTTATAATCAGCTAGAAAATAACGTCCCTATATAAGAACAAAAAGGAAATATAACTTCTGGTATCCTATAATTACCTAGTATTTCATATAATAGAAGCATAAATTCAATTTAACATGTTCATTAGGATGCCTGGTATATTTTTGCATTTTCATATTCGTCGGAAGAGTTGAGTTCAAAAATATACGTTCCATAAGTACCAGTGTCTGTAACTCCATCTCCTAGCTTGTTTCGACAAACAATGGTCTAATGTCGCCACCATGACTTTTGCGAATACATCGAGCCGCCAGAACCATAAAGAGATGCTCTACAAATGTGAATGTCCACCTACTACGATTCCGTGACAACACAAACATGGAGCGCCGACTGAATAATATCAAACCCTTTAAGTTAGCTAGGTTAAAGTCCAAGAGCAAAAACTCTGCTCACGTATACAATAAGACAGGAAATTAGTGCACAATCGAAAAGCAAGGACTGCCAATGGATGAACTCTCAAATTTTAGTGTTTATTAGTTTACATTAGATTAAAATTATTCATTAGCCTAGAGGGAGTTTAGTTTCAATAAACTAAGCATCTGTAAGGATCCTTATCAAGGCCAAAAAAATCTGTAAACGTTGCTCAACTAACAAACACACTAATTAATTTGATAACTTGATTTTATTAACCAAAAAATCAGTATAGGAAACTGTGTATATTTGGCTGCATATATTTCAGTGTCAAACAATTGAATAATTAGACTGTTGCGAGTCATTTTTGCTCAGCTTTATCAGCTATAAAACAATTTCTATAATAATTCGGAAATTTCTGATTCATCCTGTTGTATTTTATTAAATCATGCAAAGCATGTTAATCATTAACACTTGCGAGGTTTCCTTCGGTACATTCCTAAATGGAATGGAATTACGCTGTTAGTACTAACCGAATTAAAAATCACATCAGGCCTCGTCTAAGCCCTTGATAGATCCCTCCAATTAATAGACAAGTTACTTGATCAATTAATTTCTAACACGAAACGCACGATTTCCTATAATTGAATAATATAGGAGAATAATCATCATGAATATTCTATTAGCGGGCCCCGAAGCATTTTCCTTTAACAACTATTATGCCGGCGACCGCAAGACGTCTGCCTACAAACCAGAGGGCAGGTTCAATATCATGCCTACCGCCTACTACTTATTATTATTACTATTGTTATGATATTACCAGTATTCGCCGGAAACAAAGCCCTGTCCGGTGGGCATTTAAAATTTTACTAATTCTCTCCACCATAGACCTGCCAGTTAAGCGAGTGATTAATTGGCCCTTCCTGTTCTTCGTTTATGCCTCCATATTTATGGCCCTCTGATTTCTGGCTGAAGAAGAATTGCCGTGCAATCCCCGTGGATAATGCGGGTTAAAATCAAGCAACCGACGTCAGGATGAAACAAAAAGAGTGGGCAGGTCGATGTAAACCATTTATTTAGTAAGGGGGAAAAGAATAAACGGACCAACAACTCTACTACACAAATACAACGCGTTGAAAAATGTAAACAATTATTTCTATATTAACGTTAGTCCGTCGGGGTTGTTCTGTTTCCGTTTCATTTTTATTATTTTATTATACTAGGGGAAATATCAATTTTTTATTACATTAAGAACTGAAGACGCCTCTGCTTTTTGATGAATGAAAGTTATTTTGCGTGCGTATATAGGAAAAGGGGTGCTTTTATTCAATATGAATGGGTTTATAAAACAAAGTTGATTACTTGTCGTTCGTAATTTGATATGAGAATCGAATGTCTTGAGCTTGCTAGTTACAAAGAAAAATGTGAAAGTGTCACGATATCTATTAATCAACACTTTGAATTGAAAGTATTTACGTTAGATGAAGATAAAATTTTGTTATTAGAGTAAAGTATAGAGTTAGTTTCCACTTCAGACTTATTTCGTGACATAAAATAATTTATACCGTGAATATATTTTATAATGCAACATGCACATACATACATAACGTAATAATGAAATGACAGCAATGTAGTTTAGCGTGTATTTTATTTTGCAACATAGGATGTGAAATACTGTAGTTGAACAAAATTTAAAAACTAATTTAACAAATTTTCAAAAATGTCACCATTGACGGCCAGACCGTATCCTAAGCGATTGTAGAATTCATTTATTGTATTTTGTATCTGCTCTGGAGTTATTTCTCTTGCAGCAATTGGTCAATATTGTTTAGAGGTTCTCCATGAAAAACTTTATTTCTGATACATGACCAAAGAAAGAAATCGTTTGGAGACAGGTCTGGTGACCTTGCGGACCATTCTACTTCTCCTCCACGGCCTATCCAACGGTTTGGAAATCTTTGGTTGAAAAATGTTCTAACCATATGAGAATTATGTGCCGGCGCGCCATCATGCTGGTACCAAATCTCACCATCAATATTTAAAACGTGGAGGGCTGGCATAACTCTGTACTCAAGCAATTCTAAATATTTTTCTCCTGTAAGAGTACCCTCAATAAAAAACGGTCCTACAATATGGTGTCCAATCAACCCAGTCCAAACAATGACTTTCTGTGGCCGCTGAGTCCTTGTGATATGATATCTATGCAAATTTTGTCTACTCCAGTAGCGGCAGTTCTGTGAATTTACTTCACCATTTACATAAAATGTTGCTTCATCTGTAAATCAAATTCTGCGTAGTAAAGTATCATCATTATGAAGCTTATCCAACATGATTTCACAAAAGTTACTTCTTCTTTCTGCATCATTCGCAATTAGTTCCTGATGGCTTTGAAAATGATACGACTTAAAATGTTCTCGTTTTAGTAGTTTATGAACGGAAGATTTTCTTACATTTGTAGTTTGTGCTAAAGCTCTTGTGGAGAGCATATTATTATTTTCGATTGTTTGTAGAATTTCATCTCTTTTGGCGTCAGTAATAACATATCTTGGCCTATTCTTTTTTTTATGATTAGGAACGATGCATCCATTATTTTTATACTTCTGTACTAACCTACTTATTGTAGTTGGACTCGGTCTTGGACGGTCAGGATATGTAATTTGAAACAAATCTGCTACTCTCCTCAAACTCATATTCGAGTTATACCACTTCACTAATAACAGTTTTTTTTCTACACTATACATACCTCAAAAATAGAGTAACTTATTTTGACATCCTATGTTGCAAAATAAAATACACGCTAAAATACATTGCTGTCATTTCATTATTACGTTACTCTAGCAACTAGTGTATGTATGTCCATGTTGCATTATAAAATATATTCACGGCATATACTCTCACTCATAAGCATTTGGTCACCGTTGTTTCACTACGGTTACTATAGAAAAGTTGCAATTACGCAATTTATTTATGTAGTAAGAAATAGCTTCATAGTAAACATTAAAATCTATAAAAGCTTATTCAAAAATAATTATGCGATTACCCTATTGTTGACAATCAATTATAATACCCTAATAAAACTGCAGGTAGAATAATTGCACTAAGAGGTTACATGTCTCAATTCTTGGTAATTTTCGGTTCTTATGATTTTATTTTAAGATAGGATGTTATCGTAAACTACTAAGTATTTATACTTGGGTATTTTGGCAAAATTGCAGTTAGTTTTTGTGAGGTGCTCATAAACGGAAAGAATTTAATGTAGAAACACGATCGTTTATAATCGCATACCATGAAACTGGCAAAAGCAATTGCGAAATTACCACAGAACTTAAATTAAATCAGTCCACCGTGGGTTATATCACCAAAAAACACCGCAAATGTGGAAGTGTGTTCATCAGAACTCGAAAATGCAGACCAAGTGTAACAATCTCAGCAGAAGATCTATCAATGGTGGTAACGAGCAAGAGAAATAGACGAAAAACAGCCCCAGAAATCACAGCAGAAATGAATGCTGTTGGTCGAAAACCCAAGTGTTTCCACAGTTAAACGGCGATTGAAAGAAGCCGGTCTTCATGGACGAATTGCAATGCGGAAGCCGCTTCTACGCAAGCAAGACAAGCAAAAATGTTTAAAGTGGGCACGCGATCACCAAAATTGGACCATAGAAGACTCAAATAAAGTATTGTGGATCGATGAATCGAAATTCGAGATTTTCAGTTCACGAAGACGTGTTTTCGTGAGGAGGTCTGTGGGTGAGCGTGCCCTGGAAGTATGCATAGCCCCTACTGTTAAGCACGGTGGAGCTTCAGTCCTGATATAGAGTTGCTTTTCTGGATCAAATGTGGGCGATCTCGTAAAAGTCGAAGGTATACTAAAAAAAAGAACAGTATGAGCGTATATTAGAGGAAAACGCAATCCCCTCTGGAATTAAAATTTCGCGTCAGAATTTTGTCTTCCAACAAGATAATAACCAGATACACATTTGCAAACTATGACGGGAATATTTGCAGAAATTGGAGAACATAAAAGTTATGGCGTAGCCTCCATAGAATCCAGATTTAAATCCCATCCAGTTGCTGTTAGAAGAACTTGACCGGGGGGTCAGGAAATCGGCCGACACATCTGCTGTTAATATGTGGAAGAACCTGCAAGAGGCATGGGGTAAAATAAAACCTGAGACATTACGAAAATTAAATAGAAAGTATGCCTCGATTGTGTGCTGCAATGATTAAAAATAAAGGAGGGCATATGCACGAGTCTAAAATTTAGATAAATATATTATACAACAATTTATTTTAGATGTAAAAATATATATTTTTTATATTTGTAAATAATAAGAAGGCATTAGTATTTCAATTTTGATTTTTGTTACAATTTGCGGGTTAAATGTGAATAACCAATTACTTATGAGCGATAGTGTATACAGACTTTTGTCGCAAAAATTTTAACAGTAATTTGTTATACTAATTAATCCCAAAATGTCATTGCCCAATTACCATAAGTTTTCACGAAGTTAGAAATTATGTAAAGTCAATAAATCATTTTTATAGTACTAAAGTACATTTACTAAAAACTAAAACTTTAATTCTAATTTAAATTAATAAAAATTTATAAATTTATTAGAAACTTTTTTAAAAACCGTAAGTTCATCCATTATTTATATTAATAACTATAAATATAGACTCTAAAGGTTTTCACTACAATTTATCCCGATTAGAACTCTGGTTAAAACGAAGAAATATTGTTTCAAAGATGTCAATGTCATCTTTGTGAATTTAACAGAGAGAGATCCATTGTGAAGCGAGGAACTGCTATTGCTTACAAAAATTACATATCCCACATCGAGAGCACTATTGTCTACCCTGTAACATTTTGGAAATTCTTCAAGTTTCAATAAGTATGCGCATATTCATGTAATAAATATATGGTATATTTGGCTCTCTCTTCTTATCACTGAATGTATAGATACAGACCTAGCAAATGAACTAAAATGAAAATGATTCATGTTAGTATTAAGGAAGACGCGAACGTGTACCTATGGCTACTGATAAAGTTCATTTGCCACTGTATTTTATACGAATTCAAACAAGGAAGAAATGTTACAGAAGCGTGTAAAAATGTATTGATAGCGTTTGATTTGCGGAAAGGCATGATTCAACTCAACAAACCTTTTCGAACCATATTCGGAAACTAGGATTAGTGTGGAAATATTCAAGATGGATGCTAGATGAGTTAAGTGAGACGAATTTGAATGATCGAATCATCAAATGCACATCTCTACTTGCACGGAACAAAATCACTTCTTGGACCGGATGATAAGTTGGGGTGAAAACTGGTTTTCCTATGAAAATATGGTAAAGAAAAGGACATATTGTGAATTCGGAAAATCTCCTTCACCTCTAAACCGAAATTGAGCTTGAGCAAAAGAATGTTGTGTATATGGTGAGACATTCAAGGACCGATACATTTTGCGCTGTTGAAACCTAACGAAAAACTAAATTCGGAGAGGTACTGTCAGCAATTGGATGATTTAAAAACAACACTCCAAGAAAAAAGGCCGGCGATGTTCAATAGGAAGGACATTGTACAGCTTCATGAAAATGCCAGGCCACATAGTGCTTTAGAGATTCGTCAGAAACCCGCAAAGCTAGGTTTGCAAATTACGGCACATCTATCATCTTTTCTGGACCTAGCACCCTCCGATTATCACTTACGTCTGCCCTTACATATTCTTTTGCAGGGTAAAAAATTCAAAAACAAATAAGATATCAGACAAGCACTGGCTCAATTTTTCGCCTTTAGGGATAAGGCATTTGAAAATTGGATATACAAATTGCCATCACCCTGGCAAAAATTCAAATGCACCAGCAATTCGTGCGATTCTGCATGATCATTTGCACGTGAAGAAACTTTGTTCTCTCTGGGTGCCGCATCGACTGGCTGAAGAGCAGATGACACGACTGTCATCTGCTCTTCACGACTTGTAACTTCTCAAGCACCCTCCCTACAGTTCAAACCTTGCTCCCTGCGACTGTTCCCGCATGTGAAAATGAAGCTAAAAGAGAGGCGGTTTTGCAGTGATGAGGACCTTCTGAGGACTTGAGACAACGAGTGTGCTTTACTCCCTAGTGAAACTTGGCGGAACTGGTTTAAAGATTGGCTTCGGAAGATGGAGAGGTGTATTGAGTGTATGTTAGAAGAAATTACTTTGAAAAAATTAAATAAACAAAGCTGTATTGCAAAACTTTCCTAGTACCCTTTGTATTAAATTACCTGCGTTTTACAATAAAGGAATTATTATCTGTCAATTCAATAAATTAAATTCAAGTTGAATAAATTAATTTCCTAGTATCTTAAATGTAAACGTATTTTAAAGTGATTTTAAAATCAAAATTGACATTATGTTTATTATATAATAATTGAATAATTTCACCTTTTTTTAATCATAGCGAATAATTATTATTTGACGGTTTTATTATCTCCTTCGTTTTGGTTTTTTTTGGGGCCGGGGGATGCGAGAATTATTACCTGTTAATTAATTTAATAATAATTATATTAATTATATTTGCATGTGGTGGCCTAAAATTTATTACTAATGATAACCTATTAACGGGTTTCCAACTAGTTCGAGCGCTGCAATAAGTGCAAATAAGAAAAAATTTCAAAAATAGTTAGCAATTAGGAATAGTTTGATTTATGATGACGCATCATAAATCCGACTAAAGAAAGGAATTTAGACAATACCACCCTCCCAAGTTATACATTTTGATCAAATATCAAAACATTATTTATTCAGGAAGTTCAATGAATAATTTTGAGGTAGCAATTTAGATCTCGATAAAAAACCATATAATACATCGATCAAAGGACTGGACGAAAATTACAATTCAGTAAATGAAGTTTAATTTAAAAAACGAAGAATAAAGTGTATGTCTTGTGCGTACGTTGAATTTTTCATGTTTCTTCGTTTTTTTTTTCTTTTTTCGTCAAACGCGAATATTCCCTCCAACGATCGATCTATAGTCCAGCTAATTCGGCATTCCGCACAGTATTTTTTTCTTCTTTTCCTCGTCAGCTTTCACTTTAAACTCTTACCGACTTTACACAATAAGAGGGAGGCCCTCTCTCTAAAATTGAGTTATAAATTATCTGAACGTTTCGCGCTGTAATTACATTACTAAGAACTGCACGACCTCCCTACGTACCCCGCCCTGCCCGACAACGTTCCCTCAACTGAATTTAAATTTTAACTCTTGACTGCAGCATAATTCCCGCATAAAATAAAATAAAAAATACATTGAAGAACATTGCAATTAAGAATGCTGATTTTGCAGGCTGCGATTAACTTCGCCAGGTGTGGTAGTTACTGGTTGCGGTATCCGGAGTAAAAATGCTGGGTGTTATTTAATTTAAAATACTTGCGATATAATTTTATGCACCGTTCTGCGTTTTTTTTAGATATTATTTTGTATTTTAAGAGAAGATGATAAACAACCTAGATCGTTCTCTGCATGTTTTAAAATAACTCAATAATTTAATTTTATTAATGAATTAAAAACGACGTAGTATGCAAAGAAGCAACCAGCAACGTGATCAGACAAATAATGTATCTTCATCTCTCGTTGATGTGCTACGACATCTACGTTTTTATCCAATAATTTTATCTAAGGAATGAATAATATATTTCAGACGAAACTAGTCGCAGTAAATAACGGGTGTTTTTTTTAAGAGCCTGAGAAATTTAAATGATAATACAAGACAGAAATATTGTTGGAATGAATTTTTTTTATTATAATCTGGTAGATAATTTCATGTCATTTATTTTTGAAATATGATTTCCGGCAAATGTCCACGGCGGCTACGAGTTACATGGTCCATTCGATCAGTCCAATTTTTGACTACTTTTTCCAATAAATCTAGCCGTATAGCGTCAATAGTGGCTTGAATATTGGCTTCCAATACTTCAAGAACTGCTGGTGTGTTGGCATAAACCAATGACAACATAGTCCCATAAAAAGTAATCCAAAGGCGTTAAATCGCACAAACGAGGGGACCAGTGAACAAGACCACTTCTGGAAATAAAGTTGTCACCAAATTGATTTTGCAATAAATCGATTGGCAAGTTGCGCCGTCTTGTTGGAACCAAATATCGTCGATGTTTAGCTTATTAATTTTTGGAAACAAAAATTCAGTCAGCACTGCTCGATAGCGCTCGTCATTCACCGTAACGGCAGCTCCTTCCTCATTTCGAAAGAAATCAGCACCGATGATGGCGCCAGCGTGTAAACCGCATCAAACAGTCAATTTTAATGGATGTAATGGCGATTCTTTAACGGCTCTGTCATGGCTCCAAATACGGCAATTTTGCTTATTGACGTATTTATTTAACCAGAAATGAGCTTCATTCTAAACACAATTCATTGATAAAAATGCTCATCTTAGGTCAGTTTCAAAAGTGCCCAATCAGCAAAAATGCGACGCAAACGATGGTCGTTTGGCTTAAATTCTTGCACGAGCTGTATTTTATAGGCATCTAAGTCAAGATCCTTACGTAAAATTTCCCACGTAATCGAAGAACAAAGGTCAACAAGTTGAGACCGACAACGAATTGACATGTCGGCGTCTTCTTCAATACTTCGCGCTACAGCATTCTCTTCGGTACGCACATTTCTTTGTCTTGTTGATGTTTTCGAATCGAGACGAGTAAAATCAGTGCGAAAACGATCAATAACTGCACTAATTGCTTGCTCACTAGGCCGATTATGATGACCGTAAAATGGACGAAGTGCTCTATGAACTTCGCGCCAGATTTATTTTTTTTAAAGTAAATTTCCACAATTTGGAAGCGTTGTTCTGACGTTAAACGATTCATGATGACTTGCCAAATCTTACCGAACAGAAATATCAACACAGTTTGACATTATCAGCTGTCAAATCATAGTTATCGATATCGATAGTTCTCATGCAGCTTAGAAAACACCCATTATACAATAATGTGGAATTTAAACAAAGTGTTACCCATTAGACCACCAGGCATTATAGCTTCAAGTACCTTAACACGCTATAAATGGCATTATGGAAACAGATCTAATATTTATTGAAAACCAGCAGTCAGGCTATTTCGATGTTATTAATTATATATAAATATAGAAGCCCTTTACGATAGGAGGGTAATGAAAATTATTATCTCCTGCTATTCCATCGTTAAATAAATTCACAAAAATTAATTAAAAATTTCTGTACTGGAGAAGGACTCGAACATATATCCGCCGTTTTCTAGACGGCTGCTCTACCAATTAAGCCTAATTGGTAAGATAGTTGTCTAAAAAACAGTGGCTTCGTAGGTAGTGTTTGTTTTGGAATCTAAATAAAATTAGTTGAACACTATACAAGCACATTATCGTATTTTAGGGCACAAATGTATTAGTTTACTAAAAGAATCTTAACTATTTCTTCATAAAATATTCTAATGTATTTATTCGCTAAACTTTGTACTTCTTGAAGAATAACCAGAGCAATTTATGTTTAAATAATTCTAATGTTAAGTTGGTAATTGGCTCAAATTGTTAGTTCTCATTAAATGTGTGCTTAAGCTTTCATAGATAATTATTGTCAACGATTCGATCACTTTTCAAATTCAATTTCATCAGTTTATTGTCTATGCTGCAGTTCTATGAGAAAATCTTGGGAATTATTATCCCTCGAAACAGAAGCATATTTACTGTAGCAGTAAAGTAAGTCCATTTTTCAACGTTTCTTAAAAGTAATACATTTGGAGTATGAATTTTCGATATCTTTGGAAAAAACTCCTTTTCTTGGTATAAACTTTTTTTTTGACACTACCTAAAGGTCGTATATTTCTGCTATAAGAGTTATTGTAACTGCTCTATATTTGAGTACCGCATCTGGGACCAAATCAACATTTTCTTTAATCATGATTGGTTTCGTTGCTCTTTTACCTGGTTTATGTTTGCAAGACTTTCAATATTAAGAAATAACTCTCCTTTATTGGACAATGTCATTCTAACTTTCCCTAAATAGGGAGAAAACTAATCACAATAATTTAAAAGATAGTACATCTAAATATAGAATAATCGGCAGTGCAACCTTTTCACTACTCAAGTCTATAGGTGAGTGAGGGTGTTGAGGTCTTTTACAGCGTTGGGCGAATAAACAACTTAAAAATATAAAGCAACAGGTACGAGAAGAACATGCAGACATATGGAATTAAAACTTGCATTCCTAGTATGGTCAGAAATATGGCTGTTTTAATGAAGGTGCTACGAGCACGTAACAATATATTTCGAGATTTATTTATTTGGAACAACCAAGTTTTATTTCTTCTGACTATTTTTATTTATTATTACTCACTTTTTGTATAATTTTTTTTTAACTTTACATTATCAGAGGACTTCGAAACGTATGTATCAACGAAAGATCCGATTAAAGTATCTTCTCTTAAAATACTCAAAAACGCCTAAGTGATTCAAATGCGACTATTCCACCGGTGCAAGGACATGGGGGATGTGAGTTCAAACCCTACTTGACAGAGGAACTATTTCATTCAATAAGCAACAGCGGAAGTCGAAAAATATAATTATAAACGCCCCGTAAAATAAATAAACTAATTAGAATGTAGATATTTCAAAAATTACTCGGAAGTATAAAATTTTAAACTTCAACGTAACAGTAAATTTTCAAAATTATATTCGCGATAATATCATTAACGTTTACGGACTTGTGTAACTCTGAATTTATGCCATCATTTGCCCACCTCGTCTTGCATACATAAATATTTATGTGGGTACTTACAAACAATTCTTATTATACCTTGCGTCACATTTTTCCCGGAATAATTCTTCACTTACATCTACTACGTATTTCCATAACGAATATCTGTTTAATGTTGCCCGGCGTGTTATTTTCTTAATCATTTCTCCAGTATAATAAAGCTGTCTACTTAATATGACACAAGTTACTTTATTTATACCACGGCATAATCATCCTTTCCATCAACGTTCTTCGCGACGCTTATACACCAAGACGCGTTAAAATTTATTAGTAGTCGTCGCCGTCGAAATTTTTATTCAGACAGGTGAGTATCTCGTGCAACATGAACGATCGATAACAAACTTATGTTCAACCTATTTTTAAAACGAAGTATCAAAATATTAACTATAATTTGTTTCGATGATAATAATAATAATTTAGTAAATGTCCAACAGGTAAAAATTCAGAGTAGCGATCTGTAATTTAACAGATAATATTCTTAGGAAACTAACTTGCCAAAGCGTTACAACATAAAGCTCGAAACTTCGTCATTTATTTGTCGTTCCACTGCCTTCTAAATCCAACCTCGTATTTGTAAATCGTTTTATTGATGCGAAGATCATTTGGAAGTGCGCAACTAAGTTCTCGCTGTTTTTTTGATGAAAATGCAACTTTATTGTGAAAAAATGTTTACAAATGAATCATTCAAAATATTGCCCATCGCTAGCGACAACTTTTTCCCATCTTTCTGGCAGAGCTCGAATACCGTCACGGTAGAAGTGTTCGTCTTTTGAGGCTATACACGAATCAAGCCATTTTGAGATGTCTTCATATGAGCGGAACTGCTGATTGCCAGACCATGCGCCATCGAACAGAACAAGTAATAATCGGACGGCGCAATATCTGGGGAATATGGCGGGTGGGGTAGGACCTCCCATTTGAGCGTTTCTAAGTAGGTTTTAACGGGTTTGGCAACGTGAGGCCGAGCGTTGTCATGTTGTAGAATCACTTTTTCGTGCCTCTGCTCGTATTGTGGCCGCTTTTCGCGCAGTGCTCTGCTCAATCGCATCAATTGAGTTCGATACTGTTCCCCAGTGATGGTTTCGTTCGGTTTCAACAGCTCATAATAAATAACACCGCCCTGCTCCCACCAAATACACAACAAAACCTTCGCAGAGTGAATATTCGGTCGAACCGATGACGTAGAAGCATTACCGGGGAGTCCCCATGATTTTGTTCTCTTTGGGTTGCTGTAATGAATCCATTTTTCGTCACCCGTAACGATGCGATGAAGAAAACCCTTCCTTTTTTGCCGCTGAAGCAGTTGTTCACAGCCGACAAAGCGACGCTCAACGTCCCTTCCTCATAAGTAACTCCTAATGCTAAAGCAAGCTCTTTTTGCGTTTGGCACGGATCCTCATCGAGCAATGCCTCCAATTCAGCGTCTTCGAAGGTTTTTGGTCTCCCTTCACGCGAACGGTTGTCCACATCGAGATCACCGTCTTTGAAGCGACGGAACCAATCACGGCACGTTGTTTCACTTAGAGCAGCATCTCCGTAAACTTTTTGGAGTTTTCGATGCCCTTTAGCAGACGTTTTCTTCGAATGAAAGATGAAAAGCAACACTTCCCGCAAATGACAATTTGGCACAAAATCAGACATTTTCACACAACCAAAAGTATATGACGCAGAAACAAAATCACCAATGTGTCAAGGAGGTGTTTACCATATGTCTAAGCTTGGTTCATGACATTTTGGTTATGTCACAATCGACCAGCACTTACTACTAGAGCCATGTCTTGAAAAACAGCGAGAACTTAGATGCACACCTAATATATATAAAATCTATTAGTCCCTTGTACCACTAGTGGTCTCGGGTATACTTCTTGTGAATGTTCTCCATTCACTTCTATTCTTTGCCATTTCCCTAGCTTCCGCTCTCGTCCTCTCCTTTTTCTTGATAATCTTTGTTATGGCTTCGTTCCAAGTCTGTTTCGGTCTTCCTCTCTTCCTAACTTTTTGAATCTGGGCCTTCCATATTTCTTTTACTGGCCTTGTATCATCCATTCGTTGCAGGTGGCCCCACCATCTCAACTGTGACTACTATTCCTAGGTCCTTTCTAATCACGTCGTTCCTCATTCGGTCCATTCTTGACACTCGTCGTACTCTTCTCAAGTATTTCATTTCCATAGACTGGATTTTGCTTTTCTGTCGCTGCTTCAGTACCCAAGATTCGCAGCCAAACGTTGGTACTGGCCTATATATTATTTTGAATATCTTGATCTTAGTTTCTGCGATATCTCTTTTTCACTTGTGAAGGTGTTATTCATTGCATGGTCTTTTCAATTCTCTTATTGATGTCTACCTCTTGTCCCCCCGTTTCACCAATTATTGAATATATACCCACTTGTTCAATCTTTCCCATCAATGTTAATATTTATATCTTTATGTTAATCTCTTATTATCATTACTTTGATTTTATTTTTTTTCATTTTCATTTCATATTCCTCTATTACTGTGTTCCATATATTCAAATTAGTCTCTAAATTTGACTCTTTTTTCGTTATTAATACAACGTCGTCTACAAATGCTCCTTTTGAGATTTCAATTCATTTTAAAATTAAATGTCCTATAGTGAATTTTTTACTTTTCTTCCAGCACTTTTTCATTATTTCATCCGTGAGTATTATGAATAACATTGGACACAGGCTTCCTCCTTGCCGAATTCCTGCTTCTGTTCTGAAAGGTTTCGATGTCATGTTATTAGTAATAACTGCGTTGGTTTACTGTTTTGTTGCTACATCCTCTTCTTCTTCAAATATTCCATAGTTTTTCTCTTGGTACTCTATCGAAGGCTTTCTCTAAATCTATAAATGCTAAAAATATTCTCTTCCCTCTTGTTTTGCCTTTTCTATTATCCGCTTTATACTGAATATATGGTCCTGTGTGCTCCTCCCACTTCTAATTCCTCATTGGCTTTCGTCTAATTTGTCCTCCATTACCGATCTTATTCTTTTATCTATTATTTATTCCAGTATTTTCATGTAGGTGTTTAGCAGTGATATTCCTCTATAATTACTGTAGCTTCTTCTATCGCCCTTCTTGTATATTGGAACTAGAAGCGTTTTTGCCAGCCTGTGGGTATTTTCTCTTCTTTCAAAATTTTATAGTATGTACAGTATAGTCGATCTCTTCCTTTCTGTCCCATATTGTTGACCATCTCTGTTGTTATTCGTGTTATTTTCGTAATACAAAAACTTATATATATTTCTCCAACGATCTATTGACAACCAATTTATTTGCGATCTGTAAATTCATTCATTATAGTCAAGAATTTAGGCAATGAAAGAATATATGGAAGCATAGTCCATTAATTAAACCCTATAAAACTATAATTAAGTAAATGCGTGAATTTATTTCTGTCTCTGAAGTATGCAACAACTAAAATTTAGAAGTTGGTAATAAACTGGCACGGAAAATGACGCTTAAGCCTACGTAACACTGCTAATTATGTCACTAGATTAATAACTACACTATTCAGGTGAACACTTAACCGATTACTATAGTACATGAGAAAATTATTTACTACTGATTTTACTGCCTTCATTTGTAAAAGCATGTAATTATGTAATTTGGAACGAGCCACCGGGCGTTCACAATTATCCTTAACGCTTTGGACGGGAAGCTTTCCATTATTTCAAAACTAGAGTTAAATACAGACCCCTATAAGTGTTTGTCGTACGACCATATGAGTTCCAAACTAGCTTTCTAAATTACCAACTTGTTATTAAGAGACTATTTGGATTCTTTGTTAATTAAGGCATACATATTTCTAAGTTTCTGTACTAGCTACTTTCGTTTCCTCAAGATATATTTCGTCCATGTTAGACGTTTACCCAGATGCCTTTCCAAGTATTTGATATTACTCTGATATAAAATTCTATTATTTAAAATAAGGGACTGACAATTTCTTTTACGATTAGTAAATATGATATGTATAGACTTTAATTCATTGATACCTAGTTATTTCTTTCTCGACTCTTGTATTTATGGACATTGTTTTGAAAAATTTACTGTATAATTAACGAATAATTTTTACTTATTTGCAGATTAGCTGTATGTAATAAGTAACAGAAAAGTCCGCACGTACTCCCTTATGGAACTCTGGAATTTATTTTATAGAGTGACGTTTTATTTATTTAACAAAAAAGTAACGGTCTTTGAGATAGGATCTAGGAATTAAGTAGTTGACAGACATGATTTTTCTAAATCGTTATAGAAGTTCAATATGTCAACGCTCAAGTGATGGAGCGCTGCAGAATATTTTTTCGTCTTCAAAGTCTTAACCTATTTTCTAATAATCTAATGTAAAATAGTGGCGAATTTATTGGATATTAAAAGACGCTGTTCGACCATAGTTTCTAGATCTAGATTTTTTGTTTCTTCTATCTTTCTACTTTGTTTTAGTTTTAGTTCATTCTAAAATCGTATACTCCAATTCACTTCAAGTCACAGTTTACTGCATTAATCCACTTCCTTTTTAGATATCTTCTCCTTCTCTTCCATCCATCAGTCACAATTTATTGCATGAATCCACTTCCTTTTTAGATATTCTCTCCTTCTGTTCCATCTATCTTCTATCTGTGGACACTGCTTTGGAAGTCATTTCTACTTCAAACTGATTATATCTACTAATCACATTATCTGCTCGGCTCTAATTTTTTGACTGATCGTTGCTGTATATACTTTCATACGATCTTTAATTCGTCCTTGTTGTCCACGTACCCTCTTCATCTATTTTTTCCGAAGATATTTCTTTCTTTAAAGTCATCTTAACTTATTTATTACTTGTTTATTTATTATCTAGAGCTCACTTCCATACAAAGCTGTTGATTTGATGATAGCTCGTACATTCTTAATTTTGTTGCTCTTGCTCTAAAAGCTTGCCGTCTGAGAAGATTTTTCGTAGTTTCCCTTTGCCGTTTAAGCGAATGCTAATGGACAAAGATCTTAAGTTATCCCACAAGCGCGGACTTAATAATATCACATGGTCTACCATCGACCCCCGTAATTGTCGTTAAACTATTGGGGGATGTATGAGCAAGAATTATTATTATTAATTATTTGTCATATCGATTTCTAATTATTGTTTACTTTGTTCAATCATAGCGACGTCTAGATATTCAAAAAAGTTTTTAACTTTGAGAAAATATTGTTGATTCAGACACTGGAGTGGTTTCCTAACGTCTTTCTTCTTTTCATTAAGGCGTCGACAATAAGTTTCCGCATTTTGTTCTAGATGCCTTCACATACTTTACATTTCTGTTTTGATGTGTATGCTGACTTAACTGATTGTATCCCCTTCTTGCTTATAGTAAATTAAATGCAGTCGTCGTTAAGAGGTAGCCTTATCTTTATAGAGAAGCTCTCTAAAAGTCTTCCATCAAATCTTACCTTATTTTTTGTATTTTCTAACGATATTTCTTTTAAACTTATTAACGTATTCCGAAATCTTAGTTTTACCATTGCCGTATAGATTTTGCCTCTGATTACTCTTCCATTTTTCTATTTAAAATCAACAAATATGAAGTGCATCGACAGATTGTCTTCATAGTTATTAAGCTGCGTAAGTATGAAAACTCTTCAAAAAACTGATTGATATTCTCCTATTATATTATAGATTATACTTTTTATTTCTTTTCCTATTAATCTTATTCATATTTCCAATACCATATTTAGCAAAGAAATGCTTTCGTAGCTTGAACATACGGTCCCCTCCCTCTTTTTGTATGTACGAGACATGCTACTGGCAGTTTCCTTCTTTCTTGAATTTTTCATTTCTCCATACTGTCTGTAATAATCTTATAATGCATTGTTTGAAAGAATATCTTCCTCTTTTTAAGATATCTTCGCATATGACACTTTAATCAGGACTCTTACATTTCAGCTTTCTTCTGTTGCTTCCCATACTTCTATGCCCTCTTCGTTTACGTTTTTCCAACTAGGATTACCTAAATCTTGATCTGCATTTTCTTTTTTGTTAAGTAGCTGCCATACAGCCTACTAGACGAAAATTAGAGAAACAAAATGTTTGATTATGTTGAAGTTACATAAAATTTGTTGTTTATTTTAATATTAAAGACGAGACTTCTTCAATAGAACCTAAAAATGCTTAATTTTAAAATGTTCTTTAATACGAATAGAGACATAATGCCATTTAACTTGGAAGTCGATGTTATGTTTTTTCTAAGTAAAGAAAAAAAGGCTAACGGAAAAAGAAAATCAATGAAGAATCAATTCGGGAAGAGCATGCGATTCATACGTTACAGGTCTACGTATAATTTAACTTCGTTTATAATCGCCCTGGAGACATCCGAAAACAATTTCCCGCAACGTAACCTCTAATGGAATCCTTTTCTCGTAAAGAGCAGCTAGTCGAAGTGGCTTCGTCAATCCAAAACAACAGAAATCACATTTTCAAATAAGTACATTTTGATGTCTGTTTCTGTTGTATGATGACGTGTGTGCGATGTATTCGTTTCTCCGGAAAAAACGAGAACATATTCTTTTATTTATAACTCTCAAGTTGTGCGATTATAAAATGCAGACCTACCCCGCTCTCTCAGCATCCCACCTTGCAAATTTAGAACAACTCTGGAGCACAAAGAAAAAAATTCTGATAGAAATTCGCGTAAAAAATCGAGTAAAATATTAATATAGTATGGAAATCACTTCCATTTAAGTACATTTCTGCTTTTCTTTTACAAATTTTTCCGCAAACTGGAAATATGTACTCAAAATTATAATCTAAATTCACGTGAATTTTTTTAATTTAGGTAGCCTTAAAAAAGAAACATAATAATAAAATTAACAATTCATAAAGTACATAACATATATTTATACTAACTAAATAGAAGTAAATATCAAAAGAAACTAAAAATAATGTAATGTTTAATATATCACGCTCTTGTTGGAGCAATTTATTACGAGGATAGTTTGACAAGTAGTGAGAATGACACATAGGTGGCGCTCTAATTGGTAAAACAAATGCACTGTAATTTAGGTTACCTATTTATATGTTTACATTCCGATATTTAGATAAATCGGTTGATCAGTTTATTTTTGACAGCTGATTGAAAAAGAAGCAACACGTCGTTTTGTTAAAATGGAAAAAGCAGAAAATCGTGCGGTGATTAAATACTTCATAATTAAGGGTATGAAAGCTACCGAAATAAAAGATGAGTTACGGAAAAGATTAGGTGAATCTGCCCCACCATCCGCCACAATAAGTATATGGGTAAATGAATTTAAACGTGGTAGAACAAGCTGTGTTGATGAAGCGCGCTCTGGAGCACACAAAATCTGACTTCTAAGGAAATGATTAGAAAAATCCATAATATTATTACGCAAGATCGACGACTCAAAGTGAGAGAGATAACAGACATGGTAGTCATTTCAACAGAACGCGTACACCACATTTTAACGAAAGAGTTGGGCCTTTCCAAGCTTTCGGCAAGATGGGTGCCGCAATTGCTTACGACTGATCAAAAGTTCACTCGTTTGCGCATTTCCAATGAGTGTTTGGACCTTTATAAGCGGAATCCGGTTGATTTTTGTAAGCGATTCGTTATATCCGATGAAACTTGGATACACTACAGTACACCCGAAACTAAACAACAGCCGAAATAATGGTTGGAACTTGGTTCTGCACCTCCAAAGGAAGCGAAAACCACTTTATCGGCAAACAAGGTGATGGCATCAAGTTTTGTGATTCAAAGGGCATTTTGCTCATTTATTACCTTCAAAAAGGTGCCACAATAAACGGACAATATTATGCAGAACTTCTACAAAAATTAAATGTTGAGATTCGTGCTAAACGGCCAGGAATGGCAAAGAAAGAGATTCTGTTTCACCAAGACAACGCTCCCTCGCATACCAGCACAGTTGCGATGTCCAAAATCCACGAGTTGCATTTCCAATTAGTACCGCATGCGCCTTATTCGCCGGATCTAGCCCCTTCCGACTTCCACCTTTTTCCAAAATTGAAAACGGCACTAGGTGGAAAGAAATTTTCGTCTAACGACGAGCTTATCATCTTCGTAAATGAGTATTTTGCAAACCTTCCGGAATCGCATTTTAGAGATGGCATAAGGGCATTGGAGCACCGTTGGAATAAATGTATTGCTCTTTTAGGAGAATATATTGAAAAATAAAAATTATTTTGTATTTAAAAAATTCGTTTTTCTTTTCCATTCTCACTACTTGTCAAACTATTCTCGTAGTATAGTTACCCATTCCGTAATGAAACATTTATTTTTTTAGTTTATTTCTTATAACGGATATAAAAAATAATTTTTTATTGCACTTTTTTGCAACATTTTTAAATATTTTAAGATCGTATGCGTATTATACTGTTACCACTTATTGTTACCTTAATTCAACATGATTCAACAATTTAGTTGTCAACATAAATTTATAAGATAAACAGTATTAAAGAAATGATTTATATAAATCAAACCTCAGTAATTGTTTCGCCCAACAAATGGCTCATAAGGTGGATAAAAACTGTGTACGTCCACCTGATGAAGCTATTATATACCGAAACAATTGTAATATTTTAAAACTTAGTTTGGTACTTATTTATTAAAATTATAATCAATTGCTTATTTTTATATTTTACATCTAATAATACTTATTAATTACATTAATTTATTGTACAATATTTAGTCCAAACCAACATAACAATATTGCACAAGTGTACACACCACAAAGCATATATGAATACTTTAACTTTATGGCATAGAATTTCTTTTCAAAACCTTCATTCAACCGCTGATTGTTACTCCTGTCTTCATGCTTGGATTCTGATACAATAATTGATAGCAATACTAAATGCCTCCCTCTTCCGAAAAGTAACAACATTAAATATGACAACTTGCAACAGCAGACGAACAAATCCTTCCCATAAAGTCATTAGAATGTATAACTTTATGGGAAGGATTTGTTCGTCTAGGTGGCATCTTTGGAGTCATTAAGAAGATAGGAAGAATATTAAGAAAGAAAATTGAAAGTTTGTGATATTAGTTTGGATAAACAGATTGAGTTTACGTTACTACAGTAGAAGCCTAAACTCTCCTGACTTTTCCAGTATTTTCTTTTCATTAAAATTTAATTAATTACATTGTAATACTTTCAAACGATTGTATTAAAAAAATAAGAGATAATTTATTACACAGGTCTGCAAAAAAATACTTTTTAAAAATTGATTTAACCTTTTTTGTGTGTCGTTCAATGCTGTACTGACGAACGAAAACCATTTTTTTCTATCACGTACTTTTCTCACAAGAAAAAGCAGATGTATTTTAGGAACAGTAAGCCAAATACAAAAAATTATGGAATGTATATTCTGTTTTACATTTTATTAAAATCATAAGTAACCAAACATTTTTCATAAAAAAACAGGAAATTAGTAAAACTGAATGATGTTCTTGATTAATAGACCTTGCAGTATTGTTTTCGCTTCCCATCAAAACTTTGTTTTGTTCTTCTTCTGCTGTAGGATCGCTGGGGAACGTCTCTATTCAACACTCAGCAGTAGTGCTCTATCATGTTAACATTCCACCTTCCTTGATATTGCTTTTCCATTTCCTTTACATCTTGGTGAAATCTTTCACCTTGTTCCTCACTGGCAGCACCCAGATTGTCTGGAAAGTAGTGTAGGTGTGAATGAAGAAAATGTATTTTTAGTCTCCTGTTACAGTCTAAATCCTTGAAGCTTTCCAATATTTCAGCTACAATGGTCTTGTAATCAGTAGTTCATTCCCAAGAAATCTGGTTACAACTAGTTTAAAAGATACCCATGCTGCTTTTTCTTTTGGGCTCAATTTTGTCTTACAGTTGCCATCCTTCATAAGTTTTCGGATGTCAAGGTGGATCGATGTTGTCACTCAACCAAAGTGATATTTCCCACGGCCAATCTGAGCCTAGTTTTAATTGTGAAAATTAAATACTGCAATGCGTACTTGCCTAAAATGCCTAGACGTCGATAATTTCAAGCGAAATTTGTTAGTAAATTGTGCATAATGGAATTTTTTTATTTTTTCGGTAATCGGCGTACGAAATAATAAAAGTCACTAAATATATAATATTTTAAACAATTTTTCCATCGCAGGCTTGTGTTATTATTATTATTAAATTTGAAAATTGGATTTTTAAAATTGAACGACGGTAAAAAACCAATAAAAACGTGAAAAACCTTTGTAGATCATCTGGTCACTCATAAACACAACGAAGTCTAAATTCAAAAAATATAACAAAAATCACATTACTTCACCGCTGAAGTGTGTCAATATCAAATAAAACAAAAATATTTACCCAACCACGCACGTTCCACAAGCAATTAAGGGTGAAATTCGCTGGATACGATAAATCTCTTCTCAGGAAACTTCTAGCTTTAATCAAATAAATAACTTGGCTTTGTCGGGAAACCGGGCTCAGGTGTTAGGACAGCATAGAAATACATCCGTAAAACTAGCGCTACGATAAATTTCAATAAATAACTCTTCCCTATCCAGTTATACCAATAGAAATGGTTGATTGTCTTGACGAAAGGGATATCGTTACAACACATATTCCATTTAATTATAGTGGAATAAAAATAAGAGATACATAGAGCGAAAGAATTTTAAACACCTTTTTTGCAAATTTCAAGTTGGAATTCATGCTTCAAGATTATATTAAATTACCAACTACATATTACGTTACCTAATAACAAATTGTCGATTATTTTGGTTATAAAAAATACCTTCTATTCCATTAATATCAAATTCTTAATATTACATTAATAGCGGGTGTTTTTTTAAGAGCTTGAGAACTTTAAATGATAATACAAGACAGAAAGGTTGTTGGAATTAAATTTTTTTTATTATAATCTGGTAGATAATTTCAGGGCATTTATTTTTTAAATATGTTTTCTGGCATACGTCCGCCATGACTACGAGTTACATGGTCCATTCGATCAGTCCAATTTTTGACTACTTTTTCTAATAAATCTGACCGTATGGGGTCAATGGTGGCTTGAATATTGGCTTCCAATATATCAAGAGTTGCTGGTTTGTCAGCATAAACCACTGACTTAGCATAGCACCATAAAAAGTAATCCAGAGGCGTTAAATCGCACGAACTAGGGGTCCAGTGAACAGGAGCACTTCTGGAAATAAAGTTGTCACCAAATTGATTTTGCAATAAATCGATCGTTAAGCGCGCTGTATGGCAAGTTGGGCCGTCTTGTTGGAACCAAATGTCGTCGATGTTTAGCTGATTAATTTTTGGAAACAAAAATTCAGTCAGCATGGCTCGATAGCGCTCGCCATTCACTGTAACGGCAGATCCTCCCTCATTTCGAAAGAAATAAGGACCGATGATGCCGCCAGCGTGTAAACCGCACCGAAAAGTCAATTTTAATGGATGTTGTGGTGACTCGTTAAGGGCTTGATGATTATCTTCGCTCAAAATACGGCAATTTTGCTTATTAATGTAGCCATTTAACCAAAAATGAGCTTCATCACTAAATATAATTCTTTGATAAAAATGCTCACCGTCGACCAGTTTCAAATGAGCCCAATCAGCAAAAATGCGACGGAAACGATGGTCATTTGGCTTCAATGCTTGCACGAGCTGTATTTTATAGGCACGTAAGTCAAGATTCTTACGTAAAATTTTCGTCGAAGGACAAAGGCCAATAAGTTGCGAGCGACGACGAATCGACATTTCGACGTCTTCTTCAATACTTCACGCTACAGCAGCAATATTCTCTTCGGTACGCACACTTTTTGTCTTGTTGATGGTTTTGAATCGAGAAGAGTAAAATTAATGCGAAAACGATCAATAACTGCACGAATTGCTCGCTCACTTGGCCTATTATGTTGACCGCAAAATGGACGAAGTGCTCTATGAATTTCGCGAACAGATTTATTTTTTCAAAGTAAATTCCACAATTTGGAAACGTTGTTCTGGCGTTAAACGATTCATGATGACTTGCCAAACCTTACGGAATAGAAATGTCAACACAGTTTGACATTGTCAGCTGTTAAACCATAGTTCTCATGCAGCTTAAAAATGCTTAAAAAACACCCATTACAATAATAATTTATTGGTATATGCTGTTTTAAAACTTTAAATACAAGAGAGACGTAATAAATTAAAAATAAAATAATATTCGGAAGTAACAGTTTGCATATTTTACGCCTCGACATATTTCTGGACAAACCAATACTGAAACAAAATAACGATTCTTATGAAAATCATCTTGAAGTAAACCAGCAGTTAATATGATATAGAATCATATCAATATGACAACGCTCAAGTAATGGAATGCTGTAGAATATTTCTTTCGCTTTCAAAGTTTTACCCCACTTTCTAATAATCTAATGTTCAATAGTAGCGTGTTCATGTTTAAAGGCGAATTTATTGGGTATTAAATGACGCTGTTCCACCATAGTTTTTGACCTAGATTTTTGTTTCTTCTATCTTTCTAACTACTTTTTTTTTCATTTTAGCCCATCCAAAGTCCCTTTTCTAAAATTGTATGCTCCAAGTCACTTCAAGTCACAATTTACTGCATTAATTCATTTCCTTTTTAGACATCCTCTTCTTTTACTCCACCCTTCTCTTATCTGTGAACACTGTTTTGGATTTCTGAATTTCTATTTCGACCTGATCATATCTCCTAATCACATTATCTATTCGGCTCTAATTTTTCGGCTGATCGTTGGCTTATATACTTTTATTCGGTCTTTAATTCGTCCTTCCTGTTCGCGTACCCTGTCCGCCTATTTTCCCCCAAGATATTTCTTTCTTTCAAATCTTTTTAACTTATTTATTATTTACTTATTCATTACCCACAGCTCGCTTCCTTATAAAGCTGGTTACCAGAGCTGGATTCTATCAGAAAGAAGAAAAATAAAACTTTGCATCAGCATTGCATCAGCAGACGTTCGTTGCAACGAATTTTGGAAACAAATTTGAAAATGTTTCCCTACAAAGTGCGAACTGTTCACGAATTGCTGCCTGCTGACCGTCGGACAAGGATAACTTACTGCCATACTCTGTTAAACTTGGTGCAAAAAGAGGATGATTGCGTATCAAAAATCATAATAAACGACGAAGCCCATTTCCAATTAAGTGGTTATGTTGACAAACAAAATTTTAGTTTCTGCGACACAGAAAATCGACATGAAATGCATGAAGAGCCATTGCATCCCCTCGAAGTAACTGTTTGGTGCGGTATTTGCCGTGAAAAAGTGATTAGCCTTTTTTTTGAAAACGTCGATGGCGCCACCGTAACCGTAAGTGGTGAGCGTTACAGGCAGATACTGAACGAGTTTTTTTGCCGCAAGTTGCTGCATTAGATCTCGATCATTGTTGGTTTCAACAGGACGGAGCAACCACTCACACAGCTCGGGCAACGATGGATATTTTGAGACACCAATTTCCAGGTCGAGTGATCTCCCGTTATGGAGATTTGAACTGGCCGTCCAGATCACCAGATCTAACAGCACCAGACTTCTTCCTTTGGGCTTTTTAATATCCCGCGTTTACCACAACAAACCACGAACCTTACAAGTCTTGAAAGCTAACATTGAAGAAGAAATCGCCAATTTGGAGCCAGATATTTTGCGAGCAACAATTCAAAATGCCGTAAAACAAGCGCAATTATACATCAACTCGGGAGGTGGCCATTTAAGGGATATAATTTTGTCTAATTAATGTCACCAATTTTACACTCTCAAATAAACTTTCTATGAAAACAGAGCTCTTTCGTTTTCATTTATAACAAAATGGCAGCCAGTTCAAATTACGACATTACTTTTGCGCCGCCCGTTATTTATCTGTTTATCTGATATATTAATAAATACATGAAATAGTAAATACAATCTTCTTTATGGATTCTTAAAAATTATATTTAAAAAATCAACATTTAGATGCAAACGAATTTGAATTTTATTCAGCTATATAAAAAAAATATATGTCAAACGAGGCGGAGTGCGAAAGGACGCGCGGGCACTGGAAGTGGTTGTAGGACGTGCACACGACACACAAAAAGGATTTATGCCTCTCGAGGTTCCGCACACGCCTTATATAAAGGAGATATCTCGAATTTCAGAAGTGAATCCGCTGGAGTGGCGCGTAAGGCATACAATCTAGAAGGAGGCGCCGTCATTGATTTAGCGATTTTTAAGTAAGCTAGCAAGGGATTTTATCACCTTTATTAAGAGGATGGTTAAGGGCATGGCATCAAAAGACTACACTGTGGGTCAATGATGAAAGAAACAATCGAAATGGGGTTAGTAGATCATTTTTTTTCTTTAATTTTTATAACATTGCGGCTTTTAAAGGTAAGATCGCGTTTGTTTTTTTATTTATGAAATATCAATGGTAATTATTCATTTAAATTTTATAAACATTTAAGCTACTTAACACAAAACTTTTCATTTTATTTCCGGTCGCTGATAAAATTGTAAAAATTTAAAAAAAAAGCTCGATGTGTTGAATCTATGTTGAAGAGAAGCAAGTAAAATGAAAGCAGTGCGCTCAATTTTTATTCGGTTTAAAAAAGAAACTGACTTCTTAAGACATACTGTTACCCTAAGAACATTTCTACGATTCAGAAACAAAGCAATAATCGTTGTTATAGAGATACGCTGATTCTCCAACACTTAAGAAGTTTCAGGTTCAAAAATCTTCTGGAAAAGCTTTTGCTTTAACTTTTAACATTACCATGGGGTAATCATTATTAACTTCCTGAGCACAATTTTAATTTAGCTTAGGTGAAAAAGGACTTTTTAAACATCATGTCTGAAGGCATAACGCAAACAAACTTAAACACATGTAGAAATTTTTTGAAAATAGTCACCTTCACAATCTAATTACCGTTTCCCAACGAGACACAAATTTGTATATTCCTGATTTAAAAAATGTGGTATCCTAAAAATCTATCAACCGCCCCTTCAACGTCTGCTTTGTTGGTAATGTTTTTATTCCGCAAGTGATTATCTAGAGCCAAGAAAAGATAATAATTACTTGGAGATATATCGGACCAATATGGGGAATGGAGTAGAATTTCCCATACTAGAGGAGAAATCTTTCACATGTATATTTTGCAGTATAGGGTCTTGCATTGTCCTGCAGGAAAAATCTTTAGATTAACTAGCTCCGACTCTTTCTGAAATAAGGCATCCTGCACGCGCTGAATTTGCAGAGTATAGATCAGACTCATAATTGATTGGGCCGTGTTCAGAAACTCGCAATGAACAATACCGTCTGCAGTCCACCATACACATAACGCAATCTTCTGAAAGTGGAGGGATGTCTTCAAAGCGTGAAGTACAGCGCCTTTTGGTAACAACCAATGATAAGTTCGCTACATGATACAGTACAAGATCCATTTTCCAACACAAGTGATCACGTATATAAGAAAAATCCGTTTTTGTGACGCGAAAGGAGTGAAGAACGCATTAACAGCCTTTGATCTTTATTCTAATCTGAAAGCATTCGTGGAATTTATTTTCTTAGCTTCCATGATCTTCCAATTTGATACAAATGTAAACGAATTATTTCAGGACTGATTTTAAAGACTTCAGAAAATTCATGACACGCTACTTGCGAATTTTGCTTAATAACCGTACGAAAACCTTCATTGTCAATAACGCAGGGTCATCCAGAGCGAAGTGAATCTTTAAGGGATTCATTCCTAGAAGAAACATTTTTGAACCACTTCTGTGCAGTGCGTTCTTTTACCACATCTTCTCCAAATGCCACGCATATCTTACGGCTTGCGTCTGCAACCTTGGAACCAAGTTTAAATTGAGAAAGTAGACACGCTTAGATTGTACAGGATTTGACCGATATTTCAACGGGGTTTACATTCACAATTCAATAGTGCACAGCAAGTTAAAATGTACTGAGTGACTGGCGCGTATTTATGATGCCCCAAGCATATAAAAGCTTGGGCTCTGCAAGACACAACAAGTTATCAGCTGCAGCAAACTCTGCTGAAAACCCTATGAACTTTATTGGTTACATATACGGACTGTACCAAATATGTGTATTCAAGAATTTAATCTTAATGTCCTTTTTTTGTCAGTGTGATAATGAAGAATTTCAAATATCTTTATCTCAACGTTATAAAAGTCATTAATAGAGTATCAGATACATACATCTTTATTAACAATCGATGATATGGAGATACGCTAATTCTCCAACGCTTAAGAAGTTATGTGATCAAAAACCTTCTGCAAAAGACCTTGCCTCAATTTTTTGACATAACCATCGAGTAACTATTATTAACTTTCGAGCTAAGAGACAAATACTATTCGGCATTACTGGCCACTCGCCGAGAAAAAATTAAAGAAAAGGGAAATTGTCCGGCGATGTTTCGTTTATGCAGGACAATGGCTTCCTAAACAATTCGCACGTCGCCATGAAAAAAAAAATGCTTTAGAGTTCCATACACCACCTCCCATTATTTACCCGATCTAACACCTGGTTTGCAGAACAGATTGAATTTCTCCTTTCTAAAGAACAAACGCTAAAATCAAAACTGAGCTGGAGTTTGTTTACGAGGATTAATATCCATCAATTGCAAGCACAAAATGTGCCCGACTGGAACAACTGCTTCCGGAATTGGTTCGAGCGCATACAAAAGTACATAAATATTCGTGGAGAATACTTCAAAAACCAACGAAGTCTTTAAAAGCTGTCTACTGTTTCATTCCAATTTTATATGCAAAACTTAAAAGACAATCCTCGTCGTATTCATGTAAATTACAATAAAAATACTTCCTCCTGTTATTGTGTAAACAAAATCAATTATATAATCTAAAACTAACATTGGTCCAAGCACTGATCCTTGCGGAACCCGAATACTTGCAATATGATGCAACAATGAATCGTAGGAAGCTGCTTGTTGCTGCATGTTGAGACATGTTCATACGTGCACAGTAGCCGCCGCGCCGTGTCGATGGGCTCAGTTATCCATTAGCAGTGACCGTGTAAAATGCTTGCGACGGCATCGTGGTCACGAAATGAGATACGGGCAGTTTTGCGTTATAATTTCGTGCGTGGTTTAAACTTAGTCCAGTGCTTCGAAGAAATGACTCTTGCACTAGGTGATATTTGTCCACATCGCACAACGATATGCAGGTGGTATAGAGAATTATAGAGGGGAAATTTAACTGCGGAGAATGCTGAGAGGCCGGGAAGGCCACGAATGCTAGTTACGGAGGAAAACCTTACTACTGTGAGGAAAGTGTTTAGCGAGGACAGGCGAGTAACCTACCAACAGATAGAGGGTACTTCAGGCCTAAATGCACCAGCAATTCGTTCGATTCTGCATGCTCATTTGCACGTGAAGAAACTTTGTTCTCTCTGGGTGCCGCATCGACTGACTGAAGAGCAGATGACATGACGTGAGACTTAGTGCCGGGAAATGCTAAAAAAGTTTAATAAGGGACGATTTCGGTATGTGAATAACATCGTGACAGGTGACGAGACTTGGCTGTACTATTACGATGTGCCGACCAAAGCTCAAAACAAAGTTTAGGTCTTTGATGATGAGGACACACCCGTAGTTGTCAGAAAATTCCGATCTGTAAAGAAAAAAATGATGAGCCGTATTTTTTAAATCGAGTGGAATTGTGGAATACGTCGTTTTGGACACACAGAAGATAGTCACAGCTAAGTGGTACATATACTGAACAGTGCCTGCGTAAAGTCTTTGGAATTATGAAGAACCTGCGGCCAAAGTCAAGAATGGACACTTGGTTCCTCCATCACGATAATGCTCCAGCTCACCGCGCCAAAGCCCGCACCGAATATTTGCCCACGACAGGATCGAAATTTCTCGAGCACCCTCCCTACAGTCCTGATCTTGCTACCTGCAACTTTGCACTGTTCCCGCATGTGAAAATGAAGTTATAAGAGGGGCAGTTTTCCAGTGATGAGGACCTTCTGCGGGTTTGAAACCACGAGTGTGCTTTACTACTTAGTGAAGCTTCACAGAATTGGTTTAAAGATTGGTTTCGCAGGATGGAGAGGTGTATTGAGTGTAGAGGAAATTACTTTGAAAAAATTAAATAAACGAAACTGTATTGCAAAACTTTCTTAGTACCCTTTGTATTATATTAAAAAATTGGTGGAATAAGACATTGCTTCTACTGATTACCGTGAAATACTGAAATATAATCCAACTAAAATAATAACTGATCTAAAATAAACATCGAAACGAATAAAAACAAATTTGAAAGTATCTGATTAGGAAAATTTATGTTGCAGGGAAATTTAAATGTTATAATTATTGTAATTACCAAATAAATCGTTTCATTTAAGGTTATCAAGATAAATTTTCTAAATAGAACAATTCGCGTACGATGTGTTTTGTGTAACTGGAGGATTAATTAGTTGTCATCATTCATGTCCCGTTAGCATATGCGTAACCGCGTTGGAACATCATTTATATATTCCTGGCGATCCCTGGAACCAAACCTATCCCTCCTTTATCCAATACTACCACCATTTTCGAGGGTATTAATTAACGTGAATATTTAACCAGATTAATTTGAACAGTGCATTTGCTTACACAAGCTACATTCACCACCGAAACTAACACTGAATAAACGTATTTGTTTTAATGACGTCGCGAAAGCATGGATGCATGCAGTGATTAACATATGCACGAGCATCTACGCTTTGGCTCGCATGTATTACGTAAAGTTTTGTTAGAAATTTTTTTTCAAAACATGCATATGCCCTGAATATATTTGGTATTAATTCTCTGTTCCAATTTCTGACTGATTTGTTATTCAATCTTTTTTTATGTCTTTCTGAGTGCCCTCGTTACGAGACTGATACATACATGCGTCATTTACAAATGTCTGTTTGATAACGTTGGTGATTAAATGTATTTGTTCAGATGGCGTAGTTATGTAAACCAATTTGTAGCTAGATCAGCCAACTTTAAATTAGACTTTTTAAAAAACGCACTTACACTACCTGTCATATTTATTTGCCCACCCCAATTTTATGTGTTACGGGTTATCTTTCGAAAAATCTGTATTATAATTATTCAACAATATTATTAGTGGAAGTAATTCCATATGAATTTCTACGAAAATCTTAAATTGTTTATGATATATCGTATAGGTGGCATAAATTGGAAAAATACCATAAATATTATATTGGCTAATCCCTACAGTATTAACAGTTTTACCTACATTTCCGAAAGGTATTACCAATATTGTGTTATTGTACTAACTAATTACAATATTAGGATGTGTTATTCAAAAAGGAAAATAAATTTTATGTAAGTCATTGTTCATCTTTTGTTGCGAAAACAGTGAAATAGAGAGTTATTGTGAATATTTTAATGCAATGCCGAAGACGAAGGAATTATCTGTTGAAGTGCGTGCTATGATAATTGCTTATCATCGTACGGATAAAAGTAATTGCGAAATTGCAAAAGAATTACGATTAAATTGCAGAACCGTTGATTATAACGTTAAAAAATTTGAAGAAAGTGGTACATTTTCCAACAAAAGAAGATCTGGACGACGCAAAGCGACGACATCTGCAGATGACCGGCATCTAATACGGATAAGTAGACGCGATAGACGAAAAACCGCACCAGAAATTGCTGCTGAAATGAATAGAGAGCGTGCTAAACTAATTAGTATGTCCACGGTACAGAGAAGCTTAAGGCAAGCGGGTTTATACGGAAGAATTGCTCTGTGAAAACCACTACTACGAAAGCAAAATAAGATGAGACGACTAAATTGGGCTAAAGAACATAAGAATTGGACGATTGATCAGTGGAATAATGTGTTGTGGACAGACGAATCGAAGTTTGAACTTTTCGGTAGTAAAAGGCGAATATTCGTAAGAAGATCCGCAGGAGAAAAAGTACTGCCAGAATGTATTGCGCCTACCGTAAAACATAGAGGAGGTTCAGTAATGATTTGGGGGTGTTTTGGTGGAAGATCTGTAGGCGATCTCGTCAAAATTGAGGGAATCCTAAGAAGGCTAGAAGGAAATTTTAGAAAATAACACTGTTCCTTCAGGACTAAGGATTCTTGGCGAAAACTTTGTATTTCAACAGGACAACGATCCGAAACACACTTATAGATTGTGTGGCGATTACTTGCGTCAACTAGAAGAGCAAGGGCAAATCTCTATAATGGTATGGCCAGCTCGAAGTCCTGATCTGAACCTAATAGAGCTTCTTTGGGAAGAATTGGACCGGAAGGTTCGAGAACGTGCTCTATCATCCAACACTATACTGTGGGAACAACTTCAAGAAGCCTGGGCACAGATTACAGAAGATACACTGCAAAAATTAATTGAAAGGATGCCGCGGTTATGTGCCGCAATTATCAAAAATAAAGGTGAGCACATTGATGAGAGCAAAATTTAATAATAATGAATGACAAAGTTTTCATATAAGAAAAATGTAACTATTTTATGTTTATTTTACACTATTGTATTGGTACAATAAATAAATTTTCAGTACACATTTGATAGTTCAATAATTTTGGCTAAAACTAAGGATAGGCAAATAAATATGACCGGTAGTGTATATTGTTAGATAGATAGATAGATATATCTTTTTTATTAGTATTTTAAATACTTTTACAATTTACGTTTTAATAAGAAATTTTATAAACAAGGTAGAATGATTAAAATTAAAACTTCAAGTTGATTTCACCAAAATTAACAAATTAGGCTGTTTTTAACAAAGTTAGCACATTGTCTTTTAAATATATAGTAATTTCTTTGAGTTTTTAACTCATTTGGGATTTCATTGTACAATTTAAGTCCCTTATAGAATAATGAGCGCTGCATTGCTGTTGACGTTGTTTCTTGTAGCCTAAAGCTTTCGGCGTTTCTAAGCTCATACGGTTGCACCTCACCCACATATTTGATGTTATCACAAAGATACTCTGGCGCATTTCCCATCTTCATTTTCTGTACAAAGCATATGGTATTCATTTCCAATCTCTGTCTAATATTCAACCATTGCAGTGAACTAAGCATTGCTGATATGGATGTATAACGGTTGCATTTTAAAATACATCTCATGGCTTTGTTTTGTAGTTTCTGCATTCACTCAATTTGTGATTCTAGGCAGCACTTATATATTATAGTTGAGAAAAATTCAAAGTGGGGTTTAATAATGGTGTTATATATATTTATTGCGGTTGTTATTGAAAGTTTTTTTCTTATCCGTATAAAAAATCCAATTTTTTTGCAGATATAATCAATATGATCTTTAAGTTTTAATTCTTTATCAATTATGAATCCGAGATATTTAATTTTTTTCAACTTTTTCTATTATTTTGTTATTAATTTCAAAATCTCTTTCACTAATCATACCAATTTCTATTAATTTAGTTTTACTTTCGTTTAGTTTCAGTTTGTTCATTTCTAACCATTCGTTAATATTTTTTATATCATATTTTAATTTCTCTCTATATTCACTTTCCGATTCTCCTTCTGCGTATATTAAAGTATCATCCGCATATAATATTATTTTACATTTTTGAACAATATGGCATTTCATTTATATATATATAATAAAAATTTATATATATTATAAAAATTATAATATTATATAATATATTGTTTATGATTCTTTCTTCAACATTTCAATTTATAAATTTTGAATTTAAATTAAAATTATGATATTCTTATTTAAGTTCAACTTAGAGACACTTCCATTTACTACCTTACCTCACAATTTATGAAACTAATTACATTTTTATGTCATAACAATATACTAATATGCAATTATTCAATAACAAAGTAATTACCATTCTTCAGGTGCTGAAAACTGATAAAAACTGACTAACGACTGGGAAGACACATAACATTGAACTAGAAGTACATAAAAGAGAGTAAGTGAAAGCCAAAAATACTTGAGAGCAGTTGCAGACAAAAATGAAAGATGGTAAGAAAAAAATATAGAGAGGGTTAAAAATTATTTGATGCAGTAAAAAAAACATCTTTTGAAAAATAAAAATATCTAAAGAATTAAAAATGCAGGTGGTGAAAAGAATATCTCCAACGTTATCAAATGGATGCGAAACAGGCAACGAAGAAGAAAGTATAAACAGAATTAATAATGGATCGGAAGAGATTTTTGATGAAAATAGAGGAAAAGAACGCAAGTGAAATAACATCTTAAAATGAACATCTTAAAATAGAAGATTTTAAGATATTTCAGGAGAAACAACTGGCGTGGTTAGGATACGTGAGCAGGATGGCTAACGACAAGCTTACAAGAGAAACTTATATGGCTACTAGATGTACCAGAAAGTCATTACCTGTTTTTCTAGCAGATGTCGCTAGACTTAAGTATGCAATGTTATGATTTAACACAAATTTTATTTTATTCTACTGACATCAAGCTTCAAAGCCATACATGTTATAATTTAGGAAAGTAACACTGTCATAAATTTATACCTCTTTGAAAATGTCGAGTTTCGTGCCTGAAAAAGTGCATTTATGAATTACTTTCCTTATTTAATCGAAAGAAAAAAGTCGCTGAAAGACATCGTTTGCTGCTAGAAACTTACGATGAGGATGTTCCAACCACAAAAATATGTGAGGCCTAGTTTCGACAAACCAAAAGTGGTGATTTCAATGCGAAAGGCAAAGAATGTTCTGATAGACCGAAATAGTTCGAATATAAGAAACTGCAGGAGTTATTGGATAAATATCCAACACAAACTCAAAAACGATTGGCAGAAGCGTTAAAAGTAGGCCAAGAAATGATTAGCGACTGATTACGAGGAACGGGAAAAGCCCAAAAAATGGAAAAATGGGTGCCACATCAAACGAAGGTCAGGAAAATGGAAAATCGATAAATCGTCTGTGAAATGCTGCTTTAAAGTTATGATCGGAAGTCACTTCTGCATCGAATACTAGCAGGTGATGAAAAATAGATCTATTTCGAAAACTCTAAACGTAAAAAATTTGGTTATAACCTAGCGAAGCCGGCTCATCGACTTCAAGGCCGAATCGTTTTGGTCGCAACACAATATTCTTTGTTTGGTAGAACCAGAATGGCGTGGTGTATTACGAACTGTTGAAACTTGGTGAAACAGTTAATACCAATCGCTACCGATCACAAATTATCAATTTTATCCATGCATTGATAGAAAAACCTCCAGAATGGGTCCGAAGACATGGTAAAGTGGTTTTACAGCATGATAACGCGCCGTCTCTTATAGCAAAACCGGCCAACAAAGTGTTGAAAGCACTTGGATGGGACATAGTATCACACCCGCTGTACTCTTCAGACCTTGCCCCGTCCGACTAATACCTTTTCGCATCAATGGAACACGCGCGTGCAGAGCAGCACTTCACCAATTTCAAAGAAGTTTGAAAATGGCTCCATGAATGGTTTTGCTCAAAGGACAAACAGTTTTTTTGGAATGGAATCCATAAATTGAATGAAACGTAGGCAAGATGTGTAGAATCAAATGGCAAATAGTTTGAATAAATAAATTTCTCAATTATCTTGAAAATTATGTAGTTTTTTTTACGAAAAAAACCGGTAATGACTTTCCAGTACAACTCGTATTTCGATTAAAAGTCTGCGTCAATAAACTATATTTTCAGTAGTTTATTATCTTCTAGAAAACTTGTTTAATTGATTTCAATAAGTAGTTTGAATAAATTAAATTTGTCGATAATAACATAAATACCTTATCACTTGAATTTTGTGCAACATTAAATTACCAGCGTTACAATTTTTATATGTAAATTTCCATTGCAACCAGAAAAATAAATGAAAACTACTACAATTTAAACTCAAATCACCGTCCAATTAAAAGTTTACCAAACTGGAAATTTTAACGTTCAGTTTACTTGGAAATACGTTACAGTTGTCATTACTCAATTGCGAATCCGACCGAAATGTGAAATTTGATCGTCCAGAATACGATATTAATGCAAACTATGCTAATTCACTAATTAACTGAAGTTTATCGCGTTGTAATAACCGAATCGTCGCTGTTTCGATTTTGTTAGTAACGATACAGAAGAATGGAGGGAAATGCTGATAGTAGTAACAGCAATAGCGAAAACCAGTGGCAAGCAATTATTAATGCTATTGTCCGTTAACTGTGCACTTGAGTGGCCAATTAGGAGGGTATTTACGGATACAAGAGGGTTCATTTGGAGCTGTCTCGGAATATTCAGCACCTTTACTCTAACTTTCGGTTTCTAAAACTATTAAAAAAATTGAGTTTTCTATGATTATTCACTGCCACAGTAAGTAAAACCGGAAGAAATAATAAATAGAATTACAAAATGATTTTCTTTACTTCGAACGAAAAAGTAAAGAAAACCTTTTCTTTAAGAATTTTATTCTGCTTGGTGGGGCATTTGTTTAAAATACTTACAATTTTTCTATATCAGCCTCAACTTAATGCTATTCAGTACGAGATACGGGCCTCCAGTTTTGTTTTTCGTTAATCAGTGGGCAACAATACATAACGTACAATTGTCGAAACATCGAAAATCGTGTTTTGTGTTTTTCACCAATTGAGAACGGTTTGATTGTCCGTTATCAAAAGTTCCAAATGCATACGATAGATGCGTCAATGAATCAAAAACCCACACTTTTCAAATTTTTAAATTTTATCATTCGAGATTCAAAGATATTGTATAATTTTCAAACCTCCATAACTCGTGCAATTTTGCATCTAATCGCCGCGAATTTTATGCCAAATTAAAGCACTCTTCAAAAGAAATATCACGAGTTCAAGAGTACCCCACTATATACAGTCGCTGGGCCATAGTGGCTATGTAAATTTTCCCAAAACATAATTTTTTTTACCAGAAATATTCCGGTTTTTCGAACAATTTCAAGAACCGGACTTTACTGTGGGTTCCGATTTGGTCAAGTCGACTGGAGGCCTTGAATGGTCACCGTGAGGTGCTTGGTTCACGAAACGTGGTTGTAACCCATAATCGAAGGTCGAAATTCATTGCGATTTTCGTCAGTTGGAAAAAATTTCGACCCGGAAACCACACATAGGGTTTCAAACACGCTCAAAAAGATTGTGCGAACAATATTCCGCTGAAAGTTCGCGTTTACTGTCGGTGTTTCTTGACGAATTTTTATGACAATTTTTCACGAATATCTTGAAAAACAAAGGAGATACATTACTGCGATTTTATTTTTTGTAATCAGCGGGTACAAATGTATAAAGTAGTTCTATTTCCTGTTTCTTTTAAATCGCCAAATTTTCCAATCTCCATAATTTCGGCATTTTCTATTCTATAACGGTAAACTTGACGCTGAATTAAAGAGTCAACAACAGAAATAACACGACTGCAAGAATATCCCTATAGATATAGCCTGTCAACTTCAGTGACCATTCAAATTTTGGCAAAAGTTTCTTTAAAGGACAATTCTCACTTTCCAGAGATATTTGGAGAACTGTACATCACAGCGAATTCCGGTTTGAAAATAAGCTGCTAGAAGTATGGGTTACTAGATCACGTAACTCAGTAATTCTCAACCTGGAGAATGTATTTCCCTAACTGGGCGCAATAACTGTAAGGGGGAGGGGGGGGCGAGCACCCATGTGTTTACAAACGAGTCTCGTTTTGATGTAATTTACTACGGTTACAACCATCGTAAGCGCAATATTTAGAATAAGACTCAATTCTTTAGAAGCCAGAGCTTCTCTATGGATCATACAATGTGTCCAGACACACTATGAAGTTGTTTCACAAGAGACAAATAAAACTTTTTCATCCAAAGACAAAGCTTTTTCGAAAAATGATTTTTTCGAGTTTGTTCACGTACTCGCTATGAAGTGTTTCCAAACATCGTTTATGTTTATTAGGTTTCAAGGCATCTGTTGCCAAAATTTTTGAGAAAATGGCATATCATACAATGCTGCTAAACGCAAAATTCAAGTATTTTTGAGAATATCTTCTCGGTTTTATCTTCGGAACAACATACGTCTGTGTACCTATTTATGCTTCACATCGTCTAATTCTCGCTTATACCCACTTATAAATTGATCCATGTTTCTATATAAATTTACTACTACTCGAATATCAACAATTGCAGTCAACACGTAAATTATAACATACACAATCGAGGATCTACTGTCCTGAAACTGACTGGAGTTGAACGAGGCACACGTTTCAGAATCTTTGAGACAAATCTGAACTTCTCAAGAAGCCGCCAAAATTTCCGATATGGTGGATATAACACAGAGAACAATGGAGAGATGCCGATTCTGATTTTAGCAAAGTAGCGGATCGGTGGTTTACCCTTTCAATTAGCCTTGAGATTACAGCACAATTTTAATTAAAAGTGATTGTATGAAGGTGAGGTTTGATGGGTATTGTTATCGAAAAACCGGTACTGTGTCGGAAATATTAAAAGGTTGAGAAAAGTTGATGTAGCTGTTCAAAAGTATACTTTAAAACGTTAAAATGAAATTAAATTCTCTAAAACTAAATTCGAACAAAAAATTAAATACGGCGGCATAGAGCAGTGATAAGAACACTTGACTTCGAATTAGAGATCAAGAGATGTCGATAGCTAGACTGTCACCACAAAAAAGACTGGGGAGACACTGATTTGGTTTTATGGACGCATGTATCTAAATTTCAGTTGTTTGAAACACATGAACACCATTATTAAATGATTTCTGGAATCATTATTCAAGTTATATTCTTTAAAGAAGCAATATTATTGGAAGTAAGCAAACAGTCTAGAAATTTGAAAACCTAACTGGAAAAATGTCGTGGCCTCTAGATGTCCTTTACTCTTTAATAATTCTCATTTCTTAACAGAATAAGAAGTCCAAACGTGTTTTTAAAGTAATCGAAAATTATTTAGTCACAGAGTTTTTATTGCTATCAATTGTTTATTAAATTTTTACCAAAGCAATGTATTATTTCAATTAATTCCTGCACTAGTTTTCTGATATTTCTTTCATCTTCCACAATTTTGGAATTATTGTGATAGCACTACGAACAAATGCTGTACATTAGCGATTTTTTGCAACCAGTAATGTGTTTGATTATAAAAAAAATTAAGCTTTCATGAGTGAGTTCCTCCAAAGCGTTATCATTATAACATTTTGATAAGATGAACAGACTAGATGTCCCGAAAACGGGGTTTATCGACTGGAACGATGTCATAAATAAAGAATGATCGTGATACGAGATCTTTTAAGAGAGAATATCCATCGTCTATAACGCGCAGAAAGTGTTTTTACGTTGCCTGTCATTAATAACGGTCATCTACTTTTCTGCATATGTGCCATCTTCAGATTACTTACGTAGCCAATAACCCTTTATATTTATTTTTGTAGGCGTGCAGAGTATATCGCTAGTTCTAAAAGCTTTTAAACGTGCTTTTATGTAACTCACTAACATCAACAGACCCAGAGATATCTTATTAACTATAACAATCTGTAGTGTGTGTATCTGTATCAGAAATAATAAAAAACAATTAACTAATAGACAGTTATATTGTAAGAATTGATTGCGGAGATGTTTCCATACAGTAGTGTGAATAAGTAATTGATCACTTGCAAGAATTAATCAATTAAGGTTAATATAAATATATAATATATCGTATTTTGTTTACGAAAATTATTATATAAAGGTGTTATATTAGCTTCAATTGATTAATGTAATCATCCACAGTCTTCGTCAAAATTTACACTTGCAGGAAATTCAATCGTTTAATAATATTGTTTTCATATTTAATACTATTCTACTTTTACTCTCTTCTAGAAATTTAAACAGTATTTTTAGATAAAAGAAACAACTATTGGTTTGTCCTACTCGAATAATCTGTTCGTTGTCGACGGTTATTTCGTCACCTGCTTAAGGATAGTTTGTACGCAATGTGGGTTAGTATTATTATCTCGGTATATGTTAAAGGGTTAATGTCCCCTTAATTAATCTAAATAAATAATACAGATAATATTATTCAATAATAAATATTTATTTGCACGTGACTGTTAGTAAATTTATTACGAGCTTGTGTCCGGTTAGCTGAAGTGTTTTAATAAATGCAAATAAAAAGTAAGTTGCTGGATTTAATAATTACGAGGGAGCGTTTTATATTCGCGGAATGAGCGGGTTGTAGAGGGGTGAGTAGGCGCATTGGTGGCCTGTGCAGCGACTCATGATTAGTATAAATACGAAGTTTCATTGTTATTAGACAGTTAGTCTTTGAGCTATCGTCAACCAAGTAACATAATCAGGAGTGAAAAGTGAAATATGTAAAAAATCGAATATCGTGCCGTTATAAAGTTCCTTACCAGGCAAGGAAAATCAGTCGCGACCATAATGAATGAGATGTCATTGGTTTACGGCGACTCTTGTCCAGGAAAAACCATGGTGTACAAGTGGCATAGTTTATTTAAACAAGGAAGGGAATCCCTTGAAGGCGACCCGAGGCCGGGCAGGAGCATTGAGGTGACCACGCCAGCACTTATCCAAAAAGTTGAACAAATTGTACTCGAAGATGCTCGAGTAAAGAAGAAACAACTCGCAGAAATGGTTGGAGTATCCGATACAACAATTTTTAAAATCCTACACGATCATCTCGGCATTTCTAAGGTCAGCGTAAGATGGGTGCCGAGAATGTTCACGCCGCCGCAAAAACAACAGCGCGTAGAGTGTTCGCGTGCATTTTTGGACCTCTGTAATGAAGACAAGGATGGTGTATTGAGTGGAATTGTTACTGGAGACGAAACTTGGGTTCATCATTATGAACCTGAGTCCAAACAAGACTCCATGCAGTGACATAAGAAGGGCACAGCACCTCCCAAGAAATTTAAAGTGTCACAATCAGCTGGGAAACTCATGGCAACGGTATTTTGGGACTCGGAAGGAATATTGTTGATTGATTATAAAGATAAAGGTGTTTCTATAACCGGAGAATATTACACTTCAATATTAGAGCGACTAAAAGAAGCCATTAAAGAGAAAAGACGGGGAAAATTGACAAAAGGTGTTCTGCTTTTGCACGACAACAAAATTGACAAAAGGTATTCTGCTTTTGCACGACAACGCGCCCGTCCACAAGAGCCGCATTGCGTTAGCTGCCCTGCATAAGGTGGGCTTCGAAATTGTGAATCACCCACCCTACAGCCCAGACCTGGCCCCGAGTGATTATTACCTGTTTCCGAAAATGAAAAAAGAGCTGCGGGGTAAAAAATTTACTGCCGATGATGAAGTCAAGGAGGCAGTTTCGGCGTATTTTGCAGATAAAGAGAAATCATTTTTTTATGAGGGTATAAATAAATTAATTGAAAGATGTGAAAAATGTATCCGTCTTGCAGGTGAATATATTGAAAAAGAAAAATAATTTGGTTTTTTTATTTCCACCCCTTGTCCCCCATTCCGCGAATATAAAAACGCTCCCTCGTAGTAAAGTTTACAATGAGCATCAAAAGTCCAGGACGTGTGGCAAGGCTGAAAGAAAAATATTAGTGGAAATAAAACAATAGAATTGTCCTTAAAATTTTATTCACTAATTTAATTTAATTCTTTAAACTTGAGTACATTAAACAAAGATAATTAATATGATCGAGACCAATAAATAAAACAAGATAAGCGTAATGGAAAAGCTATAATAAAAGTAATCTAGAGATATAAAGCTGTTTAATAAAATATAAAAAGCGATTAGGTTAAAATGTATATCGAACGATACGTGAGGTACTTGCGTGTTTGTGTGTGTATATCCTTGACCAGAATGCTATGCATATTTTGCGGTCGCAAAATAAACACGTGGACACTACATTAAAACTTAACTTCACAAACTCGTAGAAGGAATGTGTGTAGCCTTAGTCATGGCTAGGGTAGAAGTCTCTGTTTTTTCTTTCAGGCTAGGGCTTTTAAGAAAAGATGCGATAAGCTGAAGGATAGGATGCTGGTCATGTTTGAACTAACTAATGAGACAAGAGAATAGGCACGCTAGAAATTTGATGCGCTAAAAAATTAACATACATTAAAAGTCTGATATCGATATAGGTAGCAAGATATCTAGACAGAATAATAGACATGTATTCTGTGTGATAAAAAGAAGGATTAAAATTTGAATCTATAATTGCATTTAGAAATTAATACAACAGAATTAATATTAAATGTTAGTCAATTGAAAATTACCAAGACTATTTCGAGAAAAAGTTTATAAGGTTCTAGGTATTCGGCTTCCTAGAAATCGACGAGGCATCTCCAGGTATTAGCAACACCAGCGTGCATAAGATCGTGCATGAACATTTAGCCATTAAGAAGCTATGTTCACGTTAGGTACCACATAATTTGACAACCGCTCAAAAAAGGTCTCGCGTCGATTGGTGCCAAAAAATGTACAAAAAATACGATGGCGCTGCTTCAAAGAACATTTATAAAGTCGTTACAGGTGATGAATCTAGAATCTATACGTACGTGCCCGATTATAAACAGCGGTGGACTGTGTGGGTATTCCAAGATGAGCCAAAACCAACAAAAGTTGTTCGCGCTCGAAGCACATCAACACAAATGGTCACCTGTTTTTCGGAAAAACTGAGCAATACAACAGAATTAATATTGGATGTTAGTCAATGAAAGTTACCAAGACTATTCCGAGAAAAAGTTTGTAAAGTTCTAGCTATTCGGCTTCCTAGAAAACGACGACGATTTGCTTTATTTCAGCCTGACCGTAAATAATAATTTAATAATTCAAAATCGAATTATTTTAAATTAAAATAACTTAATTTAAAAAACCATGATATGAAAAATTATTATATATGCGGAGCGTAACAGTATATTACTGGATTTCGAAGCATTTAGTTAAATTATTATTGTTTTTTATCTTAAAGAACTGAAATGCCATCGGATAGTGGTTTTTTCATAAACAGCGCTTAACACAGCGACAAATTGCAAAAAAAATGCGATGTCTTCGAATTTTGAAACACAAAGCAACTGTTGGGTGGCTAATAAAAAGAGGATGGAAGGTCGAGAAAAGTTAAAAAAAGGTCATGATCAATATTTGCGATTGACTTCCATGCGAAATAGAAATTATCTAAAAGATTAACACAATATTTTCATATGTCGACAGGAGTTTCTGTGCATTCTTTCACCATTCGAAATCACCAAATTGAAGAGAGACATGGAGGTCGTGTTGCAAGAAGGAAGCCACTACCGCGGCAGGATAATGAAAAAAATAAATTAACAATATAAATCATTTAGCAAACTTAAATTATATTCAAACTCTAAATATATCCAGTTGGGTGGATGGAGTTATTGCATGAATCCTTTATTAATGATATAGTGTATTTTCTGCCACCAATTCCGACTTTTATAGTTCTGAATTATTTCAATTATCCACACCTACAATGTCATAAAAGAACTTACCAAAGCTGTTACAAATATGAGACAATTACATGACAAAGTTTAAGGAATACCTTCGATAGCACAAAGCGAAGAGACGAGATATATGTATGTTAGTCCAACAGTTAATGATAAAGTTGACTTTTCATTAAACTTAAAAAAAGAAATTTACAAAATATTTATTAAACTGGTGAAGTGAGTATTACCCTTGGAAATTCAACTTTTAATGAAAAGTTTATGCGGTAAACTTTTTTATTTTCCAGAGGATAGCAAATAAAGCAATAAAAGTTCCACTTGTAATGCAAAGAAGCTTTATTCGCAAAACCTCTATATTGTAGAGCAACGAGAAGCGTGTAAGAATTACAAACATAATTATATTTTTATTTTAGAAAATCATCATTGCATTCTGAGGATTATTTAACAGAGAACATTACTTGCACTGCAGGGAGAATAATACTTCAAAATTCTACATACACTTAAAACACTTGCAACATATTTTTTCATTTATTTCGAACAAGTCTCCTGCTAACAGGAACAGTTAAGTATGTTAGAAAAAAAGAGAGAAAAGGTAGTGCAGCGCTTTAAAACAATGGCCATTGTTGAAAATGTCGACTGTTTTAGTGGTGAGGAAACGGTATTTTATGCAGCACGATATTTATTGCGCGCTCGCACCACATGATAAAACATAAATTTAAAAAGTTTCGAAGTGATTCCGTTGAACAAACTTCATTATCCGACTGCAGAAGGTAGGCTGAGAAAAATATATAGTATCCTGTTCGGCATAATCAAAGAGGATTTATATATTTCACCGAAACATAATTTAGCAATTTCTAATTTTTCATATTACTTGAAATTTAAATTATATCATTAAAAAGTAATTTAGGGAGTTTTGATGTAAAAATGTATAGCAGTTAATCTACCATCACCTCGTTGCGTTATATATAGGACGTAATTTTTTTAACCTCTTGTGTAGCAATGTATCAAATGTGATATATATACACTACAGGCCATAAGTGAGGGATCAGTAGATGAAATTTAAAAAAAACATGCACGCTTAGTGAAACAAAACGTATATTTCTACAAAACTATATCTACGAGACAAATGAACAGTTTTCCTTATAAAATAAAATAATTTCAACATATTCTGTAGAATTTCTTTCGACTTTCGTTGAAGTATCCATCTCTGCACAAATATTAGGCAACCGCGATACAAGTTTCTGGAGCGTATCCATTGGTAAATTATTCCATACCCATGTAAGTTGCTCCCAAAGCTATTTCTGCGATTGTGGACAGCTTTCTCTCACGTTTCTGTCTAATTAATCCCACAGTAATTCGATAGGGTTAAGATCGGGTGATTGTGATGGCCAAATCATATTTATCAGCACCCCTTCCTCCTCTTTTTGATTCACATAGTTTTTACAAAGTTGGGAAGTGTGTTTGGGATCATTATCTTATTGTAGGTGAAAACCTTCACCAATTAACCTTAATCCAGACAGAATTGCATGTTCCTCCAAAATCTTCAGGTACCCCTCTTTTTTTAAAATGCCTTCAATGCGGTACAAATCTCCGACACCATCAAAGGAAAAGGATCCCCAAACAAGCACAGAACCTCCCCCGTGTTTAACAGTTGGCACCACACATTCGGGTAATATCCTTTCACCCACTTGTCTTCGAACGAAAACTCGTCAATTACTACCAAACACTTGGAACTTTGACTCATCTGTCCATAACACCTGCTTCCACATTTCCATGTCCCAGTGTTGATGGTCCTGGGCCCATTGTAACCGTTTTTTACGATTTCGTGGATCCAGTAATGGTTTCCGAGCTGCAATACGCACATGTAGTCCCGCCTTTGTCAAACGTCATTTTACAGTAGTCAGTAACACCGCCTTTCGAGGCACCTATTTCGTTTTGAGAGTATTTTTGGGCGCAAATCCTCTTGTCTGATAGTTACCCTTGGCCTTCCGCAACGTTTTATTGGTTGTAATGATCCATTTTGTGAATATCGTTTCACTGTTCCTTGCACCGCGTGATAAGATAAATTTAACTTTTGGGCTATTTGCCGCAGTGAAAATTTTTCGCCATGCGGCGTTATTATAGAACTACGAGTTTCTGCGCTAAGTTCCTTTCTTTTCGGCATTTTTATAAGTTACTTTTACGTCTGTTCTCAAATACTCGTATTGCAACTTACTCGGACAAATGCTGCACGAAAACTATTTTTTAAATTGCTAAATAGTTTACTATGAATTCCTAATACCATTATAATAATATTGCGTTGTAAATCCTATTAAATTTATTGGGGTATATAAAATATTTCTATTAAATAGACGCCATAAAACTATTAAAAGGATTTACAATATTTTTCAGAAACAAATATATTTATCTAATTTATAATAATAATCCGAATAATCCTTCTCAGAATTACATTTACAACTGTTATTTCAATTATTCTCACCAAAACAGGTAAAAGTCTAAGGGATGTGTCTAAAATACAAGTGTTTTGTTATTTATGATAAGTTATCCCTCACTTATGACCTGTAGTGTACATATAAACTAACTCCGTAACTAAATATAGACTAACCCTACACCGCATGGTAGATGGAGTTCATTGATTGTATATATATATATATATATATATATATTTATTTTTAAAAACTATTAATATTTATTTAATATGTATTTAATTTATAATTCAAATCTTACATGTCCAACAGGTGTTGAAAACGAACTGTGTGTAATGTAAGTATGTGCTACAATCCAATTAACACGGTTTAAATATGAATTCGTGTTGACTCAACAGTTGCACATAATTAGAAAACTTTCTCGTAATATTCAACATTTACTGTCTTACCTCGATTTACATAACAAGTAATAGTTTTCCAAGTTTAATTGATTTCCCATATCTAACATCAGCCGAGTTTTATTTTTCTCAGACTAACTTTTCCTCCGACACACACACATACACGCCCACACGGTCACATACATATGGACACATATATACAATTGATACGCCAAACGAGAATGATTTCTTGAAAAGAAATTTCTCCAACTGCTAATACTGGAAAGTTTTCTGAACAACTCGAACAATACAGTGGAACTATTCAATGTGTCCTTATTTCTTTTCAGCAGACACGTTCCAGAGTTTCCAGTTAAAGTTAGATTTTCGTATAGAATAACAAGTCGGAATATATTCATTATATAATATTATATGCTCGCTACTGGAGACATTTTTATATTCATTTTGGTTAATTTTAATTTTGCATTATATTCATGCGTCTATATTCCAGAAAAATATGTATAATTATATTATATTTCTACTAAATTAATATCTATAAAATTTAAAGTTTAAATATGAAAAAATGTAATGAGCTTAATATATTTTTTCGAATGTCTTTGTATAAATTCACAGATTGTCAACAACATTTACGATACAATAAAGACACATTTATAACATGCGCATCTTAGGTGTACCGGAAAGTTCTATCCGTTCCGGCTATAACAAGTTTCAACAAGTAGGGACATATTCATTTGACGCACATTTAGCTCTGTCTCTTTATCACTAAATATATATATATATATATATATATATATATATATATATATATATATATACATACTGACCAAAGAAATGAACTAACACGAAGATGATTCGTGTTAGTATTAAGTGAGATGCGATCGTGTACCTACCGCTACTGATAAAGTTCATTTACGCGACTGTACTTTGTAGGAATTCCAGCAAGGAAGAAACGCTACAGAAGCTTGTAAAACTTTGTTGAAAGTGTTTGGTGAAGATACAGTTTCTTATAGAACATGCGGAGATAGCTTGAAAAATTTCAAATAGGTGATTTCGACCTTCCTGACAAGCCACCCTCTAGAAGACCATTTTTGATTGACGACGATACTATAATGAACATGTTAAAGCAAAATCTTTTTTTGACATCGAAGATTGCATAAAGATTTGATTCAGCTTAACAAACCATTTGGGACCATATTCGAAAACTAGGATTGATGTGGAAATATTCGAGATGGATGTCACATGAGTCCAGTGAGGAGAATATGAATGATGGAATCATCATATGCACCTCTCTGTTTGCGCGGAACGAAATCCAACCCTCCTTGGACTGGACGATAACAGGGGATGAAAAGTGGATTACCTATGAATTGAAGGCAAATGTGTCTATGTGCCACCGTCAAAATATATTATAATATATGTACATGTTGTGCAAATTCGAAGTATTTGGACCTCATAATTTATGTTAGTGTCGCCTCCGATCTGATGATTGCATCGTGAAGTTTGTCACTTTTGACAATATATTTACCTTGACAGTTTTATTATCCGGTCGCTATTTCTATTTTTTTCAGTAAAATGTAAATTTTATGTCAGCGAAATAAACAAGAAAGCATCGACGAGCCGAATTCTTTATATAGCGATGAAGCACCATCGAAAACTACAGCATGTCGCATAGTGAATTCAAACTTGAACGGCGTTCTTTGGACGATGAATTTGGTGAAAGTCGTCCCACTAATATTATTATGTCAAAAAACATTAATGCAGTGCTTGAATTGATAATGCAAGATTGTCATGTAACATACCATGAGATCGAGGCATCTCTAGGTATTAGCAACACCAGCGTGCTAAAGATCATGCATGAACATTTAGCCATTAAGAAGCTATGTTCACGTTGGGTACCACATAATTTGACAATCGCTCAAAAAAGGTGTCGCGTCGATTGGTGCCAAGAAAAGCACAAAAAAATACAATGGCAGTGCTTTAAAGAACATTTATAAAGTCGTCACAGGCGATGAATCTTGGATCTATACGTATTAGCCCGATAGTAAACAGCAATCGACTGTGTGGGTATTCCAAGATGAGCCAAAACCAACAAAAGTTGTTCGCGCTCGAAGCACATAAAAAACAAATGGTCGCCAGTTTTTTCGGAAAAACCGGTCACTTTGCAACCGTGCCTTTAGAGAGTTGTAGAACGGACAATTCCGAATGGTACACAACTATTTGTTTGCCAAAAGTTTTTGAAGAAATAAGGAAAACAAACCGAAAACGACAGATCATTCTCCATCATGACAATGCGAGCTCTCACAGGTCGGTTCAAACAATTGAATATTTGACCGAGCAAAACATTGAATTGATGAGCCATCCTCCGTACAGCCCTGATCTGGCACCCTGTGATTTCTTTTTTTCCCCACCCGTGAAGAATAAACTTCGTGGTAAACGGTTTTCTACGCCGGAAGAGGTGATTTCTCTTTGTTCCCACACGTGAAGAATAAATTTCGTGGGGCATTCAAAACTCATATTTTGGAGATACCGCTTTCACAGTGGCAACAATGCTTTTCCGATTGGTTTAAACGAATGCAAAAGTACATTGATTGTCGAGGAGAATATTTTGAAAGGCAATGAAACTATTTTCGATAATGAAAATCTTTTTTTTGTTTGCTATCCCCGAAATATAAATGGCTACCCTCGTATATATATATATAATATATAATTACATTAATTGTGTATTGTTTACATTGATTACATTGTGTAATTGATATACTAATCGTATTTCCTGATACAACAGAATAAACAGAAGCGGAAACATTATCTTGGAAATGTTTGTTTGTTGATAATGTAAATGTATCTGCAAATTATTTATTATCGTTTGTTTATGTTATTGAAGATAATATGTTACATATCCCTTTGCCACAGAGGAAGACTTTCACCCTCCAAGCTGTTTAAGCGATAACAAATCTACCATATTTTGTCAATAATATAACTGTACTTCTTCGCAAGCAGTAACCTTTATACTTTAATGGAATATCCAATTTTAAAAATTTAGTCATTGGCAATAGTATTTTGTCTAGTATATTCAATCGTATTAGCCAATTTTCGTATTTGTCATTACCGTAAGTTAAAAGAAACGTTCCTGACTGTGAAATTTGTATTTCCAAACTTTTATATTTGATAAGCAATGAAATTCAGGCATTTTCGATAATTACAAATTTACTTTTAATATACATTTTTGTTCTAAGTATAGTTAGGGTTATTGCATAAATTTTAACAATGTCAGTGTCAATTAACTGAAATATTGCGAAGTTCTATGCGACATGTCTCGGATACTACATTATTAACACTACCCTAAATTCATTGTAATAGATAAAATTTTAATAAATGAGAAACTACTAAGAACCCTTCAGATTTCTGCGCCGGAGAAGGACTGCCCGATGGCCTAATTGGTAAGACAACCGTCTAGAAAACGACAGATAGAGGTTCGAGTCCTTTCGCGACGCAGATTTCTGTGAATTTAATTAACAATGGAATAGCAGAAAATAATAATTTTCACTAATTTCCCATCGTAAAAAACTTAATTATATATTTCTGTAAGATTATTAACATTAATCTTTCAGATTCTTGTTCTTATTGGAAATAACGTATCAAGATCTTTATTAATATATTTACTTATTTCGCCATCTCAGAAAATCAAAATGTAATATTTTCATTGCACTTTGACGCGTTGAGGTGAAACCCGTTTATTGGAAACCCTCTTAATAGAATATATCGGTTAAAGGAATTAAAATCTCAAGAACAAAACCATTTCCCTTTAAGTATTAACAAAATTATTCGGTTATAAGAATGTCTTTTAATAGAATATATTGTGTAAAGGAATGGCTTTTCTAAGAACATTAATGCGATTTTGTCTTCATAAAAGAATAAATTTCTCTACCTGCTTAACTAAAGGTGGATGTAAACCAAAAATGACTATGAATGTTTATTGTACTTTTAGAAAGCTATTATGTACATAATTACAGATAATCTTCGGATAATTACGTATTGCAATAAAATCTTGTACCTAAGTGATTTTAAACAGTATTTAGGTAATGGTTAATTCTGTGCGAATTACATACATATATAGAATAAAAATTTTTTCCGAAATTTTAAAAGCAGGAAATTTCTATATTTCTGGTCAGTTTGTTATTTGACATTGCAATCGAAAGTGAGTGAAAGTAAGTGAAAAATGGCTTCTTCGACAAACTTGAAAAGAAAAGACCTTGCACCGAGGGAAAAAGTAAAATTGGTTGAGTTTTTAGGAGAAACAACTTGCAGTCAGTCGGATGTTGCCAAAAAATTTGGTGTGTCTCAAGCACAAGTGAGTAAATTGTTAAAAAGAAAAGACAGTATTTTAAGTGATTGGCGTGATAATTTTAAATCTACTAAAAACGAAGACGCAACGGGAAGAATGCTGACGTAGAAAATGCTTTAAATCATTGGTTTATGGGAAAAAAAACGCGTAAAGTTCCACTTAGCGGACCCATTTTGAAGGAAAAAGCCGAACATATTGCACAAAATCTATGTAGGTAGTGTAAATTTTCAAGCAACAAATGGATGGTTTACCGGATGGAAAAGTCGTTCCCAAATTTCTTTCAAAAAAATTGAAAATACTTATTCAAAAGATACTCCATCAACCGCGCCATCATCTCAAGAAGTGAAATTAGCATGTGACACTATTGGTCGTTTTTTAGAATCAAAAACTGATTGTAATTTTGCACATTTCTATGAATTAGATAACCGAATCACTGATATTTTGTGTAAAGAAAGAAAAGAAAATAAAATTACAGATTATTTTGTTAAGGATGTGTAGAGTTTGAAATAACAAAAATAGTACCAATTAAAAAATATGTATTACGCTGAAATGTGTTTTATTTCTTTTGTATCATACTGAAGTCAATTTAATAGTTATAAAATCGTAGATATAAAGAATACGAAGTATGTACATATGTATATACATACTTAACTCACTAGTAATAAGAAAAAATAAGTTAAAAACGCATAATGGAATAATCCGCATATAGGAATAATTTTGGAGGACAATATGAGTATTCCAATAAGCAGGTTTCACTGTATATATAAATTAATAAACTAGACTTTAAAAATGAGTAAATTTATCAAAATGATTTCTACGTCGTATTTCTTCTACTTTGTAGCTTTGTTTTGATCTAGCTTGTGAATTATTTATTATCGTGCTTGCAACGTCCAGGAGGCGTACACGAAATAGCAAAATATTTAAAAATTACTTGTATTTTTCCATAAAAAAATTGTTAGCTGTCAGTTCAAGCTGTGCCGGGATAAATTAAATTCAAGTTGAGTAAATTTAATTTAAATGTCAACGTTTGTGAACTATTTACAAAATCAAAATTGACATGTTTTTATATGATGATATGATAATTGAATAATTTCATCTTTTTTTAAACATAGCGAATAATTATCATTTGATGTTCCCATTAACATATTACTCCTCCAAAAAATAGTATTTATTAAATGTAATATTTGTTAATGAAGTTTTGCTTGTTACAAAGAAATCTTGCATAAACTGCGTGTACGAAGACCTTTTAATGGTAATAATAATAATAATCTTTATTTGTCCAACAGATAACCAATGACAGGACAAAAAAGTACTACAAAGAAATACAAATAAAACGTGAGTAATTACAAAGGTAGAAAAAAAAAAATGAAGTTAAATTTATAAATAAAAGGGAATCAATGAACATTAAGTTTGCAAATGAACTACTTATTAAAACCGAAGCTATTGGAATGGATTTCCAAATCAGAAAAAACAGGAGCTTTATATAAAATATTGTCCTTGCTTTAGGAACCAGAAAAGTGTCATCCGATCGACTTGAACCTCGAGGAACACGAAAGTTTAACTGAGATGAAATCAACGACGAGCATTATCGATAAGTTTTATTAAAAAATTTGGCACTGAGTAAATCGCACCTATCTCAGAGCAATTGAAAATCAAAATCATGAAGAAAACTTAGCCAACTTCACTATATTATTTATTCACCACTAGTTTTAAAAGCAAAGTATTTCAAAAATTCCTTCTGGGCTCTCTCCAGTCATAGAAGAAGTACACATAGCGACGGTACCAAATAATAGCGACATATTCAAGTTTGGCGCACAAATTAATAAGCTAACAATCTTAGCGTAGACGGGTTGGTGAATCGTCTGCAAGAACGGATGAGAAAACTAAGAGAATGCGAAACAGAATTACAAATGAAGTGAATATATTCAGAAAAGCTTAGGCGTAAGTCGAAGAAAATTCTTAAGTTTTTAACCTCAATTTGTTTATATAAAACAGTCTCGTCAAATGAATAATTAAATATAAGGGTTATTACACTTGTAGCAGGTAACTACTTTGCATTTGCTAACATTAAGCAGTATTTTATTAAACTCACACCAATTGCAAATAAAATTCAGACCATGATGGGAATTTAGGCAATTAGAAATAGATGTATCTGGAGAAAATATATTTAAATTATCGACTTAGCTAAAACTTTGCCATCAATTGCGGTCAGAAGATCATTGATATAAATGCAAAGGAATAGTGGCACAAGATTTGATCCTTGAAGCAATGAAGCAATTAAAGTTAAAACCATTGTAAGAAATATAACATTTTCTATTGTAAAGTTATGATTTCAACAGTTCAACTGTTGGGTCTGAAAATGCAAAAAGATTCAATTTGGAAATAAGTAGACGATGGTCAATTTTGTCAAAGGCTTTAGAGAAGGCAGTATATATAACATTAACTTGCCATTATTCATCCTTGGATTTACTGATAAATTGGATTATTTTTACTTAGTTGGTGAGAGTAGATTGACCCGCAATAAATCCATGCTGGTTTATTAGTAGTTGCTGAAACACCTTAGCATAGTTTCCCAAACACCTTTTCCAGCATTCATACAAATGGAATCACACTTACGCTCACGTTGGGAGATTACCTTAGCACAGCAAAATTCTGTTTATTCTATATTTCCCAGTTCACTTCAAAACCTTTTGAGCAAGTCAACACATAGAGAATACATATATTAGGCAAAGAACAAAACATGGTTGCAACACTGATTTAAAGTGTTTGAAATTTTTAAAAAAATTAGCTAAAAATTGAGTGATTGGACTAGAAGAAATCGTTTTAGATGCGATCCATGAAACGTATTTCTTAGTACATATACGTTTCCTAATATAATTTATTTTAATTTAGATTTAGTATAGATTTAAATATGAAGATGAAAATGTCGTCGAAATACGTGTAAGGTTGCTATTTACCTACTAATATATTTTAGTCAAATTCAAGGACAAGTGTTCGATGATTTTACTAAAATTTTGAAATACAATATTATACATCAAAGTATGTTTCACGACAAATACTACTTTAAATAACTAATGTTTTGTATGGAATTTGGCAAATATTACACGTGGTCCATCTATATTTGATCATTATTTAGTCAAGCTGAATGACTTAAACACACCTTTTTTGTGTCTTGCTGTTGTATAAAATCCATCAAATTGGAAGAAAAGTTAATACGAACTGTAACTCAACACCACAAACATTTTAATTCAAAATAAATTTATAGATTTTTCATTATCGTACACTTTCATCTAAAATTTTGTTTTATGTTTGATTAAATCATTAAACAAAGAATTACTTACCAATTCTATCTAGTATTAATTGACATTTTAGGGAAATATTTTCACTTACCTGAAACGAAAATAGAAAAATTAATTAAAAAGTGTATTGAATTACACAAAATTTATTGCATAAATTTTGAAAAATGCTTGAGCTACCTTTTTATTATCTATTCAGCCGTGAAATAAAACAGCATCGATATCAAGCCAATTATTAATTGAAAAATGTTTTACATTAGAATAATATAATTAAATTTAATTGGTTTGGTATCATTTTAGATATGTCATAAGTAAGGTTCGCAAATCGCGGTTCCAGATCATAGACGTCCGATTAAGAAATACGCAATCCAGTAAATATTAAAATTCCAAACGTATCCGACTTAACATTAAAATCCTAGCGTAGTATACATTTCCACTGCCATTTCCTTAAACCTTGTTCGCAGTGTTGAAAAAATATTTTTATATATCGACAACGACTGTTCGGTATGTAATGACGTAATGTTTGCATAATTGTTATGGTACTTTAAACAAGTAAATGTATCTGTAGGAGCACAGTTTCTATCAGTCTGCCTTGGTCTAGCAAAATCAATATTCTTTGTTGCACTATTAACATTTACTTTACACAGACATTTTTTAGGTTATCCACTATATGCAAGGATTCGACTAACTAATGAAGACGTTTGTAATATTGTGATGGCATTCGTTATTATTTAGTAGCTATTAAAAGTAGTATCTTATATGTACTTACAAGCTGTGTTAGATTTTTCAAGATTATTAATGCGCGACTTTCATTACATTGAAAGAATTTAATGAAAAAGTGAAATTGCTTTATCTATTGCTGACTCATGTGTACGTAAATATATGAGTTTAGAGATCAAAATTTCTATGATTTTATGAAAAAGAATTCAGATTGCTTTGATACATCTAATTATCTCGAAAATCGCACACTAGGAAGCGTGTATATTTCTGTTCTGATATAAATAAGAGCACAATAGAGAAAGTAATAAATTTAATATAAAATGAAAGAGAATTTTTCAAGTATTCCACATGAAGTTAGAAAAATTGTTGGAAACATCGTAAATAATTTACAACTGCGAGCAAATGTAATAGGCAAGGTACCTTTTTTAGTGTTACAATAAAAGAGGGTACTCAAAACAGGGTACTCAAAATAAAAATAAACTACATAAACTGTATAACCTTTTTTTTATTAAGTAAATTAATATTTAATGCTACATCCTCCTTTTTATTACAACTTTAATGTTGAAGAATAGTAGCCACGAGTTTGGTGAAATAAACACCAATTTCTTAAACACTGTCCCTTTGAGTGTTTCTTTGGAGATGTGGTTTTTGCGTTTACGAATTCTTTCCTTTAAAATATGCTATAAGGTCTCTATTGGCGAGAGGTCAGCGGACTGTCGTGGCCAATCCAAAAGCTTCATTCGATTCTCATCAAACCATCTAATGACGGATCGAGCTCTGTGACAAGGAGCGCTGTCGTTGAATCGATTACCTAAAAATGTACGAATGATGCTTCAAGATCCTCTTCCAACATGTCGATATAGCGAACTACATTTACGTGCCCTTCGCACAAATGCAATTTTCCGACACCCTGTGCAGTCAGTCACCTCCAAATCATCACGCTTCCACCACCTCGTTTCACATTGGGTGAAATATATTCAAGTTAAAATACGAGGGAGCGTTTTTATATTCGCGGAATGAGCGGGTTGTAGAGGGGTGAGTAGGCGCATTGGGGGCGTGGCCTATGCAGCGACTCATGATTAGTATAAATACGAAGTTTCATTGTTATTAGACAATTAGTCTTTGAGCTATCGTCAACCAAGTAACATAATCAGGAGTGAAAAGTGAAATATGGAAAAAATCGAATATCGTGCCGTTATAAAGTTCCTTACCAGGCAAGGAAAATCAGTCGCGACCATAATGAATGAGATGTCATTGGTTTACGGCGACTCTTGTCCAGGAAAAACCACGGTGGCATAGTTTATTTAAACAAGGAAGGGAATCCCTTGAAGACGACCCGAGGCCGGGCAGGAGCATTGAGGTGACCACGCCAGCACTTATCCAAAAAGTTGAACAAATTGTACTCGAAGAAGCTCGACTAAAGTAGAAACAACTCGCAGAAATGGTTGAAGTATCCGATACAACAATTTTTAAAATCCTACACGATCATCTCGGCATGTCTAAGGTCAGCGCAATATGGGTGCCGAGAATGCTCACGCTGCCGCAAAAACAACAGCGCGTAGAGTGTTCGCGTGCATTTTTGGACCTCTGTAATGAAGACAAGGATGGTGTATTGAGTGGAATTGTTACTGGAGACGAAACTTGGGTTCATCATTATGAACCTGAGTCCAAACAAGACTCCATGCAGTGGCATAAAAAGGGCACAGTACCTCCCAAGAAATTTAAAGTGTCACAATCAGCTGGGAAACTCATGGCAACGGTATTTTGGGACTCGGAAGGAATATTGTTGATTGATTATAAAGATAAAGGTGTTTCTATAACCGGAGAATATTACGCTTCAATATTAAAGCGACTCAAAGAAGCCATTAAAGAGAAAAGACGGGGAAAATTGACAAAAGGTGTTCTGCTTTTGCACGACAATGCGCCCGTCCACAAGAGCCGCGTTGCGTTAGCTGCCCTGCGTAAGGTGGGCTTCGAAATTGTGAATCACCCACCCCACAGCCCAGACCTGGCCCCGAGTGATTATTACCTGTTTCCGAAAATGAAAAAAGAGCTGCGGGGTAAAAAATTTACTGCCGATGATGAAGTCAAGGAGGCAGTTTCGGCGTATTTTGCAGATAAAGAGAAATCATTTTTTTATGAGGGTATAAATAAATTAATTGAAAGACGTGAAAAATGTATCCGTCTTGCAGGTGAATATATTGAAAAAGAAAAATAATTTGGTTTTTTATTTCCACCCCTTGTCCCCTATTCCGCGAATATAAAAACGCTCCCTCGTATCTCCCCTGACTCCAGGTGGACTGTATATCCGCAGTGAATAAGCGAACCGTTTTAGATTTTTAAATATTTCTATTTCGGTGAAGGAACAACGACTCTTAAGTCTTGTTATACCCATTACAAGGATTGCAGAATATTTTCAAGTACTTACTTTTTCACCAACGTAAGGCGCTGCTTGTAGTACAAGTCGGAAAGCAAAGACTTACGTCATAGTTTCCGGGCATGCTAATTCGCTGCAATCAATCACCTTCGAATTGTATTTGTATGTACAGAAATTGGAGTTTTGAGTTGAGCACGGACTTCAACAAAAAGCGGATTTGTGTCTATCCTGGAGTGCGATTTGACCTTCCCGAATATGTTCCTGCTGCTTTTAAGTAAATTTTGATACAAGGATATATTTATAACAAAGCAATACAGAAGAATAGACTTGACATAACTCACACACATAAATTATTTCAATTACCAGAGTTAGCTGTGAGACTAGTTGTGGCGACACCCGCGTAATAAGCTGTGAAATCTTCAATAGGCGCAATGAATACCTATGGGTGCACCAAAATCCCCATAATCTTGAACCAAAGAAATCTAGACGAATTTGGATTCAACGTATTCAAAATATAGGCAAAAAAGTTATTGTGCCTTTATTTTTGATGTAACTTTAACAGGTAACTACAATCTTTATTTCTTAGAAACTGAATTACAAGATATGCGAGAGGAGTTGAATTTGTAGACCAAAAAAATACTAAAATGGTTTCAACATGGTGAAGCCCTCGACATAACTCTTTAACGCTCGGACATTTCCTAGATGTAAAATTTACGAATTCCTGGATAGGAAGAGATGCACCTATTCAGTAACCTCTCGTTCACCGGATCTAAAACAATTTCAGATTTTTTCTTGAGGGGCACGGTGAAAAAACAAACTATACAAAAGAACCTACGATACGCCGAATTATCTGAAACGAGCGCTAAAGTACCAGATTTCAGGAACTGACCAGCGAAAAATACGTAAAGCAACAAATTCTATTTTATAAAGATGCATCCTTGCATAAACAATAACGGTTGTCATTTTGAACACTTGTTTACAGTAGTATTTTTACTCGTATATTTTAGAACAACTAATTTTGAATTTAATTTGAGAAATGCATTTTTGTTTTGAGTTTTGTAATTTAGTGTGTGAAATTTTAATTTATTTTTACAACAAACTGAGGCACTTTATGTTGTGTTCAACTACGGTTTGTGCATTTTTTTTCAAAAATCAACTCTGTTTTCAATCATAAACGAACTAAATCGTTATAACTTATTTATTTAACATAATAACTATACGAAATAGTACATTTTTGCAAGGGGAAAAATTAACTTTTTTCAATGAAGTCATAAGCAACCATGGGTGCCATTTAAAAAACAAAAGCTTGGGTCATATCACAAAATGGGTAAGTTATAGCTAGTTAGAAGTTTTCCTTTTCAACTTTTCTCTAAATTCAACAATAAATTAGTTTTATGAGGTTATAGAAAATGGAGCAATTTAGTTTTTTGCAAATATCTAATAAACTGTGAACTTTTGTTGAAATACACCAGTACTGGATCAAGTCAGTAAAACTAGATTTCTTTTCCTGTTTAACCAAATCTATATCTGTTGTAGTTTACAATATACCCATAAAAAAATTAAAAAAGCTCAACCTGTAATATACAATATATATATATATATATATACGAGGGAGCGTTTTTATATTCGCGGAATGAGCGGGTTGTAGAGGGGTGAGTAGGCGCATTGGGGGCGTGGCATGTGCAGGGACTCATGATTAGTATAAATACGAAGTTTCATTGTTATTAGACAGTTAGTCTTTGAGCTATCGTCAACCAAGTAACATAATCAGGAGTGAAAAGTGAAATATGGAAAAAATCGAATATCGTGCCGTTATAAAGTTCCTTACCAGGCAAGGAAAATCAGTCGAGACTATAATGAATGAGATGTCATTGGTTTACGGCGACTCTTGTCCAAGAAAAACCATGGTGTACAAGTGGCATAGTTTATTTAAACAAGGAAGGGAATCCCTTGAAGACGACCCGAGGCCGGGCAGGAGCATTGAGGTGACCACGCCAGCACTTATCCAAAAAGTTGAACAAATTGTACTCGAAGATGCTCGGCTAAAGAAGAAACAACTCGCAGAAATGGTTGGAGTATCCGATACAACAATTTTTAAAATCCTACACGATTATCTCGGCATGTCTAAGGTCAGCGCAAGATGGGTGCCGAGAATGCTCACACCGCCGCAAAAACAACTGCACGAAGAGTGTTCGCGTGCATTTTTGGACCTCTGTAATGAAGACAGGGATGGTGTAGTGAGTGGAATTGTTACTGGAGACGAAACTTGGGTTCATCATTATGAACCTGAGTCCAAACAAGACTCCATGCAGTGGCATAAAAAGGGCACAGCACCTCCCAAGAAATTTAAAGTGTCACAATCAGCTGGGAAACTCATGGCAACAGTATTTTGGGACTCGGAAGGAATATTGTTCATTGATTATAAAGATAAAGGTGTTTCTATAACCGGAGAATATTACGCTTCAATATTACAGCGACTAAAAGAAGCCATTAAAGAGAAAAGTCGGGGAAAATTGACAAAAGGTGTTCTGCTTTTGCACGACAACGCGCCCGTCCACAAGAGCCGCGTTGCGTTAGCTGCCCTGCATAAGGTGGGCTTCGAAATTGTGAATCACCCACCCTACAGCCCAGACCTGGCCCCGAGTGATTATTACCTGTTTCCGAAAATGAAATAAGAGCTGCGGGGTAAAAAATTTACTGCCGATGATGAAGTCAAGGAGGCAGTTTCGGCGTATTTTGCAGATAAAGAGAAATCATTTTTTTATGAGGGTATAAATAAATTAATTGAAAGATGTGAAAAATGTATCCGTCTTGCAGGTGAATATATTGAAAAAGAAAAATAATTTGGTTTCTTTATTTCCGCCCCTTGTCCCCCATTCCGCGAATATAAAAACGCTCCCTCGTATATTTATATATACATATATATATATATATATATATATATATATATATATATATATATATGCATGTTCTCAAGATTATTTATTATATAACTTTTATATTTATCGTATTGAACACGCTATTTATTTAAAATGCGTTCAAGTATTTGGTGTATATAATTTTGACACCAAATTTATCATTCAATGGCTTACCTTCAAAGGCAGTTATATAGTCTGAAAACCCCCATTCTACTAGTAGTTAATAAATCCATTTTGCACTTGAATGTAATAAACACGTACTTAATACACACACATATTTATAATTACTGGAAAAATAAACAAAACTTCACCGAAACACTTAAATTATATGTGCACATACACGAGTATATAAAATATTAGTAATCGAAAACGGCAGAATTCTAGCCATTCTAAAAAGTCTCGTAGTTCGAATTTTATTCGATATAACGTGCGAATTACATTCAGGAGTATCCTTAAGTTAGTGCAACGGGTAATGAAATTTGACCCCGCGTCAATATTTGGAATGTAGTACGCCAACGCGCAAAAAAGGGTAATTTTTTAATGATCAACGTAGTTCACAAGCAAAAGGTGGACACTTTCAAGCGATACATTATTAAAACGTACAGTGCAGTGTCGTACGCACTATTCTTCTCGATTCGTGTAACTGCTGTTAGTTGGTACAACGAGAGAATGTGGTCGGTCAGCAGCGAACGCTTCGAAAAAGCGTAATGGGAGCAATAGAAAATTAATGCAAATAAACACATACCCATTTAAGTAGGATTTTCAGTATGCAGATGCACATAGTGTTAAGATCTGTCAAATATTTGTAATATTCAAATTATTATTAGTCCCACAGTAATATCCGGTTACCTAGTTATTAATTTAATGACTGAAGTCGATATATATGTTAAACCCATTCCACATTAATTTTCGTATTTCGACAACTAAGTTGTCATCAACAGCGGATAATTAAACAGTGTTGCATCTGGAAAACTACGGCAAAATACCCGTACGAAACAAATTCCGCAAACGATCTGTACCGTTGAAAGCCAAAACGCGCTCTGTATATTCGTTTCACATAATTTTTAAAAGATTGTGGTCTAAACTAAGATAAAAGACAACAGAAAAATGAAAGAAAGGCAAGACAAATACTAATATGCGTTTATTGCACTCATTATAGTTGGGGCCCAGGTCAGTGTTCAACACATGGCCTTTATTCTTCAAAATGTACATGCTTTCATAAGTATCTAATTCGCGAAAATTACACACGTTCTTCATCAAATGCAAACAATCTGCGTTAACACTATGATTACTTTTCAACACATGTTTTGCTAAACCGGATTTTTCTGGCCGATTGAATTTTATGAGCGCAATATAAATGTTCTTTATACCGGGTTTCTATCGATCGTTTTGTTTGTCCGATGTATTGTTTTCTGCAATCTAGCCATTTAATTCGGTAAATTCCTGATTTTTTGTTGTCATCGATTTTGCCTTTTGCATTTTCTAAAAGGGATTTGATGGAGTTAGTGGACCAAAATGTAAGTTGAAAAGCGCGCTCTTTAAAAACACTATTTAAATTTTACGTCGAACGGTGAAATGGTAAACATACGAACTACTTGTCCCGATTGCTTTGAGGTGACAAACATATGATATCCCTGATTGTTTTTCTTATGTTAGCGTCCCTAATTAATCCCTTGATTATTTCCAAATCAAAACCATTGTATCCCGCGATATTCTTAATAAAGTTCAATTCGTTTTTGTATCCTACTTTTGTTAGTGGGAAATTAAGCAAACGATTGATAAGAAAATTGAACGAAGCCATCTTTTGCTGCATGCTAAAATTTGAGTCCGCCGCGATGAATCTATTGACATTGGTTTCTTTTCGGAAAATATCAATTTCTATTTTAAGATCATTCCTAATAATTAATGTGTCAAAGAAAGGCAACGTGTCTAATCTAAAATTTTAAATTTAATTTCTTGATGAAATCTTCCAAGTTGCATTTATGTGTATTAAAAATCGTGAAAATATCATCTACATACCAAATCCAAATTCTTGGAAAACATTTAGCCTTATGTTTTAATTCAACTTCAAATGAATAAGTCCGCTATAAATGTAGAAAGACAATTGCCCATTGCAGTTCCCTGTTTTTGTTCATAGAACTTACCTTCAAATAGAAAACAGTTTTGGGACATGCTCGAGTTTGTTAAGCGCACATATTCTTTTATTTTCTCTAGTTTGATCTTATTTTTGTAAAAGAAATTCTTCTAAATACAGGGTGTTACAAAAAGAATATACGTATTTCGAATGCACATATTTATTAAACTTTAAGACATACGAATATGAAACTTTACACACATATTTACGAATCTCTCTACTTCAGATTACAGATGTTCAATATGTCCTCCATCAGCGACATGAACAATATCACATCGATACCCAAATTCCTCCGATACTCGGGCAAGCATGTCCTTCGTCACTGATGTTATGGCAGCACGGATTCGGGTCTTCAACTCTTCCAGGTTCTGTGGGAATGGTGGTACATAAACGTTGTCTTTAACGAAACCCCACAGAAAAAGTCACAGGGTGTCAAATCCGGTGACCGTGGAGCCCAGCTGAGACATGCTAAGTCGCTAACTCTTTGATGACCATTCCAGCGGTTCGGTAAAGTTTCATTCAGATATTCACGTACTTGGCGACTCCAGTGAAGGGGTGCCCCGCCCCGTCTTGTTGAAAAATGAAGTTATCTTTGAGTAGGGCCGTAAACAGATGATCGAGATATCGCACAAAATACATTGATTTTAGGCGAATCTCGTATGTTCAAATTGCATGTATACCTGTATACCTGTATACCCCAAATTCGAACAACGAGTTTGTTTACCAGTACTAACATGAAAAGTCGCTTCATCACTGAACACGATGCGTTATGCGAAAATGTTATCATCGTCAATAGCATCATGAATCTCGTTACAAAATGCCACATGTTTCTGCTCGTCATCGGGACGAAGAGCTTGTAACAACTGTAACTTGCACGACTTCATGACCAACCGACGTTTCAAAACACGCCAAATTGTTGTTGTAGGCAGTTGTAACTCCCGACTGGCACGACGAATTGATTTTGAAGGATTACGTTGGAAAGCAGTTTGAATTCGTGCAACATTTTCTTCAGAAACACGAAGGCGGCCAGGACTCTTTCCTTTACATACACATCCTGTATTTACAAACTGTCGATACCATCTGCGAATGTTCCACTCATTCGGAGGATCAATTTGGTAGCTCAACCTGAAACGTCTTTGCACTGTAATCACGGAATTTCACTTCGCGAACTCGGAAACACAAAAGGATTTCTTCTGCGAAGTAACTATTTTAAACATATGTCGGTTACCAAGAAAAACAGAAGACAACTGACATCTAGCGACTATTAAATAAACTAGACTATTCGTTTCTCCAACAGCCGAGCCGAGACGCAGCGATCGATAGTTTGGACAAAATAATACTTTGTAATACGTATATTCTTTTTGAAACACGCTGTATTTTAAAGCTTCTGGAATCTGTACCGAAGGAAATAATGACGATACGTCAAATGATACTACCTCATCTTCTAATTTACAATCTTTAATCCTTTGAATAAATTCTATTAAATTAGTAACTGATAGGCTTTCAAGGGGTTGCATATCAACCTTCAGTGATTAAGTTACTCTACCACAGACTCCATCAAAATTACCTTAGTTATTAAATTTGTTATTATTTCCCTATAAAGAACTTTAACATCTTTTGAAATAGCTTTTTAGTTAAAACGTTTAGACAATTTGGAAAACACCACGGAAGCCAAAATGAGGAGCTATTTTGCAAAATTGCTAAAAAAGAATCTTTCTTTAATTTAGAGAACAATTGGAAAAAAAATAGCAACTATACTGGATTACATAAAAAATAAAGGATTGTTAACGTGATGCGTTATTCTTCTTTGTACCTAAATTAATAATATAAAAGTATTGTACACCTTCGTACTGTTAAAGTTATAATAAAGCTAAATTTATCATTTTCTAATCGAATAATATTCATCAATCAAATGGCATTAATAACAATCATGTCATCGATAAAACAAGAAATTAAACCTGAAATATTAATCTTTAAAGGTTTATAACCGTATGTATACACGCATACCTCGCACTATTAACACGTAAATATATACGAGAGACTTGCCCGGAAGAACTTTAAATTAGACGATAACGTTTATGGATTCCCTGCGAGAACAGACTGCTACGTATTTGAGATTGTTTTATTACTTAGTAGTTGGTCTATAATTAATAAGAAGGAGACTAATATTTTACGAGATCGTTAGGTATTAAACTGGAACGCCGATATTGCAATCGATAATGAGGATATTGGCTTAATATTAGAATAGCTGGGCGTGATTCCGGAGCGACTTTGAATATCGAATTTATTGGCTTAAAATAGTCGTATTAAAAGTTCCTCGAAGTCGCTTTTCGCAATAGACTCATTTCTTGACAAAATAGATAAATATTTGGAATTAATTATGTCCACTACTTTAATAATAATTCTGTTATTAACCCAACAAATGTAAAAATTCATTTAGAGGGTTATATATACATAATTACAAAAGAAGAAATCATGTAATTCGGTGTCTCTAATCAAGAGGACATTTCAAATCATGATGTAGTAAGAGAAGACAGTAAATTCCTTTTTTTATAATAGAATATCTAGAAAATGCAAAAGTATACGGCGATTCATAAGACGTGCTTTCGGGAAATTTGTAGAGTGGAGTGCAAAAAGTTCGACAATATCTCTCGCCCACGACAACAGTCTATACTCTGTCATTGACTATTGTGACAAGGCGCTTTGTGCGCTACTTGTAATTTTGTTACAATTAGATAGACAGAAAAAATTACCGCTGTCTGAAAAAGCTAATAAAGTTAATCTTCTTAAAGCACTTATTTTATACAGATTTTCGCAGTTTCCATTTCTTAAACGAAATTTTTCTTATTGAACATCAAATAGGATTTACCTTTTCTCATCTTTGCATGTGACGTAACACATGCACTACCTATAAGATTATATAAAATAATTATATACAAATTTTTAAATGTAATTTATGACAATTTAATAGTACGTTGTCTGCGAAATATGAGAAAAATTATAAAATATATTCAAATAATTGACTATTTCGTTCTAAACTAAATTGTGCCCTGCAAACTGATGACCTGATTGTACGCTGAACGTTCACTCGATCTTTTACGTAATCCCAAACAAAGAAAATCCAAGCATATTAAATCAGGAGATCTAGGTGGCCATAAACTATAATATATTCAGAAAATATACGAGGGTGGTCCCAGAAGGACCTGACCCAACAAAAAAAAAACACAAAAATTTTGGAAAGAAATATATTTACTTTTCAACATAATCACCTTACAGCTCTATATACTTTTCCCAGCGATGTTCAATAAGTTCGATACCCTTTTTATAATAAGAACTGTCTTGCTCCTCAAAATAACCATTAACTGCCGACATCACTTCCTCATCGTTGGAAAATCAAGTTTGGGAACAGAAAATAATCCGAGGGGGCTAAATCTGGCGAATAGGGTACATGAAGTAGCAATTTAAATTTTAATTAATTAATTTTGGCCATTTCAATAACGGATTTGTGAGCTGGTGCATTGTCTTGATGAAACAACACCTTCTTCTCAGACAAATGCGGCCATGTTTGCTCAATTTCTTCACTCAAACGTTGCAATAAGTTCGCATAATACTCGCCGTTGATAGTTTTTCCTGTTTCAAGACAGTTAATGAAAGTTATTCCACGCACATCCCAAAAAACTGGGACCATGACCTTACCTGCAGATGAAACAGTCTTCACCTTCTTTGAAGCCGATTCTTCCTTTTGAGTTCATTGTTTTGTTTGTTCTTTTGTCTCGGGTGTGAAATGAAGGACCCGTGTTTCATCCATGGTTATGAAACGGCGCAAAAATTCTGCTTTGTTGCTGCGGAACTTCGCTAAACACATTGAAACATCTTCACGACACTGCTTTTTGCTCGAGTGTGAGCACATCTTGCACACAGCTTTCTCATGTCCAAATTTTCAGATAATATGCGATATACCGCACTTTTTGAAATGCCTACTATATCTGCTAGCTCGCGCACTTTCAATCGACGATTGTCCAATACCGCTTTGTGGATCTTCTTTACCCCGTTTAAACTCTGCTACTCAATATTTCGCTGTTGTAAACGAGGGAGCAGACTCATCCAGAGTAGAAGCCAGTTCAGCTTTTGTATCGGTTGGGCTGAAGCCTTTCAAATAAAAGTATTGTATCACGTAACGATGACCAATTTTCTCCACTTTTACAGATGACTGAAAACGTTCACTTTTTATGGCTGCCGAACAAATACTAAACAACGACGCGTCTTCAAACTTGAAACGTATGCTTTATAGATTGCGTACTTTCTAATACAGTAATATTTTTCAAAGAACTATCGCCATCTCTAGGTCAGGCCAGGTACATATGGGACCACCCTCGTATTTGGAAGCCTATTGTTTTGATATTTTCTGATTAAGCTTAAATTTTGAGATGAAGCGCAATCTTTTTGCAAGCACGTCCTAATATTCTTAGTCAAGGGTAAAGAATCATAGATTTGGTGATTTACCATTCTAAATCAATTCAGTTGTAATAATTCAAATACATTGCATTACTTAATGTTTCATTAAAAAATATGAGACCAATGAATTTAGCACCTAAAATGCCACTCCAAACATTTAAACTAAATCTTACTTGACGTCGACTTTCCTGAACAACTTGAGGATTTTCAATTTTCCAAAAATGAAAACTGTCTATTGAACAGGCCATTATTTGTAAATTTGCTTTCATCAGATCATAAAATCGTAAAAACAAAATTATCATTATTCGCCCATTAATTAATATACCATTGGCAGAATTGTTAATTGGTAATCTTCTCCTTCTCTCCTTTCTCCTGATCTCTCTCTGTAACTATTTGTAGAATGGTGTACTTATACGGTTGATATTTGTGACGCTTTAAAATTCCATTTACATTAGTTTTCGAGATACCAGTTTTCAATTTATCTAATAGATATTGCGAAACATTTAATTATACATCTGCAGCCACTAATTTCAAATTTTCAGTCAGTTTGGAACGAACAAAATTCATATAAATTACTTTTGAAATTTTTGTACATACGAGCATTGGGCTGCCATCTTTCAAAGAACATTTTTGGAGCTTTTTCGACCTCCAATATATTGGAACAAAGAGACATTTGAATAGTGTTCACCCCAAATATGTAAAAAAGAACTAGCATACAACCGAATTTCCAATTTCAGTTGGATTTAATTTTAACAATGTCTAGTAATCTACTGTTTCATTTATTAGGTGATGAAGTATTTCGCTTATTCTGGATTAAATACTCAAATTGGAAACTACCTAATCACACAATGTTGCAAAATTATGTACCATCCGCATGTGATGAAATCGAAAAGAAAATTAAGTCACAATTACAAGATAAAAACTGGTTATGTGTGAACGAGACAGCATATTGTAAAGAAATCATTTATTAATGTCATGATATGTACAATGGGATCATGAAAACCATAATTTTCAATTTTACCAGCTAGTAAAAGAATAAAATGTACTGTCGAAGGAATAGCAAAGGTGGTGCTAAATAAAATGGAAAAATTTGAATTCACTCTTAATATTTATGACTGAAGCCACCGCATCTATGTGTTCTGTAAACCGGTCTCTTAAAAAACAATGTGGTAACGTCATACAAAATACATGCTTTCCATCTTGTGGCGATAACTATACCAAGGTAGTATTTAGAGGTATATAATATCACCGCGCATACAAATGTTCAAATCCCCAAAACGTATTCGAGAATTTCACTAGGTTCCGAATCTCCTAACCTCTATAGCCAATTCTTACGTACTGAATAACATGGTTAAAAGCAGCATTTTATTATCTTCAGTAGCTTCAAAAAATTAAGTATGAAGTTTTACAATTTGATATTAAAAATTAACTGCCATCAAGGAAAGTCAAAAGAAATTTCAAGATGCAAAATCCTTCATTATTATTAGAAATGTCATTATAGATAGTGTTCGCAGCTACGTACATACTTTTAGTATCGATGATAGTAGGCCTACGGAGCCGTTTTGTATTAATGAAGATACTTTCATTTTTCGAACATTACACCACTAGATGTCGAACGGTCATTCTCTGCATATAAGAACATATTTTAATCGACCGATAGCTCGATATAAAGCTGTGTATCTCGGATTCGAGTTTGTGTTGGAATCAATCACTTATAGATTATTCTCCACCTTTCTCTATACTAAGAATGTAAAAGATCCAAATATGTATCTCTATTGAATTAATGTACTATGAATGAAAAATGGACCAATAACAAGGTTCCAGAAAATACAAACCCAAAGTTTAGATCCTGTAGATGCATATATTTATGCTACTTGTATCCAAGGAGGGTTGTTTATTGACAAATACTCGTATCTACAATTATGGCGATTAAGAACATCATTAAAATAAAACGAAGCGTAGTTAGAGAGTAGTAATTGTTTTTGTCTTTTGCTTCTTTGTTTAGTTCATTCGGGCCACACGGATATGGACCAACGTTTCTGCTTCTATGAGATATATAATGAGAAACAGAAGAAAATATCTGTCATTGGATGATCAGAGACATGTCAAGTACCGACGCATTACACGTAATGGAAGAAAGTGAATAAAATGGCAGGCACAAATTTTAAAAATACTTTTTCGTATAGCTCGATATGCAGTTTTTCGAATTCCACAAAATAATTATCCTACTTTATACGTATTTTTCCGTTGTCATTTAATTTTAATTTTAACGACATATTTGGTGGAATAAATCAAGTATTGTTTACGAACTATTGCGACTAGGATAAAGTAGGACTCTTTAAGCATCCTTTCGAAACCATTTAAATGTTTGAAGGGCATATTTACGAAGCTCTGGGACCATCAACTTCATCATATATCCAAGGGCTAACTAATGTCTCATTCCAGCAAGACAATGCTTGTCTTCATGTTACATCTGTTACTTTACGATTCCTGCAAGAGGCCAGCATTAATATTCTCAATTGACCTGCACGGTCGCCAGACCTAATGCCCAATGGTCATGCCTGGAATATGAGAAGTCGAAGAGTTGGTGTCCTTCCTAATCCTCCAGTGAACTGACAATCGTTACACGACCAGAAGTTGCTTGTAATGGGCTTCCACATGAACCATAAAATATCTCATTAAAATGGTTTAAAAATATTTACTTTTACCGAGTGATTTAAAGATTACCAGTGCATTACCAGAGTATACGCTCATATACAATAGAAACCTATTTTATTTAAAGCGGCACTCTAAGAAGAGAAAAATACACAAAACGTCAACATATTGTCTATGACTAAATTCCGTAGAGAGATTGTATTTCAACGTATTACATGATCCTTGATCTGCTCTAGCGCAAAATTAAATTCATGCAAATCGAAATCATATCAACATTACGTCTTGAGGAACTTTAGAATTAGATTTACGCCTCCACGTATAGTAGTATATAACACCCGTTTTGTAATCGCTTTAGTTTTTGCCAAAGCTTCTGGTCCCACGCGTCACCTGAAAACGCTCCCGCTTTCTCTCTATGTGCCATTTAAGGACGACATTTGGAGTAAATTAAACGTCACCGTATAAGTTTTATCGCCGTTCTGAACACTCGTTCCGTTCTGGTACAAAACAGATATTTAATGGTTGCGTATTTATACACGTTTCGAGTGGTGCGTGTGTATGTATATGTGTTCGAGGAGAAAGGAATCTATATCTAGCGCAGTTGAGAAAAAGACGCGCGGATAAGAGAAGAGAATGCGGGAATAGGAAGGGCGATAAATCTAATGGAAGAAGAAGCAGAAGAACATCAGTCTTACGTCTCCTCCATTGTACGAATAAATTATGCGTAATGTGGTGACGGTGATTTGCCCTCGAGTCGTCGCGGTCCTTTGGAAGTGAATTAAAACGGGAGATATGAGAGTTTAATGGGATTAAGGCGGTCTAACGAAGAGGGTACCGAAGACGCATGAGAAGGGCGCCATCTGTTTCAGAACGACTATACTTTTTAGTACCTACTTAACAAAGGTATGTTAACATTACTAATGAATGCGATCAGGACAGTATGGTACGCCTAACCGCACGAAATTTCTGCCTTATTTTTACTAAAATTTGCTTGGTAATAGGTAGACCTAACATAATACATAATTTTGTCGTATTTTACCTTAATTTAATACTAATATTAATATTAATTTATAATCGCATTTTAGACTTGGCGCTTTCAAATTTACCTTATTATTTTCAACGTGAAGAGTATCTAGTAGGGAGGATTTCCATTACTCTTCTTTAAGAACCATCTGCGAATGCACTTTATCATGTCATGTCGCATTTGAAACAAGTGATAATCGGAAATCATAGATTTTCAAAAGAATACACTTTCCCCTGATGCACCGTAAGTTTTTAAATATTGATTGGTTACTGTTATGTTGAAAATGCTAGACATATATCTTGTGATATACGTGGGCAAGGTGAAAAGTTCTCGACCTGACAATGAAAGACTGCGATTTAAATTTAAAAAATGATTTTATTTTTCTACATAATCTCCCTTGAGTTCAACACACTTGGTCCAGCGTTTTTCTAACATCAATATTCCTTCTCGGAAGTGAGAGTCTTGAAGGCTGTCAAAATATTCTTCTACGGTCCTTTCAACTTCTTCGTTGGATGTGAATCGCTTTCCAGAAACAAATTTTTTCAAATTTGGGAATAGATGGAAGTCTGAGGGTGGCAAATCAAGAGAATAGGAAGGAATGCCCAGCAAATCATACCCCAAATCCAGCAATTTTCGCATCGCCAACGCACTCTTGTGTGTGGGTGCGTTGTTTTGATGAAAAATGATTTTTTTCTTCTTCAAACCAGGGCTCTTCTGGCGAATTTTGGCATCCAGCTGGCAAAGAAGGTTAGAGTAATATGCGCCTGTAATTGGTCTGCCTTTTTCAAGGTAATCAATTAACAAGATTCCTTTTGCATCCCAAAATACGCTGACCATGACTTTTCCGGCAGATGCGATCGACTTCGCTTTCTTTGGCGCTGAACCACCGGCTTCCACTGCTGTTTCGTTTCTAGCGTGTAGTGGTGGACCCACGTCTCATCCATGGTGACAAATCGCCGTACAAAATCGGTCGGATTCTTGTTAAATCGGTCCAAAGAATGCTCCGAAAATCGTTTTCGCATTTGCTTTTGATCGACATTCAGCAAATGCGGCACCCATCTTACGCAGAGCTTTCTCATCTCTAATTCTTTGTGCAAAATGATTTTCTTCCGATATCCCCACAGCCTCAGCTATCTCACTCACTTTCACTCGCCTATCGTCCAATACAATATCATGTACTTTTTCGATGATTTCTGGTATGGTTGCGGTTTTTGGCCGTCCTTCACGTGGGTCATCTTCGAAGGATGTACGACCACGTTTAAATTCAGCCCACTTTTTAACGGTTGACATCGAAGGAGCAGAGTCCCCGTACATTTTTGTCAACTTCGGATGGATTTCCATAGGGGTTAAATACTACTACAAAAATTCATGCAAACAAACTACTTGAGAGAATAAGTTAAAAGTTTTCATATGAACTAAATACACATGCAGCCACGCAGGAAACATAAATTTCTGTTAATTGTAACGCCATCTCTGTGTCAGGCCGACAACCTTTCACCTTGCCCACGTAAGCCCAACTGAAAATTTGCATTCATTTCAATTGCAAGGACGCTTATTATTTGAATGGAAAGTGAAATGTCTCTAGCTTGTTTTGAAACAGAAAAAAAGTACCGATTAGTAATTATGTTCTTATTTTTAAAGATCAAACAAACGGTGAAATTAAAGTTGAGCTAGAGTCTATGTACGGGAACCAAAGATCCATTGATTGAAACCATAAAATGATGGACACCTTGGTTTAAACGTGACCGGATTAGTTAGATGAACAACGCCGTGGATGCCCAAAAAACATCCATACTCCAAGAATGATTAAAAAGGATGGTATGTAATTAAGGCTCTGTATGTTTCATGTAGATCAATGGTTTCGATTTCTCATAATGAATTGAGTATGAAAAAGTTGATTACCAATGCAAACGAGAACGCATTTAAATACTCCATTTAAAGAAGTTAAGATATGGTCCGAAAGATTTTTGGTACCGAATAATAACGTCTGTTGAAACCTGAATACATCGTTATATACCCGAAATGAAGCAACGATCGAAACAATCGACTTAGGCTGGTACAAAGGCTCCGAAGAAGGTAAAGACCCTGTATTTGACCATAGAAGTTATGACTCTTTTGAAGCTGCAGTGGAATTCTAATCGACTATCTTGAAAAAGCTAAAACGGTAAGAGGCAAATACGATGCGTCTCTTTTAGGTTAACTATTAAACTGCTAAGATTGAGCTAACACTACAGAATATCTGCATCAATTTTTGCAGACTATAAGGGAATTCTATTTTGAAGAAGTGAAAAATTTTGCCTGAATAAGAAATGTGATGAGGAAAAATGTGAAAATGGCGGGAGGTATTCTGAAAATTTATAAAAACTGGTATGCAACGAAATATTCCTGTAACAACGTACAAAATATATTTTCTAAGGATATTACGATTCCTTACACCAGACTAAAGTCAGATTTTTGTCAATTATTTGTTTTAAAAATAATATATTGCTAACTAAGTCAATTCTCGTTGACAGACTATAATTATTATCCATAAAATATTGATACAGAATGTGAAAAACAAAGAGTATTTTCATGCAATGCAGAGATCGGTAGCGTAGAGTTACGTTGGGTGTTTTTCTTTCAATATAAACTCCTAGCTTAGGATTACATTGTTTCAAAATTTATCACGGTCACAGGAAAATTAGATTTTAGAAAAGTGCAAAAGCAAGAGAAAGGTAAGTAAAAATTTCACCTCGATAAAAAAAATTCTATCTTGTCAATTCTACCGTTGGGAGTTTGGTACACTTAACACCCATATTATAGTTTACGTTGAAGAAAGGCTTTACAGCGTTTTATCGTTTTGACAAGAAAGTCGGTGCAATTTAAGTTTCTCAACTATTTTAAGGTTCCTATCCAATAAAGATTTAGGAGAGATGCTTTAAAATTGTCAATGGTTCTTGAAACACTAAGAACGACGTATTTATTGAATCTATTCCATTGGGTAACATCAAAAGAAACAAACGTACATATCCACCAAGGTTATATACAAAATACGAAGCTAGGAGAATGTGGAAACGTGTGAGTCGAATAGAGTAGGTATACGAATTGTAGGCCAAAACCCCATGGACATTCTTTTAATTCTTGCAATTCAAGGAAAATTTGGTGGAGCCTGTTGTTGATTAACTTAATGCCTTGAGGTCGATTGACCTCTCACCACATTAATTTGCGTATTCTATGTACATGTGTCGACAACTAAGTTGCCATCATCAGTTGATAATTAAACAGTGTCACACCTGGAAACTACGGCAAAAACCCGCACGAAACAAATTCCGTACACGATCTGTACCGACGAAAGCCAAACCGTACATTATTGTGAAACAGTGTGCCAAACCCACAGTGTCGCACATGAAAAACTACGGTAAAAACTCGCACGAAACAAATTCCGTACACGATCTGTACCGTCGAAAGCCAAAACGCACGCTGCGCCAAAACGCACAATGTGCAACGTTTTTTCGGCTGGGAATGTGATGGCGACTGTTTTTTTGGTATAGTCATGGAATTATCTTAATCGATTTTCTTTAAAAAGGAAAAACTATTACAGGAGCATACTACGCATCAGTACTTGACAATCTGAAGGCAGAAATTGTGCAAAAACGGCTACATTTGCAGAAAAAGAAAATCCTGTTTCACCAAGACAACGCCCCTTCTCATACCTCAGCGGTCGCCATGGCGAAAATCCAAGTCTGAACCTTACTCTCCAGATCTAGCCCCAAGCGACTTCTTTTTGATCCCTCATCTAAAAGTTGCGCTCGGAGGAGAGAGATTTTCGTCAAATGAGGAGGCTATCACCTTTGTGAACAATTATTTTGCAAAGAAAAACGCCGAGTACTATTTGGACGGGTTAAAGAGATGGGAACATCGTTGGGAGAAGTGTGTAAAATTACAAGGAGACTATGTAGACAAATAAATATAAATTTTAAGAAAGAAAAAAATGTCTTGTATCTTTGTTAGTTCGGAAAGTTTTCAGACCACCTTCGTATTTACTGTTTGTTTCTTTCCAGTGACATTTAATTCGAAACTTATCATACACGACGAAACTTATGCCACGTCTTATATATTTCATGAAATTGGCTTTATATTTCAGAAATGTATCCACCTTTTCTGAGACACACCATCCTACTTTATAAAGTTATCTTACGAAACACTCTCAATCCATATTTTATTTGTTTTTAAATTTTTCGACAGCAGTAATTGACATTTCCATATTGGATTTATTTGAAAATAAACTCCTTTTTTAAGCTATCGTAATAATTGATACAGACGTGCGATGAGAAGTAGTTAATTAAATTTGATCTAAAGAGAGATACTACTTAAATGTGTAACTTTCGTACGTCTGTACCAGACACGATTCATCTATTTGCAGAGTTTTAATGAAATTTCTGCCATAGAGCTTAATTGCTCTTTTTCAACCGTTAAATAAATACGAGTGCACATAAGATACGAGAATCCTACGGTCGTACAAGGAATTACGCTTCGTATTAACGCTCCAGATCTTTACAGACGTAACAAAATGTGAAGGACTAGAGGGAAATGAAATATTTATACAGAGTTTCATTAAATATATGTTTCATTTTGCGGCTATCTGTCATGGTTATATTCGTCAATATTGACGAATATCTCAAATAGATAAAATGCCTAATAAATAAACGTTTTAATTAGTTAACAAAATATAATCTTTTTAGTCGTTTTATGTAGGGGGCGTTGATATAATGTTATACTGACTGTAACTTGTAAGAGGTCGGTAGAAGCGACAGTAGGCATTATGTCATTTATGTAATTCAAAGACGAGCATCTGCAAGTGCAGACGGTCAGAATTATTTCATTTTAGCGTTCCTTTGGACGTGGACGTGTTAATAACTAGTGCGACATCTCCTGCTTCTTCACAACGCTATGGTATACTAATTTTAAAGGCGTTTAACCAATTTCATTTATGTAAAAAGCCAAGAAAGGTATTAATCAATAAAGGCAAAAATTTGGTTTTGGCGGAATTTTCTGTTTGTGCTTTATCGTGGATCCAGATGCGACGCTGTGATTAATAGCTTGCTCACAATGACGAATTATTTGTCGAAAGTAATCTAGTCTAGTATCTAGTAAGATTTTTTGCCGTTTTTTGGTAGGAGAAGTTATCCAAAAACACGCCTACAAGTGTGATCTTTCACAATTATACGTGGAACATAATATCATTCAAATGCCCACCATGACCAAGTCTGCAAGCATCAATTCGAATATCGAAATTTTCACTTAAATATTGTTCTTTAGATTATTAATTGCCCGTGTCTTGTTAACGTACTCAACCTCACACAAGAATCTATTGGTGTGAGATCATATAACCTTGGAGACCAAATCTGCATTTTATGAAATTACACGTCCAAAAAATTTCGATCGCAAAAGTATAATGTAATTTCGAGCTGTGTGACATGTAGCACTGTATTACTAGAAATAGACATCAAGAGCATCAATATGATTTACTGATCATAAAAAGTCACTCAACAGTAACTGGTATCGCTCAGCATTCGCAATAACAGCATTTCCCCATCATCTTCGAAGAACAATGGTCCAGGAACACCATTTGCCCAAAATACACACGAAACAGAAAGTTTTTGTGGGTATAGAGATTTCTCATGAACAACGCGAGAATTTTCGTCACTCCAGACACGATAATTTTGCTTATCGACGAGTCCATCCATTATGAAATTACGAGGATGGTCCAATAAGTACCCGGCCAGACTTAGAGATGACGGTAGTTGTTTGAAAAATATCACTGTATTAGAAAGTACACAATCTAACATATAAAGCATATGTTTCAAGTCTGTTTAGTATTTGTTTGGCAACCATCAATAGTGAACGTTTTCACTGAATTTGTAAGAATGGAGAAAATTGGTTATCGTTACGTGATATAATACTTCTATTTGAAAGGCCTCAGCCCAACCGATATAAAACCTGAACTGGATTCTACTCTGGGTGATTCTGCACCCTCGTTTACAACGGTGAAATATTGGGTAGCAGAGTTTAAACGAGGCTGTATGAGCTGCCAAGACGAGCATCGATTAAATGAGATGACGACTCCAGAAATAGTGAAGAAAATCCACAAAGTGGTACTGGACGATAGTCGTCTGAAAGTGCACGAGCTAGCAGACATAGTAGGCATTTCAAAAAGTGCGGTACATCACATATTATCTGAAAATTTGGACATGAAAAAGCTGTGTGTGCAAGATGGGTGCCGCGTTTGTTCACACACGAACAAAAACAGTGTCGTGAAGATGTTTCAATTGAGTGTTTAGCGAAGTTTCAAAGCAACAAACCAGAATTTTTGCGCCGTTTCATAACCATGGATGAAACATGGGTTCATCACTTCACACCCGAGGCAAAAGAACAATCAAAACAATCGACTCAAAAGGGAGAACCGGCTCCAAAGAAACTCAAGACCGTTTCATCTGCAGGCAAGGTCATGGCATTGGTTTTTTGGGATGCGCGTGGAATAATTTTCATTGCCTATCTTGAAAAAGGAAAAACTATCAACGGCGAGTGTTATGCGAACTTATTGCAACGTTGTGTTGTTTCATCAAGGCAATGCACCAGCTCACAAATCCGTTATCGCAATGGCCAAAATTAATGAATTAAAATTGGAATTGCTACCTCATGCACCCTATTTGCCAGATTTGGCCCCCTGGGATTATTTTCTGTTCCCAAACTTGAAAAAAGGGCTCGGCGATCAAAGATTTTTCAACGATGAAAAAGTGTTGTAGGCAGCAAGACAGTTCTTATTATAAAAAGGGTATCGAACTTATTAAACATCGCTGAGAATGTGTATAGAGATGAAAGGAGATTATGTATATTATTTATTATTATATATATAAATATATTTCTTTCCAAAATTTTTGTGTTTGTGTTTGTCACTAAGCAAAATTTGGCTTGGAAACAATGAATCTGTTGTTCGTTGTTGTTGTACCAGTTGCCTGAATATGTTTTCGTCATAAACATTTTATTTCATCGAAATATACCGTAGTTTTAATTTATTTCCCATAAAATGCTGCAAAAGAAAGTAGACGCATCATTAAAAGCACTCATTTTTGTTTATTGTTTTGCTTCGGTGTCACAATCATTGTGTTTTTTAAATAAAATATTTAATAAACAAACCATTCGACACAAAACCCTAGATAATATATTTGGAAGCCTTTTAGAACAGTACGACAATGGTACGCCATCTGCTGTGATGTTTGATTTCGTTACATCAGGCTTCGCACGTGATTTGATCATATATTGTACCATTCTGTAACCGAATGGACTGTACGCTATTCATGTTTATTTCAACGATCACACAGCAAAATCTGGAAAGAGGTTGCGTTACTGTTAAAAATTATCATTTAGTAATTTTAATAATTAGCCATATAAAGTTATCTTTTACAATACACATGAAACAAAACAAACGAAGCTAGCATTCAAAGATTAAATCGCGAGAACCAGTTAGAGATAAGTGAAACACCAAAAAATATTTACTTTCTTTATACAAATATTCGGCCAAAAGCGAACATATCACGTAAAAAAAAGGCTGTATTTATCACAGCGACTGTTTCCCAAAACAAACGAAAATAAAAATTTCGAAATTCCAAATCTGTATGAAACCAGTGCACTGACAGTAATCCGTTGATGGGTGGCCGTTTGAAAATACATATTTTACCTGTATTTTTGTTTTTTGCTCGCTTTAACTTAACTTCGTTCTGGCACTGGTCGAAATTGACCGAATAATTTTATTAAAAGCGTTCGCCATAGTTTGGTGAAGTTTCACCTTTGTCGAAAAACATTCAGCATAGTTTAAAGTCTTTTTTGTTTTGCAATTGATGGCAGTATATTTTCAAAGTATCCAATTATTAAAGCTGCATTTTATTTAATGAATTGTTTTCGTAAATTAAGTATAGTTTTCAAACAACAGATCATAATGTACGTATGTAGGAATTGCTTTAGAGTTATTACCGTTACATAACATGGTTTACTAGATCTATGATTTATATTGAGTTACATCAGATTTTCGAAAAGTTCGTAACAATTTTAACAGAGAATTTCATAAACAAATTGAACAATTTATTAATAATCACAGAGCGAAGTAACTTGTTTACAATAACCCAGCTATCGCATTTTTCATTCCTTTTTATCTACTAGGCAGATAATAACATTTCTTTGAGTGAGCAAAAATGCCTAACCCCACCATCGAAGACGAAACTCACCTCTCATGTTTGTGAGGCCCCCACCTACCAAAAAACCTTAATATGTTAAGCGAACATTTCATCTCAGAACCACTGTTTGCATTACTTCAGGATGTCACCTCGTAATTAGCCTCCATTAGCTGCCACCATTGCTAGGGTCTCACTCTTCTTCGTTCGCAGCGCCTTCCTGACGAACCTGGATATCTCCTGCTAGCAGTTGTTTATAGCAGCATTTCCATCGCGTTATTCAGCATTAAAGGAATTACTTTCTCTTACAGTGCTTCCTAATTCTCGCACTTGAAAGTGTGGTGAGTGTTGTCTTCTGTAGAATTCTTTTATTGCAAAGTCGCGTCTTCTAACCTCTTTCAGAACCTCCTAGAATTTTTTCTTTTCATTAGCCAGTAGATTGGTCGGGGTTACTCGCGCAATCACCAGCACCGCCGGTTCGGAAACCGTACGGAATGAGCTTGAGATTCTAAGAGGCACCACGCATTAATACTATGACTAGTCGCTTCCTATACTTTCCATGAATGATAATAATAATAGTAATGTGAGAAGATAATCCGGAAAAAAACAATTTAGGTGCTTAGGATATGTGTACAGGCTGGTTGGTGACAAGCTTACTAGAAAACCATTCAAGGCTAGGTCGCAGGGAAAAAAGAATTGAAGAAAATCGAGAAAAATTTAACAAGACGAATTAAGGACAGCAGCTACACAAATATAGAGTGGACTGTAATTAAAAAAACAAATCTCTAACATAGAAAAATCATTGCTTCCCTCTTTCGTTCAACACATGAATGTATTGAAAGAAAAAGCGAAAATGCGTCTATCTCGCTGGTCGGCAACAAAGTTCTCAGAGCGTGTATAGACAAACACTCAGCGGTTTGCCGAATAAATGAATATTAAAAATCATTCAAATGTTATTAACACCCTGTCTACTACATATGTTTCAGAGATTCACTCATCGTCAGGTAAACTTGTGTTATTAACGATAATAAAAAGAAAACGCTCTGGGAGCTTTGTTGCCAACCAGCGAGATAGACACGTTCTCGGTTTTTCCTTCAATACATTATTATGTTGTACGAGAGGGGCAGGCAATGTTTTTTCATTATTTTTCTATATCGAAAAGATACGATAAAGTCTTCAAAGGAATCGTTCGTTAATAACACAAGTTTACATGACGATGAGTGAATCTCTGAAACATATGTATTAAACAGGGTGTTATTAATATTTGCATGATTCCGTTTAACATTCATAGCTCTGACGGGAAAAGTCGAAACAATTACAAAGGGTTATACTAAATGATGGATGGACTTAAGAATAAGTTCGTAAGTTATCTGCTTCTGGGTTTCCGGGCTGGAACCGCGTGACTTGTATATCTGAAGACGTTTTCGTACCCATTTGTATGTAGTAGTAGTTCAGTAGTAGTTCAGCCCTGAAGATGTCCCATACAAACGGGTACGAAAACGTCGGCAGATATACAAGTGACGCGGTTTCAGCCCGGAAACCCAGAAGCAGATAGCATGGACCATGACCACGGAAGTCTACGTACCAGATTAATTTCGTAAGTTCTTTTCATTCAATTTTAATAAAATGATTTACTACATCTTTGTTAGTTTCATTAATTTTGTAATATTTCCTATTTGTGCTTAGGTAGTTAAAATAAGTTTAGGTTCATAAACAACTTTAAAAATCTAAATTATTATTTTCCATACATGTGAAAGAACAAAGATGTATATTAGATGTCTATTACTCATTCATTTGTAAAGAAGGATATCATAAATTACCAATAATGTGTAGGTCGTTTTAATCTCACACTTATCTTTTGAATTACAAGCGTTTAATTATTCTTAATGTTAGAATATCTAAAACAAGATGAATATACTTGAGAAATCTTGATCATATTAGCACCTAATTAGATTATATTTGACACCTGATAAGTTAATTTGAAAGACATAATTACTTGATGTAAATTATAAATTTATACCGCGTGTACAATTTCTAAAATAACTCAAAGAGGCTAAATTTAAACCATCCGTCAATATAGAATCGAAGGGCAATTTATCTTTTTATAAAATCGCGCGCGTGTTCGTAATTGCTAATGTTTCTCTTTACTTGTTATAAGTATAAACACAGACCTCATTTCCCTTTAATATTTCTGTTTAAATTATAAAGGAAGGCTACGTTGTTATCCTAATGTTACTAAGAATTATAGAACTTGAATAAAGGAGGGAAAAACAATAGAAGACGATAATTTAAATCGTTAACAAAAAAAATGCGTGAAGAATTGTTAGATGATTCGCTCGTTTTCGATTTAATCATAAATTGTTAAAAATAGATTGATTGATCGATTGATTTATTTAGTTAGCATTTCTTATTGCTATTTAGTATAATAACAGGTTTTCCAATAAGAGTGATATGATTTCTTTAAAAAAAAACACACTTATTGTTAAGAAAATTCAAAAGTTTTTTATTTAATGTGAAGTACAATCGATACAATTAAGTTCTAAATAAAACGTCATTCAAATGGCCTCCATGACTTTTTCTGCAGAAACGAATTCGATGAACCCAATTTTCGAGCACTTTTTCCACTAAATCTAGTCAATATTGACTTGTAAAGCTTGAAGAGAGTCTGGTTGATTTCGATAGACCAATGACTTCAAATAACCCCACAAGAAATAGTCGTTGTGCAATGTGGACAAACATCACCTACTGCAAGAGTCATTTCTTCGAAGCACTGGACGTTCGTGGCTTTCCCGGCCTCTTAGCATCCTCCACAGTTAAATTTTCCCTTTGGAATTCTTTATACCGCCTGAATATCGTTGTGCGATACAGACAAACATCACCTAGTGCAAGAGTCATTTCTTCGAAGCACTGGTCTATGTTTAAATCACGCACGAAATTATAACGCAAAACTGCCCTCATCTCATTTCGTGACTACCATGCCATCGTAAGCACTGTACACTCTCACTGCTAATGAATAACTGAGCCCATCGAGATGGCGCGGCGGCTACTATGCACGTATGAGCATGTCTCAACATACAGCAGCAAGCAGCTTCCTACGATTCATTGTTGTGTCATATTGCAAAACTTTCCTAGTACCCTTTGTATACGCACACTTATAAAAGGAATATAATGGATCGCCATGTAGTAAACGTATGCATAATAAATAACTTGTTTTAATTTAAAGGAAAGAAAAATAAACAAAACAAATTATCTAATAATTCAACTATATTCTATGTGAGACTGAGAGGCTAATAAATCATGCATTATCCTTCGCCTTCTAGATAAAAATGTACACGTCTTCTGTTGCAAAATATTCCTCCATTCACAGTTCTGTATTTACGATACACATATACAGATGCATACACACACACACACACATATATATATATATATATATAAGGTCAGATTTTATATCTACATATGTATATAGTGCTATTTTACAGCGGTCGTTAGCAAGTTGTGACGTAGTAATGAATCTTGCGGCGCCAGTAGGTTCTGGATAAAATTGAAGCGGGGGTAGTTTTTCTCTGGCCGTGATCCGAATGAGTTTACAGTACTTCGCTGTGGGGGAAACCCTTTCAGTTGTAAAAATCGTTTCGGTGTTTCATCTCCTTTTACCCTTATTTTTCTTTTCTCTCCCTCTCTCTCTTCCTCTCTCTCTCTCTCTCTCTCTACGTCTCTTCCTCCTTTTCTATACGTGGAAAGTTCAAAAAGTTCTTGGAGAATGTAAATAAAAAGGCATCGAATTAAATTACTCAAAAAGTCTGGAATCCATTTAAGTTAAAACTTTTTTATGTACGATACTTCCGCTCTAGGGAAAGGCTTTTCGTTAAGAGTCACTGGTATCTGATTCAAACGAATGTATGTATTACTACTACAACACATTTCATTTCACCTATCGACAGCCGTTTCTAAACTTGGAAATAAAAAGAATCGACAGTCCTAAATCTGCAATATGCAGAAGGTGTGGTAAAATACAAAATGCCATCAGTATTCAGGAAATATTCTCCTAGTCGAATGCTAATCCTACTAATATGCACAAAATCTGACACATATCATTTACATCGTTATTTGATTATTACATTCCACTTCTTACCGCGCAAGCGTTTACTTTATAAACTAAAATCTCCGATAGTCCGCTCTTCGGCCACTCAACACAATTGCTAAAAACTAAAAAGCTGATATTAGTTCTTACTACCAATTTAATCGAACTCATGAAGCTACACAGGGAATCAGAAAAATCTACCTACCCATGATAGGAACAAGTAATAGTGCGTTGCCTAGTAACATTCAATAGCAACAACATACGATGGTGCAAAAGTCTTCGATAAATCTTTGTGCTTTTTGAACAAATTTGTGTGTAAAAAATACATTTAGATTGTATAACATAAGTATGCCGAGACTGACGTAAATACTTATGATGACCTCATTTTTGAGATCATTTCCTGTCGCTAGTTACCCGGAGGATTATTCAACGTTACTAATAAGTTATCCTCACCGTACAATGAGAAGATATTTACCTTCTCTTTATCAACAAAACACAGCTATAATTACATAACTTGTTGAAATGAAAAATTATGTATTTATATATTGGATGGATTTTTTACAATACAATGTAGAGTGTAAAAAACAGACAAACTCTACATTCACATTTAAATTCTGTAACCATTAAGGTTTACGATGTACACGAAAATATATCTGCCGAATTCATACACGATCGTCTTTATAACTTATTATGTAAACGAAGCATTCGGAGCATGTATAGTTCATAACATAGTAGTACAAAAACACATTATTTTCGAAGATAGAAGATTTGAATTCATGTAGATATAGTAATAATATAATATATATATATATATTATTATATATTCTATTACAATTATATTCCATAATAATTAAATATAATTTCGATTAATTTTTAAGGTAACTATTCTTACAATACGATTTTATGAATAGCGTATATATAAACATGTTTTAGTATAAATGTAATAACCTAATTGTTTAAATCTAAATTTTATTTTAATGTAATATTAATGTTGCATTCGATATATTGTAATGATGATTGATTGTTTCACACCAAATCATCACATCAGGCTTTTAAATTAGTAGAATAACTATAATAAATATAAATTTAATCGCTTCACCGAACATTCTATACTGGCATTAACTTAAAAAAAATCAAAAGATATGCTTAAAGTATTAAATCTAGAAATTAAAATTGCAATTATAAAAAATAGTACGCAAAATGCAGTGTGAAAGGTAATTCCTCACGTTTCAAATATACAGTTTTTTAAATAATGTCCAAACGGCAAGAGAGAAAAAGCAGTGTTAGAAGCTTCTTCTTACCAGATCGATAATGTAAACAAACTCGTGTGCTATTTGAATCGCACACTATGCACACCATCGTTCGGTTTTTTTTAATGAAACATACAAGAGTTCTATTTCTTGTTTAATATCGCTACGGCTCGACTAAAAATGTAGAGCAATAATTGCGATTTAAATCGTAAACTTTTTTGTGGTAATATTTGTACAAAATCCTAAAGATTTAGATATGCACAATGTGAACAGTCCGTGACTATGTGCCAGATGGTCTGACTGGGGAATCTACAGCTACAACTCTAGATTCTGCTCCATCTGATCGACATAAGGCATTTTCCATGTCCTGTACGAAATTTAACTTTACCCGTACAGAGCGATGTAGTTGGTGTCCGTTGGAACCAGAAGAAGGATTATTTATTCTGCAGATTGTGTCCATACCTCTCCATTGTTCCACAGCATTGTAGTTGTTTGCAAACACACTGACTGTTCTAAGGGGGATGTCTCGATTTCAAACGTGGGGAATATCTTTATGGATTGCTAGGATATCATTGGATATATAATTGTGCGATGTTCCCTAAATAAGCCTGAGAATCGTCGAATATCGGATAAATTGATATTGCTTTGAACAGAAAGCCAACGGGTACGAAGAAGGAATTGATCTAAAAGTGCCCGTCTTATTTAACTGGGTGTCTATTCTGAAGACACGTGAGCTATTTAACCAAATGGGTACGCAGTACTTTGCAGTTGTGTTTCGTAAAGTGGCTGCGTTGGCGTCTAAGCTTATGCTCTTTAGTCTGAGTTGCCGTTAGCGTTCGTAAGACGATGTTTAATGTTAACTTTCAGTTAAGAATCACTCCTAAATATTGAGGATAACTATTGTATTTAAAAGCTATGCCTTTGACAATTATGTTTAAGTTATCTCTTACTCGTTAATTTGTTAAATAAGTGTAGAATATTTGTGTTTTATTAATATTAGAACATAATATCCAATTCTTAAACAACTTGCTCGGATTAATTAGGTCTTCCTTGACGACAATGAAAATATTACCTCTTGTACAGAATTAACGTACGATAAAGGTCGTCCGTTGCATTTTTCAGCTTCAAAATATTGTAACAATTTATAAACAAAGTTTTTGCAATTAGAATCGTGCGCCTGACATGATTATACTTAAACTAAATAACGAAAGTAAAAGCTGCCTACGTAGGTTACCTAAGTATAAACTTACAAGGATGAAGAAATAAATATGACAAATTAACTGTTAGAACAATAACAAATAACAGCGGTAAAATACGACGAATATAACAATATCGGAACCGTACAAAAGACATACCTTATAAGTCAAAAGTCAAGACACTATTTTATCTGTATACGTGACACATATGTGCATAATACACATGCTCTGCATACGTCTGTTTCTATTTTTTCACGATTACTTGACAAGACGTAGCGTATAACTATTAAAAAAAACCTTTAGGCACTTTCTTTCTTCAACATATGTAACTACCGATGAATTAGACAAATGTGAGTATATGTTCGTATTTTGCAGCGTTATTGATATACCGGTAAACTTTCGTGATTCCAACTTTAGTTAAAATTATGTAATAGTGACGTTAAATTTCCTCAAAGTATTTAAAAATAAATGTCGAACCAGAAATTGCGCAACTAGTAGGAATATAATTTTCCAAATAAATGCACTGTTTACACAAATACGTGAAAATTGTTGTGCCGGTAACGCCCTCCTTTCTGATTTTGTAAATAGTGAAACCAATATTAAAGTAGAACACTTACTTTATCCAACAATTTCGCTGAATATGTCAATTCCATTGAAACCGACATTACTTGCCAAAAATATTTTTTTATTAATTGATTGCTCTACCTCCATTCTATCTAGCAAATTACCAAGCATTTAGTTACATTTACGAAAACGGATAAAACGGAAACAAAACAGAAACACTAAATGGTGTTATTAATACATCATACATCATTAGCACGTTAAGGTGATATTCTGCCCGGCACTTATCAGAAGTAAAAGCAAAATATCGCTTGAACTAAATCGATTCCTGCGTTAAATTATACATACATATTGACCAAGTGCGGTTTCGTAACGTGTTCATTAAATAAACATGCGCCGGTTACAGGTTTCAGGTTAGCGATCTGTTTGTAGCAAGCGAAATTGCCCTTCAGCTATTCAATGCAATCGCTTCGACCGTTTGTCGGTTGAATTTTTTAGCGAGAGGCAGAGACCGTGGTAAATTGCAAATAGGTCAGATAAGTCGTTGCCAACGCCAACCAACGGTACTTTGTGCCAACCCAGCTTTAGAACAGCTGTAACAGAAAACAAAAACGGATCTGGGTAAATGTTTATATTAGAGTTGTGAATTCCATCGTTTTTTTTTCTTTCTTTCTACCTAACACGATTTTAGATTATTTTTGATGGGTGAATTCTGATTTATAATGTATCACTTGCATAAATATTTTTCTCTCCTGGAATTAAATAAGTTTAACATGAAAAGAATATGTGGTAAATAAAGAACCAGATCCTGCAGCTAGTAATCGATTCCTTCTGTTTTGCCTCAACGACTTTATTTGGTATAAAACAGGGGTATTTTAGATGGAATGCGAAGAAAAATTTGAGCGTATAAAAAGACTGGATATAATGCAACATTAATATTTGTTATTGAATATATAAAGAAAATAACGAACAATAAATGAACAAGAAGTATAATCGAATGAAGAGCTAGTATAGTATAGTGGAGCTGGAGGACAAGATGACATCCAGAAAATCGCCAAAGTGCCTAGCTGTGCATAGAGAAAGATGGTGATACTATGTATATATATATATATATATATATATATATATATATATACTTTATAAATAAAGAAGCTTCCATAACAGCTTACCATGCGCTCTTTCATTCTAGATTGAGCTATGAAATTCAGTTGTGGGGCGATTCAGCATATGCTGATGATATTTTCATACTACAGAAGAAGACTGTCCGAGTAATGGAAAATGAAGACCGGTTTACTGACTGCAGGGATTTATTTATAAAAAACCGAATAATGTCCCTTCCAGCTACACATACCTATATAAACATTTACTTAGAGCTAAGTTAGAATTGCACGTACTAAGCGTTATTATTCTTCTTCTCAGTCATCTTATTCATTGAAATAAAATACCACGGAAGTTACTGGTGATCTATGCACTGCACACGAAACGATCATTCAATTTATTAAATTTCATTTGTGAAAGTGATTTAATTTCAAAGTAATTTTAATGGAACCTGTAATTGATAAACTTAATCACCGAAAGTTGATATATAATCCCTTTCCACAGTAATTTTCGTGTTCTGTATACGTATTTCGACAACTAAGTTGTCATCATCAGCAGATAATTAAACAGTGTTGCACCTGGAAAACTACGGCAAAAATACCCGTACGAAAAACAAATTTCGACGATCTGTACCGTTCAAAGTCAAAACGCACACTGAGTGTTTTAATGTGGAAAGGGGTTGTATATCAACCTTCAGTGATTATGATTTGATTTCAATATCAATTAAGCTATATATTTTCGCAAGTATTCAACTACAATTATATCTCTATTTATTGTCGTGATATGAAACACTTTTAAGACGTTATAGAACACTTATTGTAATTACGATTCAGCCTAAATTATTACAGAATTGAATTCAGCCATTATTTACCTATAATTTTCTAACTGTTATAAATAAGCTTATAATGTATCAATTAAACAATAGTTCAAAACTAAAAAATATTGATTTACGTTCCGTGCCATGTAGCCCTCACATTTACACAAAACCCACACCTATTCTGACCCGAGTTAAATCCAAACTATCAGTAGTTGAGCCCTGAAGATGTCCCAAACGAGTGGGTACGAAACGTCGGCAGTTATATACCAGTGACGCGGTTCCAGCCCGGAAACCCAGAAGCAGATACAATTATTATTATTATCTTAGCTTACTGAAATATTTCGTAACCGTAAATTAATAGAAAATGCATTTTAGACAAGGTGATAATGGCGCGTCTTTGTGGACTTTTTAAAAATAGGTTGGTTAATTATTGTGAGTGCACATGGTATTCTCACAATATGAACATAACAACATATATACTTTTTCTTTTATTTTAATATAAACTCTAACAATTTATATAAAAAAGATATTTCGATTTTTTTTCATTTATATTACCTTAATATTGGATCCACGAAGATTTATACGTAGACGATGATAATTGCTAACGCTTCAACCGACTGCATTTTGGGATAAGGCGTTATACGACAGCTCGATCGTTAGTGCTCTCGTAAACCCCGTTAACCTCCCGAACATTGTTTCCCTAGAGTTTCGTTTAACCCGTCCCGCTTTCATACTGTAGACATGCTACGTAGCAGACGACGACTGGCGGCAAGCAGAGTCTTTTCTTGAACGCAATACCGGCACTAAACTTAATATCGGTACCGCAAAAAGGGCGGTCCATTGTAAGTGACACACACGCACGCACCTAAACACGTATATTTTATGGACGACGAAATTATTCTTTCCCTACCTTTCTCAAACCGACAATAAACCAATTTATGCAGGTTTCGGTGGCCAGGGAATAATCCCACGTCGTAATACAACTCTATGTGAAATATAATTGAGACAAAAGTTAGGAATTATTCCCCGGAGGAAGCTGTAGTATTAGAAATATTATGCACAATGCTTGGAATAATATATGGCACTTGTATTTAATTTGGTACAAACTACAATATTAGTAAGATAAATTTATTAAAGATAATATCGATTATTTATTTTGCAATAATCTACGTTATAGGTCTTCAGTTCATTCTTGAAAGTTTGCTTTCGAGCAGTTACAGTCTCTTTTTTCTAGAAATATTTCGTTCAATTTTCAATAAAAATAAAAGTTTTTATACAGTAATGTGCATAAGTAAATGACCACTTGCAAAAAATTCAATTCTTTACAATATTATTTGCATATTTAATATTACTGCACTTTTACGCTCAAAGTAAAGTTCTAAGAATTGAAAGCGCATTGTTAAAGAAAAAAATAAGTACTTTCTGTGGAAATATCCTTAATTAATCCTATTTGGGTAATCTGTTTTTATCGATGGTTATTTCGTAACCTGCTTAAAAAGAGTTTGTAAACAATGTGGCGTAGTATATCACTGAATTAATATTTTTCTAATATTGCGAAGCAATACTGAAGTTACAAAACGCACACTGTGAACAGCGTGCGTTTTGGCTTTCAACGGTACAGATCGTGTGCGGAATTTGTTTTCGTGCGGGTATTTTGCTGTAGTTTTTCGGATGCGACACTGTTTAATTATCTGCTGATGATGAAAACTTAATTGTCGAAATACGTATACAGAATACGAAAATTAAAGTAGAAAAGGGTTATATATCAACCTTCAGTGATTAAGTTAATCAACCACAGGCTCCATCAAAATTATCTTAAAAATTTTACTTCGAGACAAGCCCGTACTAGCATATTAAAGTTATATATCGTCATAGTTATTCTATTGTGTCATTAATATCTATAGACGGTGTGTTTTATTGCCTTATTTGTCTACAAATGTTAATTGTGCCAGATATAGAGTGTTACTAATCTCGAATTGATCTGTAGGCCCTCAGTATAGCCAGGGCGACTATTTGTTACATATTTTATTTCAACGTACACATATTTTAGCAGAACCTGCAAATATTTTATATGAACATACTAAGAAAATATGTATTTAAACGTGGGTGCGACAGCGAAGGAATTTGTATAATAGCTGACATATTTATTTGACTTATCGGTGATTAATAAATCGATTGAATGTAATAGTATTAACTGGGTTTTCTTTTAGTACTATCTGGCGTAATTTGTGTCTTTTGTAACCTTTCATGGTCCTGAATTTTTCTTTTTTCCCAAGAGTACGTATTACGTATCCCCCACACGCATTTAAGATCCCAGGGAATCAATGTTGTGGCACCTTTTTAAGATCTTTCTATGGAAATCCCTGCCTCCCCATTCGCCGAATTCATACTGGCTAGTTTCGTCTTTAGAACTAGCAGATGATATTTTGGTAAGCAATATTGGCTTTTGTATTAATATCTACACTGTGGTGTAGCGAAGGGCATTACAATATGTATAGGTTTGAGCTTGTCTATACATGGCTGGTATTATACAGTTTTACCTATTAGCCGTCACAAAATAATACTTGCTACAAGATATATGATATTCTGTACGCCTGTTTAAAAGCACCTGTCATATTTGCGATTGTGTTGGTTATGAAATAGTTATTATTATTTGATTTTAACGCCTTGTAATATTCAATTTAATTATAAAATTCATCATAAAACCAATTCATTACATTTACAAAATAAAAACTAAGTACATTTTGCAACTTTCTCATCTAAAACCCCAGTCATGAAAAACCTGTATCTAAAACATATATTCTGTTTTTATCAAAGTACCGAATGTTAGGCATTAATTTTACAAGCAAATAAAACAGGTTTTATAATGACGGAATATACTTTATTTATCACTGCTTACCCAATATAAGAAAGTAATTTTACTGCTGTACGAAAAGCGTACTCTTGCAAGAAAGTTTCAGTAAAACGAGGGTAGTGTATCTGAATCGTAAATCTGCAAGAGGTGGCCCCCGCGGGCTTGCGAACATGTGGCTTGGCAGTAAACACGTTTTAGATAGTGGCGAAGCGACGCCCGGGCATTTATGTAAATTCATCCCCAAAAGAACAAAAGGGGCTTTCGTTGAGACCATTTTCTAAAACTAAGTCGAAGTGTTTCAAAAATTTTTTTCAAGATGTAATGAAGCTAGAGGATTGATTGTTTTACTTTAAATGTTTTTATTACGAGAGTTTAGATATCAAAATTATAGTGATAACAATTGGAATTTAGAAATTATAAAACGTTTACGATTAAACAACATTTTTGAAAAGAAATTATTTATAAAAATAACAAGTGATAATAACCAAAAAATAAACTCATTCAACAAACTTGAAAAAACGTTCATAACATCAAAGTTTTGTGTATAACTGAATGAATTTCGAGAATTTACGATCTCCTGTTTTCTCCATGGACGTACATATTAGAATACTATCGACAGCTGTAATTTACGAATCTCTTTAAACTCCATAGATTCCATTATGGAAACAGATGTCACAACTAAACCTGTAGTTGAAAATTTAAGTGCAGAAAGTATTAAATTTTAAGGTGACCTACAAAAATCTTTTGCTTTTCAATACTTATTCCATGAATTCGAAAGCATATAAACATTTCAACAACCTTTCAAGTAAAGTTGTTAAGAATTTATATTAGTCAATGGCTTTTCATATTCGAGGGAAAATTTTTGAAGATTAAGACCTTCCATGAATTCATAAATGTTCCAGATAATCAATGGCTAAATATATTTACCAGTAAACGTAGAACAAATTTGCAATCACGAATTAAAAATATTGGAATGCTACCGCAAGCAGATATCATTTTATTTTGAAGTTTCTTTAACGCTCCATGGACCTTAGTATCATTAACCCTATTAATTAGGAAGCAAAATACAGAGCATGGAAATTAAATACCTGCGAAACATGTCGGTGAGAAAGAACTAGAACTGGAATCCGTGACAAAAAGAGTAGAAAAGAATCTACTGAATCTAATTCCCCTGACAGCTGACAGACCAGTCAAAAGAAACTGGCAGACGGGAAAGAGGGCGGATGTTAGCGAAAGTATTTTGAAACAAAAAGGAGTAAACATTTATTTAAAAAATGTTGGGAAAAAACAGGATCAGATGGAAGAAAATTATGCAGAAAATTCACAAATAATGTACACACCTCACACCTTAGGGTACAATAAAGAATTGATTATATATAATATATATATATTTATATACGAGGATGACTTAACGAGAATAAAATACTTATTTTAGGGAAAAAAATAGATTTTACTTTTCAACATAATTTTCACAAAATTCCATACACTTATCGCACCGACTATCCAATTTTTTAAGCTTTCTAAAAAGTAATCTTTCAGAAACACATCAAAATAAGCGTTCGTTGCACATATCATCTCCTCATTTATACCAAAACTCTTACCACCAAGACATTTTTTTTAATTTAATGACTATAGAAAATCGCTCGGAGCCAGATCTAGTAAACATGGTGATGTGAAGCAGCAATTCCAATCCTAACTGGATAAATTTAGGGGTTGACATGTCGGGTGAATGAGAAGATGCTTTATCCTGATAGAACAAAAGTTATCCAAACAAAATCGAGATTTATCACTTAAGACGACTCGATTCTAATCCTCTTTCTAGTGCAAACTTTCGTTAAACTATTCTCGCAGTGCAATTTTATGATGTGGTGTTAGAGGTAAAGAAAATGATTGGTACGATCTAAGCTCAAAAGATTTTCTTCGATTTATAGGCGTATGAGGATTCGTTAATTGAACCTTTCTATTACCAATTTTCCTTGTTGACGAGAAACGGTCCCCAAGAGCCACAAGCTGAAGAGCATCTCATCTTCAGGATTAGTGGTGTTTCTTGGACGTTTGCGCCGTTAACGTCGTTAATCCTCATTACTTGCTATCCATGTTCGCCAACACAAAGCAAATATAACGACACTACGTCCTACACTATCAGCAATATCACGAATGGATAACTTTTTCTTCAGTTCCACAACAAAACATGTCAATACATCAGCATAATATTGGTCAGTTATTGTACTTCCCTTTTGTAAGTAGTTAATAAAGATTATGCCTTTTGAATCCCAAATAAAAGTTACCGTAATCTTATTAACCGAGAAAACGATTTTTGCTTTATTCAAATCACGTTCTTCAGAAGAAATCGATTATTTTGACAGTATTTTTGTGTCTGGAGTAAAGTGATATATCCATGTTTCATCTGCGGTAACATATTAACGGAAAATTCTCTTGAACTTCGTTTGACCTTAGCCATATAGACATTTGAAATTGTAACACGGATTCGCATTTGCTCAACAGTGAGCAAACGCGACAAGCATCTTGCGGTTAACTTTTTCATATTTAACTGTTGGCGGAAATTATTGTGTACTCGCTCAATTGAGCTATCTACAGCATTGATTATCTTGCACATTTTTATTTGGAAATTTTTTATCAATAATTTTTGGAGAAGTTATGGAAAAGATCGGGAAGTTCAACATCTTCCGCACTCATATGACTGCTTTTAAAACCAGTGGACCTCTTACAAATCATTCCCATGGGAAAGAGCAGATTCGCCATAATAAAGAACGATCCAAATTGAACTTCGGGATTTGAATTGCACGCCATTTGCTTTGTGAGAATGTTGGAATATACGTTTCGACGGTTAAATGGAAATACATGGCAAATAAATCATGGTGCCTTACAGTGTGCAGCGATGCATAAAAATCATACAAATTTATTATGAAAGCAAGCGATAAATTATGAGTACACTAAGAAAAGTTCGACGACTTCCTGGATGCAATATGTGTGAAGCAAGCATGCAATTCGTGATCTAGTGAGAAAGTTTGAAACAGGTGGTGTGGACAAAGATCTGCTATCGGCTGAAACACCCTCCTAGAGAAAATATTGCTTGAATAAGTGATAGTATGCATGAGAAAGCAACCATGTTAATTCATCACCGTGCACAACAACTGACTGTTTCATAAGGTACTACTCTATGAATTTTAAGAAAAGATTTGCATTTAAATGCGATGAAAATCCAACTGACGCAAAAACTTAAAGAATGGCACATCAGAAACGTCGTACATTAGTAAAATTAGTTTTAAACTACGTAGAAGTTAATGCTGATTTTTTGCAAAAAATTGATATTGAACGATGCAGCTCATTTTCGCTTGATTGACTTCGTTATTCGCCAAAATTGTCGTATTTGGAGCAGCAAAAATTTTAAATTACACAGAAATTAATGCTGATTTTTACAAGAAACTGATATTGGGAGATGCAACTCATTTTCACTTGAGTGGCTTTGTGATTCGCCAAAATTGTCGTATCTGGGATAGCAAAACTTCATATGTTCAAGGCGAATCAATGCATCCCCAAAAATTAGCTGTCTAGTATGCACTATGGGCGGGGAGAATCATTGGCCCGTACTTTTTTGAGGATAGAAATGGTAACGCTGTCACTGTCAATGGTTTACCCCATAGGTTCCTAAACTTTTTAAAGCTATGGCGCCCTTGACTTTCAGATTATTTCCGGCGGCGCCCTTCGTATGAAGCAAAACTGGAGACCTGATAATTTTAAGTCTAAAATCTTATATTTTTCAATTTTTTTTCGTTTTGGCGAGGCAGTCGCGGTCCCTCTAGAGACTCCCCGGGCGTGCGGCACATACTTTGGAAACCCCTGGTTTACCCTATCAAGAAACGCCTTTTTTTCAATCAAGTTAATGACTTGAACGTGAAAGACGTGTGGTTTCATCAAGATGGAGCCACATGTCACATAGCACGTGAAACAATGGCTTTATTTCACACCAAATTTTCTGGCCTCGTTATCTTTCAGAGAGACGCTATCGATTGGCCCTCAGATCTTGTAGTCTAATCCCAATAGACCTTGGACTTAAAGCAATACACCTGCATTATAAAAAATTTCAGTAAAATAATGGTGTCATATCAGCATATTCGTGGAGGACATTTAGCTGATATTCTCCATATCTGAGTGCTCAGTTTGTTCTTTATATTGACAGCAATAAAATTCTAATTGATCTAATATTTTGTTTTTTATTCGGAACATAGACCTTGAAGTTTAGTTTGAATCACCCTTTACTTATGCTTTTTAAGTTTCTTTGATAGTTTTTCCACATAAAGAATAATGTTTAGTTAATGCATTAATGAACAATCTTAAATAGGAGGCTTCTGAAACATTGCTGAAGCCGGCGATATATTCATTACGACGAAAGTGTTGCAAACTCTCTCTTCACGTCATCCATACATATACGAGGGAGCGTTTTTATATTCGCGGAATGCGCAGGTTGTAGAGGGGTGAGTAGGCGCATTGGGGGCGTGGCCTGTGCAGCGACTCATGATTAGTATAAATACGAAGTTTCATTGTTATTAGACAGTTAGTCTTTGAGCTATCGTCAACCAATTAACATAATCAGGAGTGAAAAGTGAAATATGGAAAAAATCGAATATCGTGCCGTTATAAAGTTCCTTACCAGGCAAGGAAAATCACTCGCGACCATAATGAATGAGATGTCATTGGTTTACGGCGACTCTTGTCCAGAAAAAACCATGGTGTACAAGTGGCATAGTTTATTTAAACAAGGAAGGGAATCCCTTGAAGACGACCCGAGGTCGGGCAGGAGCATTGAGGTGACCACGCCAGCACTTATCCAAAAAGTTGAACAAATTGTACTCGAAGATGCTCGACTAAAGAAGAAACAACTCGCAGAAATGGTTGGAGTATCCGATACAACAATTTTTAAAATCCTACACGATCATCTCGGCATGTCTAAGGTCAGCGCAAGATGGGTGCCGAGAATGCTCACGCCGCCGCAAAAACAACAGCGCGTAGAGTGTTCGCGTGCATTTTTGGACCTCTGTAATGAAGACAAGGATGGTGTATTGAGTGGAATTGTTGCTGGAGACGAAACTTGGGTTCATCATTATGAACCTGAGTCCAAACAAGACTCCATGCAGTGGCATAAAAAGGGCACAGCACCTCCCAAGAAATTTAAAGTGTCACGATCAGCTGGGAAACTCATGGCAACGGTATTTTGCGACTCGGAAGGAATATTGTTGATTGATTATAAAGATAAAGGTGTTTCTATAACCGGAGAATATTACGCTTCAATATTAGAGCGACTAAAAGAAGCCATTAAAGAGAAAAGACGGGGAAAATTGACAGAAGGTGTTCTGCTTTTGCACGACAACGCGCCCGTCCACAAGAGCCGCGTTGCGTTAGCTGCCCTGCATAAGGTGGGCTTCGAAATTGTGAATCACCCACCCTACAGCCCAGACCCGGCCCCGAGTGATTATTACCTGTTTCCGAAAATGAAAAAAGAGCTGCGGGGTAAAAAATTTACTGCCGATGATGAAGTCAAGGAGGCAGTTTCGGCGTATTTTGCAGATAAAGAGAAATCATTTTTTTATGAGGGTATAAATAAATTAATTGAAAGATGTGAAAAATGTATCCGTCTTGCAGGTGAATATATTGAAAAAGAAAAATAATTTGGTTTTTTTATTTCCCCCCCTTGTCCCCCATTCCGCGAATATAAAAACGCTCCCTCGTACTTATAGAAGTAGAGTTGGCGTCTTGGCATTTAAAGTCCTTACGTTGTTTGAAGAACGGTTAGCCACGATTACATATTCGTAAGCGCCCATACAAAAAAACAGCATAAAGACCAATTTAATATAATAGATAGGAATAATAGCAGTAATGTGTAAATTCACAATGTAAAAATTAGTCTCCCGAATCATTGCCAATTTATTTTGCTAAACTAAATTCCCTGAAAGTACGATTTTACCCAAACTAGCTGTTCCATGGCCGAATCAATAGTACAGATGAAAACACGGCAAAACGATATATGTTCACGGAATATACGTCTGGTAATGGTTCCTGTTTGAAAATGGATCATGTGTGTGTAAGTGTGTATATGTACCTATGTACATGTGCGCATATACGCACGTGTGTGTGTTCACAGTTAGTCTCGATGCATTAGTACCATATATGCCAGTGTGTATGTAATAAGTGAGCAAATTGAATTTCGCAGAGTCAACGGCGAATTTAACTGATTAGATAGACGTAACGCTGTTTACGCGCAACCTCCGTTTCGTTAATTTTCAAGAGAATAAAAAGTGTTCGGCCTGTTTCTACATTAGGCGACGACATATATACAGGTAATTTATGTAATGTGTCCTTTGATTTACAAATTTTCATCAATGATTTATTAACTCATAATGGCTACTATTGTTATTCCGTGAATGTCCAGATGACGAAAACATGCGCTTAATTTATATAATGTAGCTTTACATTAACAAGTGCTCGGTAAAATGTATTAATTAGTTATTAGATCATAATTGACACTATTGTTACTTCGTTAACATCCAAAATTCGCGGCTCGGAAATTGTATGGAATCCAGAGTTTATTTTTAGTTTTCGTTAATTGATTATTTATCAAACGTTGTTTGCGCCATCTTAGGAAATTTAATTTTTTCGCAACGGACGCACATTTAACTGATCGGCCAACATAATAGAATGCGCAGACACTCTTTTATTGTTTTTTCATACTAAATCGATGTATAGCTTCCCTGATAGATTCCAAAGAGATGTCATGCTGGATCACTTCGTTTGGAACGTAATGCACATCAATGGAACACAGTTCCTTGTTCTGGAACCTTTACAGGATATTGATGTTGAGGGTATTAGCTGTACTCTATAATTGAATTTCGTGAGTCCAAACGGGTTTAAGGATGGACTTGTAAATTAGTATCTTATTATCCAAGGATGGTTTAGATTTACGGCCAGTGACTCAATACATATGATTTAGTTTAAGTCTTGTTAATTTTGATCAAGATTACTGTTTCCTTGAATATTTAGTATTCGAGACTTATTTGAAGACTTGGTCTTTCAACATTTCAATGTGCTGGGTACTAGTTACAATTTTAGTTTACGTTACCAAGTTGGCGTAGCTATTCGTAATCTGATTTTCTTGGAGCTATTTACGTAACCCGTACTTTACGCGAGATTAGTAAGAGGGCCGTAAAACTCGGAATCCGCTCCTTCCCCAAGATCACGATGACTGAAAAAATACGGTCCTCCTGCAGTCGTTTATATACATATATTTAGAATTCAGTTTCGATCTTTAGCACTCTTTAATTAATTTTAGCAGTTAATCGAGATTTTCTTAAAGCCTAGACTAATTAGAATTATAATGTCGCGTCTTAATTAGTTTTTTTCTGTATTAGATATTACTTATGATGTGGAATATCCTAGCGTTTCAGATAATTCAAAAGATTGTCTTATTTCGTAAAAATGTAATTACTATAACCGAATCTACGCCTAGTTCCCGAAAAATTATTTTAATATCGTTAATTCCTTTTTTCTTTTTAAGGTTAAACATTTCAATAAACTTCTAATCTTACGAGGGAGCGTTTTTATATTAGCGGAATGAGAGGGTTGTAGAGGGATGAGTAGGCGCATTGGGGGCGTGGCCTGTGCAGCGACTCATGATTAGTATAAATACGAAGTTTCATTGTTATTAGACAGTTAGTCTTTGAGCTATCGTCAACCAAGTAACATGATCAGGAGTGAAAAGTGAAATATGGAAAAAATCGAATATCGTGCCGTTATAAAGTTCCTTACCAGTCAAGGAAAATCAGTCGCGACCATAATGAATAAGATGTCATTAGTTTACGGCGACTCTAGTCCAGGAAAAACCATGGTGTACAAGTGGCATAGTTTATTTAAACAAGGAAGGGAATCCCTTGAAGAAGACCCGAGGCCGGGCAGAAGCATTGAGGTGACCACGCCAGCACTTATCCAAAAAGTTGAACAAATTGTACTCGAAGATGCTCGACTAAAGAAGATACAACTCGCAGAAATGGTTGGAGTATCCGATACAACAATTTTTAAAATCCTACACGATCATCTCGGCATGTCTAAGGTCAGCGCAAGATGGGTGCCGAGAATGCTCACGCCGCCGCAAAAACAACAGCGCGTAGAGTGTTCGCGTGCATTTTTGGACCTCTGTAATGAAGACAAGGATGGTGTATTGAGTGGAATTGTTACTGGAGACGAAACTTGGGTTCATCATTATGAACCTGAGTCCAAACAAGACTCCATGCAGTGGCATAAAAAGGGCACAGCACCTCCCAAGAAATTTAAAGTGTCACAATCAGCTGGGAAACTCATGGCAACGGTATTTTGGGACTCGGAAGGAATATTGTTGATTGATTATAAAGATAAAGGTGTTTCTATAACCGGAGAATATTACGCTTCAATATTAGAGCGACTAAAAGAAACCATTAAAGAGAAAAGACGGGGAAAATTGACAAAAAAAGCTGCCCTGCATAAGGTGGGCTTCGAAATTGTGAATCACCCACCCTACAGCCCAGACCTGTCCCCGAGTGATTATTACCTGTTTCCGAAAATGAAAAAAGAGCTGCGGGGTAAAAAATTTACTGCCGATGATGAAGTCAAGGAGGCAGTTTCGGCGTATTTTGCAGATAAAGAGAAATCATTTTTTTATGAGGGTATAAATAAATTAATTGAAAGATGTGAAAAATGTATTCGTCTTGCAGGTGAATATATTGAAAAAGAAAAATAATTTGGTTTTTTTATTTCCACCCCTTGTCCCCCATTCCGCGAATATAAAAACGCTCTCTCGTAACTAGTGAGTAGGTCCTTTTTTTGTTCTATTTAAAAGTATAATACGGGTGCTTCAAAAAGAATATACGTATTTCGAATGCATATATTTATTAAACTTTAAGACATACGAATATGAAACTTTACACACACATTTACGAACCTCTCTAATTCAGATTACAGATGCTCAATATGTCCTCCATCAGCGACACGAACAATACCACATCGATACTCAAATTCCTCCCATACTCGGGCAAGCATGTCCTGATGTTATGGCAGTGCGGATCCGGTTCTTCAACTCTTCCAGGTTCTGTGGGAGTGGTGGTACATAAACGTTGTCTTTGACGAAACCCCACAGCAAGAAGTCACAGAGTGTCAATTCCGATGACCGTGGAGCCCAGCTGAAACATGCTAAGTCGCCAGCTCCTTAACGACCAATCCAACGGTTTGATAGTTTCATTCAGATATTCACGCACTTGGCGACTCCAATGAGGGGGTGCCCCGTCCTGTTGAGAAATGAAGTTGTCTTCGTGCAGCCTCAGAAACAACCAGTTTTGTAACATAGCGAGATACTGCTGACCGTTAACTGTGTCTCCATCAAAGAAGAATGGGCCGCAAACACATGATCGGGATATCGCGCAAAACACATTGATTTTAGGCGAACCTCGTATATGTTCAATGGCTGCATGTGGTTTCTGTAGACACCAAATTCGAACATTGTGTTTGTTTACCAGACTACTAACTTGGAAAGTCGCTTCATCACTGAACACGATGCGTTGTGCGAAAGTGTTATCATTGTCAATAGTATCATGAATCTCGTTATAAAATGCCACACGTTTCCGTTTGTCATCTGGAGGCAGAGCTTGTAACAACTGTAACTTGTACGGCTTCATAATCAACCGACGTCTCAACACACGCCAAATTGTTGCAGGCAGTTGTAACTCCCGACTGGCACGACAAATTGATTTTGAAGAATTACGTTGGAAAGCAGTTTGAATTCGTGCAACATTTTCTTCAGAAACACGAGGGCAGCCAGGACTCTTTCCTTTACATACACATCCTGTATCTACAAACTGTCGATACCATCTGCGAAAGTTCCACCCATTCGGAGGATCAAATTAGTAGCTCAACCTGAAACGTCTTTGCACTGTAATCACGGAATTGCACTTCCCAAGCTCGAGAGCAAAATGATTTCTGCTGCGGAGTAGCCATTTTAAACATATGACGGTTACCAAGAAAAACAGAAGACAACGGACATCTAGCGGCTATTAAATAAGCTAGACTATATATTCGTTTCTCCAATAGCCGAACCGAGGCGCAACGATCGATAGTTTGAACAAAATAATACTTTGTAAAACGTATATTTTTTTTAAACACGCCGTATATCTGTAACTTGCGTTTTCGTTAGTGTTGTAATCCTTAAATTCAACCATTTCCGTGTGATTGAGTTTTTTTCTTAATTAATTAAACACGTAGTTACGTGTACCTAGTTGTTTTTTTATATTGTTCTGTTAATGAATTTTGCAGTATATAAATTGTCTGAAAACCAGAAGACGTACAATCCCTTATTACTCGCCCCACCTACATATATAGAGGGTGTCACTTTTTTTAAATAAGACGGAGCGCTTTATATTAATTTCCATTTACTGAGTAATCGATACCACAGTCTCTGCTTGGGTAGGCTGGCAACTGCACCCTAAGAAGACGACTCTGGTTTATTAAACATCTCCTGCTAGGCTTCTTTTCTTGCACCTTATAACATTTTTATTTTCATTGTTATTCTATGTTTTGAACTTTTAAAGCGTGCCATCACATCCACATAAAAATATTTTTTCAATCGCTGAAGCTTGATAAGTACTAACATAAACTTATAGCAAACGAAAGAAACCTAGCTAATTTTTCGTCTTGTTATATTACACGTACGGGGCTTCAGATATACTCGATAAACTGTTCTCACTTTTACTTTAACAACATTAATGTTATTACACTGCAAGCATAATCGTTTTTATCATGTTTTCAAATTGCCTCCTAATTTAAATACGAATCAATTTAATAAACATCAAAATTGTTAGGTAGCAACGTTCGCGCAAGAATATTCGACCGCGAAATCGCTTTATTCAGTCAAATACTTTCCGTAGATCATAAAGCCCAAAAACCTTTTTTTAAGAACGAACGTATTTGTGCACATGCTTTTAATATTATATTTATTATTATGTCTCTTTTATCTAATATCTACTTACGATAATGTTTCAAGCATTTGTCACAGAACAGAGTAAATATCTATACACCAGGTAACTATAATCAATATTCAAATTATCAACTTATTTGCTATCAATATGTAATGATTACATTGAGCAAATCATGTGACGTACATTTTAAAAATATTATTTCTAATGTTCTCATATTTATTTTTATATATATATATATATATATATATATATATGTGTGTGTGTATAGTAAGGACTACATAATCGACTGTACTCTTAATATCTTAACCGTAACTTATATCAGGTGTATCGGTCTGTTGAACAAAGACTCAAACAATTTTAAATGAATTGTACTGGGTTGAGTCGTATTCTATTTTACAATGTATTTTAAAATTAAAATTGAAAGTTATTTATACGATTATTTTGAATTAGCCAGTGTATGACTCCTTTTAGTTGACACTCCTGAGGAAGCTGCAAAGGTTTGGCAGCGAAATATAGAGTATTGAAAACTAAAATTGTTTGAGTCTTTGTGTTCAACAGACCGATACACCTAATAATAGTTACGTTTAAGATACATATATATATATATATATATATATATATATATATATTTGGTATGCTTTTTTATACATATCACACAACTGCATAAGACGTATAACACCCTGTCCAACTACACATGTACATATCGTACATGCAAGTGCAACCACATATCGTTCGATGTCTACTTTATTTTACTAATTCTTGTATTTGTATATCTCATTACACTTCTTTATGACCTAAGCTTTCTATTACAGTCTTTGCAAGTGATTACGTTTTTCTTTTTTCATATATCTTTTGCTAATTGTTTTTATTAATAAATTAAAAACTTTAAGAATTCTTTATATTTAAATTAATTAAATAAAATTTTAAAGATAACCTTGTTTTATTTTCACCAATTTTCTTTCAACCTTACACAAGTCCTGGACTTTGATGCTCATCGTAAATTAGTTAGTAACTCTTTTTTTATTACTATAACGCTATCGCAAGCCCGAAATTCAATCATTTTCATTCTCTTTCTTCTATTAAACATCGATTGTCTTGTGCTAGCATAGGCTGATGACATTAAGATTTATTATAAAATAGCATTTGTCGAGGATACTTACAAATTGCAATCGGGTCTGGAATACATTGAAGCATAGTGTAACACTTATCATCTGAGATTAAATGTGAATAAATGTTGCATAGTATCATACACAAGAAAGAGTGCACCGTTGCTGTTGAATTACAAAATAGGTGATACGGTTCTTATCAGGCGGTGTCAAATTGAAGACGTGGGAGTTACTTTCGGCCACCAACTGACGTTTAGACCTCATATTTTGGCAACTTGTGCAACTGCATGTAAATTTTTAGGATTCTTAGTGCGTGTCTCTAAGTACTTTGGGGACATGGGAGTATTAAAGTCTCTTTATTACGCTCTTGTTATTAGCAAGCTGGAATATGCTAATATCGTATGGTACCCTACTTTTGCTTCTCACTGCTTACTGCTGGATCGAATACACAGACGATTCCTAAAATTTTTGTCTTACAAAATGAATGGAACGTTTCCACCCGTTAGAACCAGTCAAGTGGAATTGCTTTCCAGACATGGAATGCTATCTCTTGCGGAAAGAAGAAATCAACATTGTGCGAAGCTTATGCAAGATTGACTGTGTTTCTTTTATCGCGAGCGTCTTTTCGCGGTCCTAGGATTTCTGCCAGGCATGAAAGCACATTACACATTTCGGCGACAAGGACCAATGTACTGCAAAGAGCGCCTATGACATTAATATGTCGCATTACTGATAAACTTGTTTCCGACATTTGTTTGGAATCTTGCATTGTTGATATGTAACTGTTAGGTTGCTTTGTTTAGAATTTGAATGATTTTTTTCTCTCCTGCCATATGTTTTACATTTGTGATTATTTTGTTTGTTTATATTGGTTTTAATGTTTTTGTCCTATAATTGGGGAATCATGTTGGACAATAAAGATTTCTTTATTATTTATTATTATTATTAATATACCCACATCACGGCGTTCGTAATAACGTTATCAAAGTACCACTCTTCGCGTCGATTATCCGTCTTCCTTTACACGAAATCTTTCTTCAAATTTTAATCTTGAAATTTCGTTATCGCTATACGTATATGTGTAATATAAATACACATACAGGAAACTTCAAAACCTTTTGAACTCATACTACCCATTCTTTACTTTTCATTTAAACAAAGATTTATCTTTCCTTTTTAAAATTAGTTTAAATCAGACATAGGTGCAACTTTTCGCAAGGTATAAAGTCAATATTTGGCAAACGCTCGAAATTTTCTCTCTACGCTCGAAACGCTGAAATGCCTTCAGTAAAAGTCAAGTGTTAACTAATCACATAACCGGATTAGTCACAATCCATTGCTCCTATAAGGTTCATCGGTTAAAAGGGTAACTCCGGAGGCGACTCTCCTCCCCTCATAAACCTGCTTCCAGGAGCGCGTCTGATGACAAAGTTGTGATAATATGGCTGAGATTTAGACGAATGCGTAGCGCTGAGACGCAAGGGGGTGGTAGAAAAGAAGAAGAACGATAATTGGAAAGGAAAGTAAATTGGTAAACTCCTTAAAGAAGAGGATGCGCGAGAAACGGACCGTGTAAAGTTGCTAGTTTTGGAGATATCGAATTTTGGAATAGAATTTTTGGACGACTAAGCATTTCCGATAATTACTACTATGTATAAACATCGTTTGATCCAACGAAAATAGTTCCACATTTTCTTTAACGGGATATAAGACACGATAATCTAACAAATGTTACACTTGACTCATCTATTTTGTAATTACTATAATTACCGTTAAAAAATTCAATAATTTTAATATAACATGACAATAAATGGATTACAACAAAAGCATTTGTACATAAATATTTTAATTACTAAACGAAGTTATTTAGAAGATAGTCAGAGTAAACAAATCTAGAAAGCATCTTATTTTACTTAAATGGAAAAGTTGTTTGGTAAACTGAAAATATAAACCAAAAAAAACATTCTTATTACATGAATCGACTGCCAATGTAGCTTTGTAGTATCTGCCATCCGAAAATGTGAAGAACGACACAGTAATGGAGACCACTACCACCAGTCATAGCCAACATATTCATCGAAGCGATCGAAGTAGAAATTACAGATAACGAGTGAACCGAAATGCTATAATAGCTACGATACGTCGACTATACATTCGTGATTTGGCTGCATGAGAAAGAAAAACTACATGAATTCGATCACATTAACACTTCTTTAAAGTGCACAATAAAAATAGCAGAAAGAAGACTAACAAATAGTCGAGAAAACTACAACGTAATCTACAGAAGAAAGATCGTACTGATAGATATCTGTATACTATGTCCCATCACCATCCTAAATAGCGGAGAACTCTTTAAAATGCTAATGCATAGAACAGGTACGGTTGGTGACGCCAAATATATGGAAGAAGAAGAACAGCACGTCAAGGAAGCAATGGAATGGAACATGTATAGCAATACATTTACAAGAAGAGTCTTAAGGAAGGCCAGGACGAGAACGCCAGCAACAGAAACGGACTCAGTCAGACAATTCGCTCCTCCATCTTACCATCTTACATCTCTGGGGTCACTGGGGAAATAAGAAAAATATTGAAGAAGAATGCAAAAGTATGTTTTAGTACTACTACTCCATTCGACATAATTTTCGGGAGTCAATGACAAATTACCACGAATGAAAAAACAAGAGCCCACAAATTAATGTAAATGTGTGAAAAGAAAAACATCGGACAAACAAAATTGATTAAACAAAGAGTTATAAACATAAGAGCGACATATGAAGAAAACTAATCGAACATTAAAGCGACACGCGAAGAAAATTAATTAAACAATCAGCGATTGTAGAACATGTTCAAGATCAGATATAAAATAAATTTTGAAGATGCAAAAAACTTGCATCAGAGAATCATTAGAGGAGACAATAAGGACGGTTATGAATTCACCAATATCTGGAGGAGCCTGCTAGGAGAATTTGTCTCGACTAATGAAACACGAAGGTCACGTGCCGAAGAACCACATGGAAGGGAAGATATATACAAGAGAGAACGACAACGGAAAGAATCGGTTTAATAGTGGATCATGTAAAAGCTGGACTGGACATCCTGACCTCGCTCCATCTGATATCCATCTCTTTCGCTTTCTTTCAAACAACCTTCGGGAAAGGGCTTAATGACTTCTTCATTATTAAAAAATTCAATAAACCAAAATCTATCAGTTCATTAAAAACACTACAAACATATGCATTAACATAACACTAACTAATGACCTGCCAGAGTCATTGGAAAAGGTACATCAATAAAATACGTTCGGTATTTAGTAAAAAAAAAGAGTAGCCAAACAAATATAAGTTATATTTCAATTTTATTATATATCGCTTGAACTTCATGGTATTGAAAAAAGATAAATATATTAAATAGGCATTTAAAAACAAATTGAACCCCTTACAATTTGAACCCCTGTAACACCCATCTATTACTAATTACATTAAATAACTGACTTTATTACAAAAAAGAACTTGGCTGCGGTATATGTAAAGCAAAAAGACTATATGAAGGGAAAAAAACTATTGAGATTATGTTAGCTGATGGTTTACTATTTAACTGTCAGCTGGCAAAATCAAAACAACTACAACTATGTTCAACCGTTCAACGAGTCCTTAATTAACTAAGAGTTAACAAATATCTAAAGTCAAAATTGGATTAATGAATCATGATCTGAATACTAAGGAGGTCTTTAATTAATTAAATTTGAAGCCTACAGATTATTGAAGGTATATTTTTGTCTAGATCAATTACAAACAAATAAATTTATCGACTAAATCAGAATTATCAAATTTTTCATAAGTAATACTTAAATAGAGTATGGTATATCAACAATCCCTTTAATTAATTTACGCCTGAATGTGTGATAATTTTAATAATAGATACTGTCAAACCACTCAATAACTAGTTAAAACGATTATTTTTACGACATGTATGAATAAATATTTGTATAAATACCTTCAGTTAACCAGCTTGCCCTTATATTTAAACTAGGGCTTAAATGCCACCAATCAGGATCTAGTAACACATGGATCAATAAGTTCCGAGACTAACCCACAGATGGCGCTCGTAGTAAACCAGTAACCACGTCTTTCTAGAGTACTAACCTTTGCTTGAAACGTGTCAAAATTTTAAGTCGATCGGACCAGAAACAGTTGAGTTATCGAGGTTGGAGTAAAGTCGTTTTGTAGTTTGTTTAAACAATGGAAAAAACCGAGTTTCGTGTTCTGATAAAACATTATTTTTTAATGGGTAAAAACACCACGCAAGCAAAACAATGGATTGAAAAATGTTACCCGGACTCTTGTCCATCAAAAGCAACGATTTGTCGGTGGTTTGCCGAGTTTAAACGTGGTCGTACCGACACAAATGACGCGGAACGCTCGGGTAGACCTGTGGAAGCCGTTACACCGGAAAATGTGAGTGAAGTGACAAAAATTATAATGAAAGATCGTAAAGTGAAGCTCCGTGAGATTGCTGAGATGACACAGATATCATATGGAAGTGTATTTACTATCCTTCATGAAAAATTGAGCATGAAAAAGGTTTTTTCCAAGTGGGTGCCGCGATTGCTTTCGATGGAACAAAAACAGCAACGAGTTGATGATTCAGAAAGCTGTTTATCACTATTTACTCGCAACAAAAAAGATTTCTTGCGTCGTTACGTGACCATGGACGAAACATGGATACATCACTATACTCCAGAGTCGAAGCGGCAGTCATCTGAGTGGCGCACAGCTGGCGAAAGCCGTCCGAAACGTCCGAAAACGCAGCAGTCAGCTGGCAAAGTCCTGGCGTCAGTTTTTTGGGATACACATGGCGTGATTTTCATTGACTACCTCGAAAAAGGTAAATCGATCAACAGTGATTATTATATTGACTTACTGGTGCGTTTGAAGGAGGAAATCGCAAAAAAACGACCGGACATGCAGAGAAAAAAAATCCTTTTTCACCAAGACAATGCACCCTGCCACAAGTTGATGAAAACAATGGCAAAATTGAACGAATTGGGTTTTGATCTGCTTCCCCACCCCCCCATATTCGCCAGATTTAGCCCCCAGTGACTACTGGCTCTTTGCTGATCTTAAAAAAATGCTCCAGGGAAAAAGATTTGGCTCAAATGAGGAGGTCATCGCTGAAACTGAAGCTTATTTTGAAGCGAAAGATAAATTTTTTTATAAACATGGTATTGAAAAATTGGAAAAGCGTTGGAACCATTGTATCACCCTAAAAGGTGATTATGTTGATGAATAAAAAAAAATTTTAAAAAAAAATGTTGTTTTCATTGTTAGTCTCGGGACTTATTGATCCATGTGTTATATAAACTGAACAGTTAATTCCAGTCTTATGAATCAGATATAATCAACGATAAACTATGTTAGTAATAATAAGTACGAACGTCTTTGATTCCAGGTTTTATTTCAATTCTTCGGTATCTCAAGTCGTGAACAAATACAACAAGAGAAGAATTAAGCCATTATGTAATAAAAGGTTTACAGATTACATATCTCACAGTTAATTTTAAAGATTAATTAATCAAATGTAGATCGTCCTTTTAGTAAAATGCCAATATTAATCCAACTTGAACTTTTCAACTAGATATCGAGGTATATCGATTTATCTGACCAATTCCATAAAGACAATAAAATAATCGATCGTCCTAGTATTTTCAAACGAATTCGTTGCTAAGTAGTAACTTAATATCAATATGCTATGCACGACCAATAATTCAAATTTTAACTTTTAACGGCGTAAATTAAGGTAGACCTTTTAACGGTCACAAGGTAATCGATAAAAAAGAGCGATAACAACAGCCACTTTACTATGAAGCAACTCAAGACCAGACATATTCAGGAAAAAATAAACGCATTATTATGGCAATTAAGCGCAAAACACCGAGAATAACTTTCAATCAATATTATTACAATAATCATTCAAATCTATTAAATAAAAACAAAAATTAAAATATCAGAGAGCTCTAGAACTCGATAGTGTTTATTATTAACTCTTAAGCTGACAGATATGAGAGAGCGATAAGAGTAACAAAGAATAATAAAATGACAATTGACAACAATGTACAGCGATGACCACAAAATATGAACACAAATTAAAATTATGCATGAACAACCTCCTTAAGTACCCTTGAAAATTATTTTCATAAAACAAATCCATCAAAATAATATAAGTAGTAATTTTGCCATATCTCTTCAGCTTTCCTATATGTTGTGTTGTTACAGGTTCACTAATACTTAAAAACCTGTTTATTGTTTTCGTTATAGCATAATTCTTTTCATTATTTGCTTTTACATCACTTTTTTTCTTTTCTTAAACATTTGATGTATGTAGGTGTTCTTAGGGCAGACGTAGACTGCTTATTTGCTGGTGCTGTTTTTTTCTATAGGTTCAACGAACAGCTTATCACTATTCCAATACAATTTTTAAAGTTCGAAAAATACTCAAGAATTTTCTTCTATATCTTTTGGTCTAATGTCTTCTTCATTTGGCCCATAAATTATGATAAAAGTCTAAAACATATTTTTTGTTTCTAATTCTCTTCGAGTTAAAATTGTTTGAAATTTTGAAAGGAAGTATAATTTGAATTAATTGGCTTTTTTTGGAATTCACTTTAGTTCATTCTATGCGAATTGTGTAGTAACATCGAGTTGCCTTCTAAAAACTAACCCACGGAATTAAATCATCTTATAATTTCCAGTCTATATCCAGTGCTGTCTCAACGTTATCGATCTTCACTGGGCCGAGCTGGACCGGAAGTAAGTGTTACACATAAAGCGGTCTATCAATTTTAGGGCGTCTTAATCGCAGTCGGCTGTGTTTAACTCGTTACCGGTGTCCGTCTTTAGACCCAAAACTACCACTTTATCGGAAGCATAATCCCTGTTTTATCATTAGCATATATTTAAGGGATTTAGGGCGGGTAGAATATCGATCATATTCCGGAGATATTGTTAGAAGCGTTAATATGCTTCATAAACAAATTTTGTCAGTTTCCTTTAATGTAATCTAATACTCTTTCTTTTTCAACGCTTGTTAAGTTAGAATATCAAATTACGCAGTGAAAAGCGTTTGTAACATGCATTTTTTCCGTTAGGTCGGCTTTAAAAAAGTCCGGATTAAGGCGACTGCTCGAAACGTACATAATTCTGTGTTGTTACATTATTTCTGGATACACAAAAATAATTTCCATCAAACCTGAGTAAAAGAACAACGCCGTATCATCTGGAAAATAACAAGTAGTCTTACCTTTAAAGAAGTAAGTCCTCCGATAACCCAAATTAAAACTACCCAGCGAGGTCGAGAGAAAATGGGACGACTCAAGTGACGTCCCTAAGTGGTCTGTATTGTTATTCAGCCTGGCGGTACAGTGAAAATCTCTCGCGCGCACGGGAAAAGAGAATGAAGATCTTTCTCTCGTGCTCGAGAGTTTCGTGATAAACGACCTGATGGCTTGGATATAGTTGAAGGGAAGAGCAAGAGAAAAAGGAAAGGACAGGTGTTTAAAAATACAAGGAAAACCATCATACGTAAAGAAATTAAATTTACTTATTCAGAAGGGTTGGGCAGGAAAAAGAAGTAATCCCGAGATACTGAAAATAGATTAAGTGCGTATCTCTTGTTCTCAATATTTACACGTTCTTTTTCATTACAGTTGCGCTTATCTCTCGATTTCTGTGGGATTTTGTTGAAGGATAACACTTCTCTACCTTTATTTATATTCAATTGTATTTATAGAGGAAAGTCGTGTATGTGTAAATTGGACAAAGTAATTTTTAAGTAATAAGTATGCATTTCAATGTCTAGATCAAATGAAACGGAACATTTGAAAGATCGATAAAGCAGGAAGCTTTTGGTTCTCATGTAAGTTTCATTATTATAACATTTCATTTGTCTACCACTGCATACTAATACGAGGGTGGTCCGAGAAGTACCCGACCCAACAAAGAAAACACAAAAATTTTGGAAAAAGACACATTTATTTTTCAACATAATTTCCTTTCAGCTCTATACACTTTTCGCAGCGATGTTCAATAAGTTCGATACCCTTTTTATAATAAGAACTGTCTTGCTCCTCATAATAGCCATTAACTACCGACATCACTTCTTCATCGTTGGAAAATCTTTGACCACTGAGCCAGTTTTTCAAGTTTGGGAACAGAAAATAATCCAAGGGGCTAAATCTGGCGAATAGGGTACACGAGGTAGCAATTCAAACTTTAATTCATTAATTTTGGACATTGCAATAACGGATTTGTGATCTGGTGCATTGTCTTGATGAAACAACACTCCCTTCTTATCCAAATGCCGCCGCTTTTGCTTGATTTCTTCGCTCAAACGTTGCAATAAATTCGCATAATACTCGCTGTTGATAGTTTTTCCTTTTTCAAGATAGTCAATGAAAATTATTCCACGCGTATTCCAAAAAACCGATGCCATGACCTTCCCTGCAAATTAAACGGTCTTCGCCTTCTTTGGAGCCGGTTCCCCTTTCTGAGTCCATTATTTTGATTGTTCTTTTGTCTCGGAGGTGAAGTAATGGACCCATATTTCATCCATCGTTATGAAACGGCGCAAAAATTCTGCTTTGTTGCTGTGAAACTTCGCTAAACACTCAATTGAAACATCTTCACTACACTGTTTTTGCTTGAGTGTGAGCAAACACGGCACCCATCCTGCACACAGCTTTCTTATGTCCAAATTTTCAGATAATATGCGATGTACAGCACTTTTGGAAATGTCTACTATATCTGCTAGCTCGCGTACTTTCAGTTGATGATGATCCAATACCGCTTTGTGGATTTTCTTCACCATTTTTGAAGTCGTCACCTCCTTTGGGCGACCACTGCGATGCTCGTCTTGGCAGCTCGTACAGCCTCGTTTAAACTCTGCTACCCAATATTTCACTGTTGTAAACGAAGGAGCAAACTCAACCAGAGTAGAATACAGTTCAGGTTTTATATCGGTTGGGTTGAGGCTTTTCAAATAAAAATATTGTTATCACATAACGATAACCAATTTTCTCCAGTTTTGCAAAGTCACTGAAACGTTCTATATTGATTGCTGCCAAATTAATACTAAACAACGTGACGTCTTCAAACTTGAATCATATGCTTTATAGATTGTGTACTTTCTAATACAGTGATATTTTTAAAACAACTACCGCCATCTCTAGGTCGGGCCGAGTACTTATAGGACCACCCTCGTATATAAAATCATGGTGTCACAATAACTACTTTAAATTACTTTGAAATTCTACTTAATTATTAATGAGTATAATCGTTATAGAATATATATTCTGTCATGAATGAGACATGTTTTGACAGCTAATTTCGTTTAGATGAAACTACATGCTACTTGTATGTGATAAAGGCCATAAGATAAACCATTTAGAGACAATTAAAATTAATAGAAGAAAAAAGCGTATTGTGTTACTTAGTGATCAAGTGGAGTTAAGTTGTTCCCCTCTACTAAATATTTTTAAACGCAAATAATGTGAATTTCAGTTATCCCTACTTTGTTTATATATGTAGATACCGTAAGTAACTTTGTAAATGTACTTTATATAGTTGAAGGGAAGAACAAGTGACAAGTAAGTAGATTTTTGAATCTGGTGAAGGTGTTGACCATTGTTTTTCATGTCTTTTCATTAAGTAAAAAGATCACAATATCTGAAACTAGCTGAGTTAGAATGAAACCCAATGAAAAAGTATAAGGAAGAAACGAAATGGAAAGAGGAAGCGTGATAAACCAAGAAAAAGGTGAAGTAATATTATTGAAGATGACTTAAGAGAGAAAAAGATCAGCAACTTGAAAGGCATACCAGAAAAGTGAATGGAATGGGAAAGAATCACACAGCTCTAGGCCGAAAAGACCTTTTTCTAAGCTGTTAGTTTATACAAAGGGTACTAGGAAAGTTTTGCAATATGACGCAACAATGAATCGTAGGAAGCTGCTTGTTACTGCCTATTGAGACATGTTCATACGTGCATAGCAGCCGCCGCGCAATGTCGATGGGCTCAATTATTCATTAGCAGCGAGAGTGTAAAGTGCTTGCGATGGCATCGTGGTCACCAATTGAGATAAGGGCAGTTTTGCGTTATAATTGCGTGCGTGGTTTAAAAATAGACCAGTGCTTCGAAGAATTGACTCTTGCACTAGGTGCTGTTTGTCCACATCGCACAACGATATTCAGCTGGTATAGGGAATTCCAAAGGGGAAATTTAACTGTGGAGGACGCTGAGAGGCGGGAAGGCCACGAACATCAGTTACGGAGAAAAACGTTACTACTGTGAGGAAAATGCTTGGCGAAGACAAGCGAGTGAGCTACCAACAGATAGAGGGTACTTCAGGCCTAAATACACCAGCAATTCGCTCGATTCTGCATGATCATTTGCATGTAAAGAAACTTTGTTCTCTCTGGGTGCTGCATCGACTGACTGAAGAGCAGATGACACGACGTGTGACTTAGTGGCGGGAGAAGCTAAGAAATTTTAATAAGGGACAATCTCGGTATGTGAACAACATCGTGACAGATGACGAGACTTGGCTGTACTATTACGATGTGCAGACCGAAGCTCAAAACTAAGTTTGGGTTTTGATGATGAGAACACACCCATAGTTGTCAGAAAATTCCGATGTGTAAAGAAGAAAATGATAGCTGTATTTTTCAAATCCAATGGAATTGTGGAACGCGTCATTTTGGACACCCAGAAGACAGTCACAGCTAAGTAGTATACTTAACAGTGCCTGCCTAAAGTCATGGGATCTATGAAGAACCTGCGGCCAAAAATCAAGAATGGACATCTGCTTCCTCCATCACGATAATGCTCCAGTTCACCGCGCTAAAGCCTGCACCGAATATTTGACCACGATAGGATTGAAACTTCTCAAGCACACTCCCTACAGTCCAGATCTTGCTCCCTGTGACTTTGCACTATTCCCGTATGTGAAAATGAAGCTAAAAGGGAGGCGGTTTTTCAGTGATGAGGATCTTCTACGGGCTTGGGACAACGAGTGTGCTTTACTCCCTAGTGAAACTTGGCAGAACTGGTTTAGAGATTGGTTTCGGAGGATGGAGAAGTGTATTGAGTGTAGAGGGAATTACTTTGAAAAAATTAAATAAACAAAGCTGTATTGCAAAACTTTCCTAATGCCCTTTGTAATATTTTAGGTGTATTTTATAGTAAGTTGATAATGTAAGTCAACTTATTTAGCGATGAGTCTGGACGAGCACTACACGCCCCTAACGTGTAGAAATTGCCTGACCTCTAAGATAGCAGGTACCAGGTCGGTATTGAGAAAACTTAAACATTTGTACCTGTTTAAATTATATATGTAAATTGTGATAATTATTAGACGAATTACGAGTACAATTAAATATTCTTACATAAAGGATATAAATTTATATTTTAAAAGTAATATTAACTACCATAATCCCAAAGTAGAATAAGTACGTATTTCAATACTTCAATAATAACAGTACCTAATTATTTGTTTAGGGTCTTAAGAAAGCAGTTTTTAAAAATAAAATGAATATTTTAATTCAGTAAATTTTGTTGTTATTAATATTTATCAAGAAAATGAAGACCAATTGCTCAAAAAAATTTTATGTTGTATGTCAACAGAAGTATTTTTGAATTAAATAATAATAATAATAATAATAATAATAATTTATTGATATATATGTACATATACACGTCATGGAATAAACATAGATAAATAAAAACACAATTAATGCGCTCACAACACGTTAAAATCCGCAAGACCTATACAAAACAAAACACCAGAGTACCAATTAAAATATAAAAACACAAAAAGGGCAATGTCAAAATTCACTGAATAAAAACGTTCTCCGTCAGCACCTTTTTTATTAATATTTTGAGATTAATCCATGGTAGGTTCCTAAACCTATAAGGCAAAGCATTGTATATCTTCACGGCCACGTAATTCGAACTTAGCTGACTTTTCCCAATGCGATGATACGGTGTCACCAAACCGCTCTGGTTTCGTGTTTCATATTTGTGAAAATCACCATTTTTGCAGAACTTATCCGGCGACTTATGAACAAATTCCAGGCAAGCAAGTATATACAAGGATGGGTGGGTCAGTATTTTGTGTTTTCTGAATAAGTTTACACAACTTGTGGTACTGGATACACCACTAAGGGCTCTGACTGCACTCTTTTGCATCCTGAAAACCGCCTCAGCCGCGCCAGATGCTCCCCACATCAATAGGCCATACAAAACCCTGCCCTGAAAATTTGCATAGTACACAGTCTTAGCCGCGTCGGGTGTAGCCACCAGTTTCACTCTTCGTATTGAGTATATTGCTGATGCCAAATTGCGACACAAGTTATTAATGTGACACTCCCAAGTCAGGTTGCTCGCAATCAGCAGGCCCAGAAACTTGATATTCGCTTTGGGCTCGCCCGTCACTCCTCTAGTTGTTATTGCCAGCTGTTGGGTTTTGTCCTGATTTAATTTCATAAGATTACTACTAAACCACTCACATGCTTCCCCCAACGCAGTCTCCAAATAAACCTCTGCAACTTCCTTGCACTGGGCACGCACTATTATGGACGTATCATCTGCAAACTGGGTGACTCTACTCACGGTGACATTATGGGGCATATCATTGACATAGATTAGAAACAGAAGAGGCCCCAATATTGACCCCTGTGGAACCCCCCGATCAACAGGGGCTGCATCCGAGAGTCGATCATTCCAGTATACCTTCTGTCTTCTGTTTGCCAAATACGAACCGATCAGCTCATTTGCTTGTCCTCTCACTCCATACATGTTTAACTTTCCCAGAAGTATCCCGTGGTCCATTGTATCAAAAGCCTTACTCAGGTCGCAACATCTCAGAATTACCGCATCTTTAGCATCGAGAGCATCCGCTATATATTCCAGGACCTCCGCAATCGCGGTAGTCGTGGACTTGCCCCTCCGATAGCCATGCTGACTCACATTTATGAGTCTGTGTGTCTCAAATAAAAATATTTTACAGAAAAACAAAGCGCATACTGGTTCTAAAAAGTCGTATTACAATAAATACAATGAAAATCTATAACACGAATACTAATATTACGATAATACTAATATTCAATACTTAAGTTAACTGTCTATGACCTTTAGCTTTCTTCAGTTATTTTCAGAATGTTCATAACCAATATCATATTCACTGCTATCACTTTCATCACCTATTTCTATAATTAATTCTTCGGCTCCTATATCACCACAAGAGTTTCATTTTCTAAGCATTTATGCTCTATTTTTATAACAATACATGTTTACCAGCCTTTTGTAAGTTTCTCCTCTTTTGGGTGATACGGTGGTAGTCTTAAAGGTGTGTTGTTAATGTTCACAAAGTAATTTATCAAATTTATAAATCATGCATTTATTTTTGTTTGCCTCTATTAACTGGTAAAGTTGTGGTTTTATGTAATATATTTGGATGAAACTAGAATTTTCTTCATTAAACACTATTTTTATTATTTGAACAAGGCAGGCAATCGCTTTGAATACTATAGTATCTGTCATTATGTTACTACAGAATTTGGTGGTAAATTTGGAATTAATTTTTCCATTTACCATTTCTTATAATTTCTAGAATTCTTCTCGTCATGGTACGATAATCTCCACTTTTAGTACCAAATTAAAAAATTAGTAATGCGTTCGAAACGAATTCCAACTATCCATCTACATAAACTATGATTAATCGTTTTTTCTTAGTTATTGGGGGAATAATCCATTTCTACTTTTATCATTTTAATTTTTAGAATATTATTCCCAGTATACACATACGCTGTCGCTCATAAATATTTGGTCACCTTTGTTTCTTCACAGTTTCTATAGAAAAGTTGTAATTATAAAATTTATTTCTCTAATAAGAAATAGTTTCATAGTAAACATTAAAATCTATAAAAGCTTATTCAAAAATAATTATGCGATTACCCTATTATTCGCAATGAATGATAATACCCTAATAAAAATCTAGGTAGAATAATTGCACTTAAGGGATTAGGTCTCTCAATTCTTGGAAATTTTCGATTGTTATGATTTTATTTTAAGGTTAGGGGGTTATTGTAAACTACTAAGTACATATACTAAAATTGAGTGTAGAAACACGATCGTTTATAATCGCATACCATAAAACTGGCAAAAGCAACCGCAAAATTGCCACAGAATTTAAATTAAATCAGTCCACCGTGAGTTATATCATCAAAAAACACTGCAAATGTGGAAGTGTGTTGAGCAGAACTCGAAAAGGCAGACCAAGTGCAACAACCTTAGCAGAAGATCTTGTAATGGTGGTAACAAGCAAGAGAAATAGACGAAAAACAGTCCCAGAAATCACAGCAGAAATGAATGCTGGTCGTCGAAAACCCATAAGTGCTTCCACAGTCAAACGGCAATTAAAAAAAGTCGGTTTTCATGGACGAATTATAAAGCAGAAGCCGCTTCTACCCAAACGATCACCAAAATTGAGCCATAGAAGACTGGAATATTGTGGACTGATGAATCATTCGAGATTTTCGGTTCACGTGTTTTTGTGAGGAGGTCTATGCGTGCTCGGGAAGAATGCATAGACCCTATTGTTAAGCACGGTGGAGGTTCAGTCATGATATGTGGTTGCTTTTCTGGATCAAATGTGGTCGATCTCGTAAATATCGAAGCTATACAAAAAAAAGAAAAAAAAATTTCGTGTGAGAATTTTATCTTGCAACAAGATAATGACCCAAAACATACTTCCAAACTATGCCGAGAATATTTGTAGAAATTGGAGAACGAGGGCACCATAAAAGCTCTGGCGTGGCCTCCCCAGAGTCCAGAGAAAATCGGCCCCCACATCTGCTGTTAATATGTGGAAGAACCTGCAAGGGGCATGAGGTAAAATAGAGCCTGAGACATTACGAAAATTAATCAAAAGAATGCCTCGATTGTGTGCTGCAGTGATTAAAAATAAAGGATGGCATATAAACGAGTCTAAAATTTAGATAAATATGTTATACAACAATTTATTTTAGATGTAAAAATATATATTTTTCATGTATGTAAATGATAAAAAGATATTAGTTTTTCAATTTTGATTTTTATGAGCGATAGTGTATACGCTTCGCATGAAACTACTGTGTTTCTGTTTGTATTACAGAAAAACTTAATTTGTTCCAAGTAAAAAATTCGCAATGCACAAATATTTAGCTTTTCAACGAAAACTTGACGACTATTTGTAATTCTTTGACATTTTAAATTTTGTTTTATCATACCTTTTAGGGATATATAAGAATCAAAGATGTACCCCCACCATATTTACTGTAACTCGTTGTGCTTCTACTTTATGAAAGTCACAAATGGTGGTCCGTATATCGCAAAGTTTATATTCAAGTAATTCCAATGCATTACATGTTCTAACATGGACATTTTAATTTAAAATTGTTCATAACACTTTATATTAATTAGTTAATTATTCACTAGAACACATTCTTGTTACTGCTGCGAACGTTAAAAAATAATAAGAAAACTGCCCCGCCATTTAAGCTGTTAATAATAGGCGTGGTCACTCCATTAATAGGCGTCTACTGACCGTATCACATCTTTCTCAACGCCAAGTAAAAACGTCCATACTGTGTATGTATCGTTTATAGCAATTACAATTTAATCTTTTTTACATATTTAACGATATTTTAAATACGTCACATTACTTTTTAAATCATAAAATCATTATCTTTTGTCTACCTTGGACTAGTTTGCAATGCGCGTTATTTGGGGTGTATCTAGTTCATTATATTACAGCGAATACTGCTAACAGTAATCTCTTTTTATTGTATTTGTGTGGTGGGTGTGTTACGTTCGAGTTGCTTGGACTGTCTTTATGGTTTGTGGAATCATAATTTAAGTGTGACGACATATATTCGGCAATTACAATTGTCGTCTTTATGGTAGAGCCCTGATAAAGGCAGACCGTTGTTTTTGTTGACAAACTCATCACTATGGAGCTAGATGCAAATATTCAGTCTGGCTTTTATGCATTCCTGAATTTTTTTATTCACTTGAAAATGTGTGTATTTAGAAGAACCCAGGTCACGACATTCCGAAATATTTGTAGTCCACACACATCCCCACTAAGTTAACAATGGGAGAGAAACTACAAGGATGGTCCCATAAGTACCCAGCCTAAGATGATGGTAGTTGTTTGAAAAATATCACCGTATTAGAAAGTACACAATCTATAAAGCATATGTTTCAAGTTTGAAGACGCCACGTTGTTTAGTATTTGTTTGGCAGCCATCAATAGTGAACGTTTTCAATAAATTTGTAAAAATGGAGAAAATTGATCAATACTTCTATTTGAAAGGCCTAAGCATCGCAATGGTCGACCAAATGAAGTGACAGCTCCGGAAATAGTGAAGAAAATCCACAAAGCAGTACTAGATGATCGTCGACTAAAAGTGCGCGAGCCAGCAGATATAGTAGGCATTTCAAAAAGTGCGGTACATCGCATATTATCTGAAAATTTGGACATGAGAAAGCTGTCTGCAAGATGGGTGTCGCATTTACTCACACTCATGGAAAAACAGTGTCGTGAAGATGTTTCAATTGAGTGTTTGGCAAAGTTTCACAGTAACAAAGCAGAATTTTTGCGCCGTTTCATAACCATGGATGAAACATGGGTCCATCGCTTCACACCCGAGACAAAAAAACAATCAAAACAGTGAACTCAAAAGGGAGAACAAGTTCGGAAGAAGGCGAAGACCGTTTCAACTGCAGGCAAGGTCATGGCATCGGTTTTTTGGGGTGCGCGTGGAATAATTTTCATTGACTACCTTGAAAAAGGAAAACCTATCAACAGCGAGTATTATACGAACTTATTGCAACGTTTGAGCGAAGAAATCAAGCAAAAACAGCCGCATTTGGCTAAAAAGAACGTGTTGTTTCATCAAGACAATGTACCAGCTCACAAATCCGTTATTGCAATGGCCAAAATAAATGAATTTAAATTTGAATTGCTACATCATGTACCTTATTCGCCAGATTTAGCGCCCTCGGCTTATTTTCTGTTCCCAAATTTGAAAATATGGCTCAGTGGTCAAAGATTTTCCAACGATGAAGAAGTGATGTCGGCAGTTAATGGCTATTTTGAGGAGCAAAACAGTTTTTATTATAAAAAGGGTATCGAACTTATTGAACATCGCTGGGAAACGTGTGTAAAGCTGATAGGAGATTATGTTGAAAAATAAATATATTTTTTCCAAAGTTTTTGTGTTTTCTTTGTTGGGTCGGGTACTTCTGGGACCACCCTTGCAGTAACCTCGGAAGAAAAATTTGAATTCGTCGATAGTGATGGTACATTAAGCAGTATTGATGTTTTAAGGGATGATGAATAAATAAACTTGAAAAAATAAGTTTTCACATTACTTTGAAATTGTGCATAATAAAATTTCTAATAGTTATAGGTTCATACAGCTTTCTAGTTTGAATACTAATTTAAAAACTTTTCCCTCAACGATACTATAGCTTAAGTATGTTAATTTTATAGCATTATTACAAAATATGACATACCAGTTTAGTTTAAATTGTAAGTTAAATTTATTTAGTTCAAGGAAATGGAAAGTATACCATCTTCGATCGATTCCACTTCCATAATTAAAACATATCTCAATGTAGCCTCTTATATTATTATTTTTTGCCTTTATATATTTTAATATATATAGATACCACAATACAAAGCAATCTACAAGCTTTTATAGAAGGACTCAGTGTTGGACTAAAATCACCAAGTGGTCGTGAACCGCGTTTTGCATTAGTGCATGCTGGTGATAACAATGGTTTTGTTCCGGGGGCTGCAAATCCGTTTCTCTGTAAGAAAAACACTGCTGATGTCCATAATGAAATGGATGCAAACACATATGAGTCTTGGTTCGTCGAGAAACTGCTTCCAAATATACCAGACAATTCTGTGATAGTCCTTGATAATGCATCATATCATAGCAGAAAAATAGAAAAGATCCCGACAACAAACTTGGAGAAAAGACCAAATCTTTGAATGGCTTGCAGAAAAACACATTCCCTGATAAGGATATGTTAAAAAGAGACTTACTGGCTTGCGTGTCAGAAGTTAAGTTTCAATATAATAAAAACAAGATTGATGAATATGCAAAAGAACAAGGACATGAAGTTCTTCGTCTACCCTCATACCATTATGAACTTAATCCAATTGAAATGGTGTGGGCACAGATTAAGCACTATGTTCAAATAAATAATGCTACTTTTAAAGTAAAAGATATGGGAGAATTAATTGCGGGAGGTTATAGAAATGTGACAGCAGATAATTGGCAAAACTACATTAATCATGTAAAAAATATTGAAAATAGTTTGTGGATGGTTGATATGTTACAAGATGATGTAGAAGAACTTGTAATTCATGTAACACATTCATCTTCAGAGGATCTAACAGCTTCTTCAAGTGACTAAAAGTGAGACTATCTTCTACATGTTATTATTATTTCCATTAATTAATTTTCCTTTTTTAAATATACTAATCTAATTGTGCTTTGTATTCATATAAATTTCTATGGAAGATTAATGAGGAGGATGAGATAGTGAGACAAGTAGGATTACAATACACAAGATGTATGCAAACGCCATGGGGAGGCCCTTGCCTTCCAGCGAGAGTAAAATTATATTACTGTGTATATTGTTCGACATGATGGTCTATTTATGTACCTTATTCTATTATTTCAAATATATACAATTACTGATATGTTACTTTATGAGTTTGACTATTTAATTTTGAATTATTGCTAATATCTGTAAGCAAAACTAAACCAATAAATATAAATAACTGATAAAGATATTATTAAACAAAGACATATTTCCCGAGAACAAGTTCCCAATCAATTTTATAATAGATATGTACATTTATAATTATTTGTGATTATTATAAATTGTGTTGCTAATACTCAATAATACCAAGGAAATTAAGTGCTCTCCATAACACAAAAATAATTTATATTGCTACCCGTATTTTCTACAAGGTTTTATATAAAATATCACAAAATTAAATCATTAGAAGTACCACTTTCTTTAATTACTACTCCCTGTACGCTTCCCTTTTAACTCTTCTCGTTAGTATTAACATTATAATAATATTTCATAAATACTAACAATCATAAAAGATAAAGGTTTTGATCGTATGAAATGTCAAGGAATGAACCGGAAACAGATGATGAGAAGATTAGGCAACGTTGCAGTTCATTCCCATAAGAGCTGTACTGCATAATAAGGTTGAGACAGACTATAGTACTCGCTTAATTACTCTACCCGTGTAAACCAGCCTTTAGACGGGGTAGATTTGATGACGTATTGCACTATTCTCTAGCCGAATGGAATGTATGGGGATATTTTTTGAACACAGTTTATTTCATCGAAATACGGGATAATTCTTACTTCTTGTTGCTTGTATATTTGATTTAATACTCTACCAAAGGATTCTAATTGAAATCGAATTAATTAAGAGTGTGTCACTACTGAAATTACACAACAAAAAACTATGAATACATTTATATTTACAAATAATCAAGTAGGCGAAATTAATTCGATATGTTTACGTGACCTTAATTTTCAATCAGACATCGTAATCTCCGAAAATTTCAAGAGGAAATATAATCAATCACAGTTGGTCTCTGGGAGATATATTTTAAAGTGCCTTGTGTTTTCTCAAAACTATTTTACATTATCTCGGAGATCCTAATGGAAGCGTAAGCTTCGTTCTGTGCCTCCCTGGTAATCTCTCCACTCACTCAACCGCGAATATTAAATATTCATGTCCTTCACGGGCACGGAGATGATCGACGCTTCCCGGAATTACAGGAATTTCAGTATTGCCACTAACCCGTCGACATTATGAACTTTAGGATTTACGTAATTGTTTTGCGGTGTATGGGAGAATTGATGATTCACTTTCTAATTTACACGACAACGATGGATACAGGAAAATATGCCCTCTTAAAGTTGTTCCGCATATCTTGACACGCACATCTAATTGGTCGGTAATTCTAGGATGATTAAATAATCTATTGATTGAATAGAAACTGTATTCTCTTAATATTGAACGTATTATAAAGAAAAATATAACATTTTATTACGAAAATTTTATTAAACTTTATAAAAATAGTCTCAATTATAGCAAGATACTTTTGCATTTGACTAAAGCGGTTTTAGAAACAGTTTTTTCTATGTTTCTAGAGATGCTACTCATCTTTCATTTGAAAAGATCCATAATTTCGTTGTCAGAAGTGGAAGCGTACTCTTCATTACTTACCTTTATCTCTACGTAGCAATTAAACTAAATTATTTTTGCGGAGAATCATATTTTATGCTACAAAAGACTAGTTTTTGACATAAAAATGTAAGGTCGATCTACCTTTACCAATTTGGCAACAATTACTCAATACATAAGTGATCACCTTGACAGGACGAGATCAATTTAATATAAATAATATCAGAAACTCTCACGCGCATTTGCTGCAATTCCGAAATAAATTTAATTTTTTTTTGGATTTTCTGTATCATTCCAATTGCTATTGAAGTCATATTTAACGAACAAAATCGGATATGTTTTCTATAACGGTTGCTTATCGTATGAATTATTAAAGTATCTGGTATGCCGCAGGGGTTGAACCTTGGTCCGTTTTTATTTTTACTATATATATTTGTGTAACATGCTCTGACCTTTACCTACCACTGACACTAGTGCAATAGTTTATAATTTTATTTATTAGTATTTAGTATGACAAACCACATTTGAATGTTTTTTAAAGAATTTTTTAAATTAATCTAGTTTTTGTAAGAAACAGATAATAATTGTGAACGTGATTAAAATATTGCACATGTTATTGTTTTTTAGAACTCCTGAGGAAGCTATAAATTTATAGCGAAATATAGAGGATAGAACAAATGATTAGTTTTTTCATTTTTTAATTTTCTTAACAATTGACCGAATACCCAATTAATTTCATTGATTTGGATTATCTTACAACGGTCGACCAAAACACTTTTAGCTGGTTTTATATATATATATAGTAATGGGTGTTTTTTAAGCTGCATGAGAATTATCGATATCAATAACTATGGTTTGACAGCTGATAATATCAAACTGTGTTGACATTTCTGTTCAGTAAGGTTTGGCAAGTCATCATGAATCGGTTAACGCCAGAACAAAGCTTCCAAATTGTGGACATTTACTTTGAAAAAAATAAATCTGTTCGCGAAGTTCATAGAGCACTTCGTCCATTTTACGGTCAATATAATCGGCCTAGTGCGCAAGCAATTCGTGCAGTTATTGATCGTTTTCGCACTATTTTTACTCTTCTCGATTCGGAACCATCAACAAGACAAAGAAATGTGCGTACCCAAGAGAATATTGCTACTGTAGCGCGAAATATTGAAGCTTACGTGCCTATAAAATATAGCTCCTGCAAGAATTGAAGCCAAACGACCATCGTTTGCGTCGCATTTTTGCTAACTGGGCTCATTTGAAACTGGCCGAAGATGAGCATTTTTATCAAAGAATTGTGTTTAGTGATGAAGCTCATTTCTGGTTAAATGGCTACGTTAATAAGCAAAATTGCCGTATTTGGAGAGAAGATAATCCTCAAGCCCTTAACGAATCACCATTATATCCGTTAAAATTGACTATTTGGTGCGGTTTACACTCTGGCGGCAGCATCGGTCCTTATTTCTTTCGAAATGAGGAAGGAGCTGTCGTTACGGTGAATGGCGAGCGCTATCGAGCAATGCTGACTGAATATTTGTTTCAAACAAATTAATCGGCTCAACATCGTCGACATTTGGTTCCAACAAGGTGGCGCAACTTGCCATACAGCGCGCTTAACAATCGATTTATTGCAAAATTAATTTGGTGACAACTTCATTTCCAGAAGTTGTCCTGTTCACCGGTCCCCTCGTTCGTGCGATTTAACGCCTCTGGATTACTTTTTATGAGGCTATGTTAAGTCATTGGTTTATGCCGACAAACCAGTAACTCTTGAAGCATTGGAAGCCAATATTCAAACCACCATTGACGCCATACATTCAGGTTTATTGGAAAAAGTAGTCAAAAATTGGACTGATTGAATGGACCATGTAACTCGTAGCTGCGGCGATCATATGCCGGAAATCATATTTAAAAAATAAATGCCATGAAATTATCTACCAGATTATAATAAAAAAAAATTCATTCCAACAATATTTCTCTCTTGTATTATCATTTGAAGTTCTCAAGCTTTTAAAAAAACACCCATTATATATATATATATATATATATATATATATATATATATATATATATATATTAATGACTTGTTATCCCTATTGACATATCCATCTCTGACTTATGCGGACGACTTAAAATTATATTCTGCTATTACCTGTTTAAATGGCGTAGATTTGATAATCTTCAGGTCATACCCAACTAGTGTGAAAATAACGAGCTACAGTTTAATATCGCGATCTGTTGTAAACTTACTTATACAAGGATGGTGTATGTTATTGTTCACATCTATACCTTACAAGAACCATTATTTGAAGCTAGAGTCGCGGTATTGGATCTTAGAGTACTTTTTAATACACCTCTTAGGTTTGTTCTGGGCAACAGTGAGTTTGTAAAACTTCATCTAAAGTACATGGATTTGTATTAAGGACATGTAGATTTCACAAATAAAACATTCGTTATGATACTGTACTAGGGATTTGCAATATCAAAATATCGTTGTTTAGGGTTGTTTTTAAAATGGAAAGTATTTTCTTACAACTGGTAGAAATATTATACATATTACACTGGCTGTGGGGATGGACGTTCTATCTTAATTTTAGGGTTTTCTAGTCTCCACGAAAGAGGATTAATTTTGGATAAGCAACTCTACATCTAATTGAGGGTTCTTAGAAGCAGCATGAGTTATTTTTTTTTTGGTATTATCTGGAATGAGCACATACCAGATGTACGAGGAAGTCATTACAGATTTTTCTAAGAGATGTTAAGCGTAAGTATGCAACGTTATGATTTGACACATATGTCATTCTATTCTACAGACATCTAGCTTCAAAACCATTATGTTATATTTTGCGAAATTAATACTGTCATAGATGCATACCTCTTTGAAAATGCCGTGCTTGAAAAAGCGCGTTTGCGAAACACATTACTTTTCTTGTTTAATCAAAAGAAAAAAGCCGTTGAAAGTCATCGCTTGATGCTAGAAACTAGGTACTCCAACCATAGAAACATGTGAGGCGTGTTTCGACAATTCAAAAGTGGTGATTTCGATGTGCAAATCCAAGAACTTTCTGATGGATCCAAAAAGTTTGAAGATGCGAAACCGCAGGAGTTATTTGATAAAGACCTAACCCAAACTCATAAAAAATTGGCAGAAGCGTTAAATGTAGTCCAAGAAACGATTAGCGACCGATTACGAGCAATGGGAAAAATCCAAAATGGGAAAATGAATGCCACACCAATTCAGTAATAGGCATATGGAAAAACGAAAAATCTTCTGTGAAATGTTGCTCAAAGGTATGATCGGAAGCCATTTCTGCATCGAATATTGACGGGTGATAAAAAATGGATTTATTTCGGAAACCTTAATTGCCAAAAATCATGGTTATCATCTGGAGAACCTGACCCATCGACTCCAAGGCCAAAACGTTTTGGTCGCGACACAATGCTCTGTGTTTGGTAGGAACAGAACGGCGTGGTGTATTACGAACTGTTGGAACCTGATGAAAGAGTTAATATTGATCGCTACCGACCGATTTTACATTGTACAAATATCAGTTGATTCATATCACAAATATGGCATAATAGTGCGCACAATTTTTACGTGAATTTTCGACCTATTTTTTTTTATGTTGCTGCTTTACTTTTAAAAATACCAATGCACCCAATTAACAAATATTGCAGTCTAAAGGGAGGATTCATAATCAGAATTAAGACGCAAAATTTTCTTAGATACTTCCATATATTTTTTATTCATTGTATGATATATTGCGTACGTTATGAGATAACTGAAACTGTAATTCACCATCGCCTTTTATTTTTGATTGATCTATGTTGCTTTTCAAGTTGAACTGCTTTTGATTTATTACGTCCTACTCTACCAAGAGCGATTAACTCGCTGTCAGATCCGGTTTTTCTACAATTTTATATCACTGCTCCAAGGCCATAACAATTTCATGTATATACATCTAAACTCCGATAAATATCCAAATACATCTGTTATGAATGTTATAACAGAAGAATGGCAATGTTTGTAAATTATAAAGTATTACGTAGAGGTGGAGTTAAAAATGCACAAAACACGTTCACTATCGAATATGATTTGATTTGATTTTTTTGCTTATGAATTTAAATAAACCACATAAAAATTGGGAATCTAATCGAAAGACTAAATAATTTGTCTTTAAAAAGCTGTTAATATCATCAAGGGCAACTTTCTTATATATTGCTGGGCTGTGCTTTTAGTTCGGAAGTGAATATGACTTTCACACTATTGTTTTATAAATTCATTCAGTGTTCCAGTACTATTATTATCTGGATTACGAGGATAGTTTGACAAGTAATGAGAATGACACATAGGTGGCGCTCTAATTGGTAAAACAAATGCATTCTAATTTAGGTTGCCTATTTATATGTTTACATTCCGATATTTAGATAAATCGGTTGATTAGTTTATTTTTCATAGCTGATTGAAAAAAAAGCAACACGTCGTTTTGTTAAAATGGAAAAAGTAGAGTATCGTGCGGTGATTAAATACTTCGTAATTAAGGGTATGAAAGCTACCAAAATAAAAGATGAGTTACCGGAAACATTAGGTGAATCTGCTCCATCATCCGCCACAATAAGTAGATGGGTAAATGAATTTAAACGTGGTAAAACAAGCTGTGTTGATGAAGCGCGCTCTGGAGCACCCAAAATCTTGACTTCTAAGGAAATGGTTATAAAAATCCATAATATTATTACGCAAGATGGACGACTCAAAGTGAAAAAGATAACAGACATGGTAAACATTTCAATAGAACACGCACACTATATTTTAACGAAAGAATTGGGCCTTTCCAAGCTTTCGGCAAGATGGGTGCCACGATTGCTTACGACTGATCAAAAGTTCACTCGTTTGCGCATTTCCAATGAGTGTTTGGACCTTTATAAGCGGAACCCGGTTGATTTTTGTAGGTGATTTGTTACTTGCGAAGAAACTTGGATACACTACAGTACACCCGAAAGTAAACGACAGTCTAAACAATGGTTAGAACGTGGTTCTGCACCTCCAAAGAAAGCGAAAACCACTTTATCGGCAAACAAGGTGATGGCATCAATTTTTCGGGATTCAAAGGGCATTTTGCTCATTGATTACCTTCAGAAAGGTGCCACAATAAACGGACAATATTATGCAGAACTTCTACAAAAATTAAATGTTGATATTCGTGCTAAACGGCCAGAAATGGCAAAGAAAAAGATTCTGTTTCATCAAGACAACGCTCCCTCGCATACCAGCACAGTTGCGATGTCCAAAATCCACGAGTTGCATTTCCAATTAGAAATTTTCTAGATGAGCTTATCATCTTCGTAAATGAGTATTTTGCAAGCCTTCCGGAATCGCATTTTAGAGATGGCATAAGGGCATTGGAGCACCGTTGGAATAAATGTATTGCTCTTTTAGAAGAATGTATTGAAAAATAAAAATTATTTGTATTTAAAAGTTCGTTTTTCTTTTCCATTCTCACTATTTGTCAAACTACCCTCGTATAGCTCTTAGTATAGTTTGTTTTAATTTAATTTGAATCTAGCTTTACACAATATCATTGTTGAAATACGTATAATGTTCCTATATACATATTATTATTTATATGTTATTTTATATACATTGTACCCATATTATTGTAATGTTGTTATACAAGAACTACTTAATTATCAAATGTTTTCATTAAAGAAAAAATATACAGATTTTCCATTGTTCTGTGTTTTATTCGATCATTGAACAAAGAAATACTTACCAATTCTATGTAGTATTGTGTAATTGATATCTTGAGAAAAATATTGTCACATACCTGAAATGAAAATAGAAAAAATAATTAAAAAATATATTGAATTACAGGAACTTTATTGTGTAAATTATAAAAAATGCGGAAATACTTTTATGCCATCTACTTAGCCATAAAACAAAATAACAATGATATCAAATCAATTATTGAACCAATAATTGTTGCATTTAGAAGTGCACGTACTAAGTGGTGTTTAATTTTTGCAATTTATGAGCATTTGGAAAGGCTTGTTTGTTAATAAGACCATCGAAATTAAAGTGAAATATTGTAATTTCATTATATTCCCCATACCAAAATCTTTTCCCCAAAGTTTTTAAACAGTACATGCTTCGTAGAGCACCTCATGGGGCATTGTGCTTGGAAAATCCATCAGGCTTGTAGACAGAGTTATTTCCAAAACTGATTGACCACTTCATCAATTTATCACATAGTACAAAAAATAATCCAAGTCCCTTAACTTATAACAACGTAGATGTTCATCTGTTCATTAAAGTCAATGACAAAACTCGTGCTACGAAGATCACACTTGTAACGTTATCCCCTTTTGGTGACAATAAACTGCAGTCCTTGGACCAGTTAATTGCATCATTCGAGGCACCTTTCAACGCTGCTGACACATAAATATTAAATCATCCAAAACAACCAAGCCAATCTACGACATCGCTAGTTTAATAAATGTGGCCTGTCCTGCAGCGGTGATTCCAAAAGATATTTAAAATCTGGTTTCATCAAAACTTGAATTTTTCTGTTAACTTAATCTTCGCAGAAGCTGATTTTATAAATGTTGCTGTCAATAATGGTCCTTTCACAACAAACATGTATAACAGCCCTTCCAGATTCACTGCTCAATCTTCGGACGAGAAAGTTCCTGGGATTTCTTTGACTGAGGGACTCTCTTCGACAAACCTAAGTGAAGAACCGGGGAAGCTGACTCCAGTAGATCCACTGACCGAGGAGGACTACTTGGCCATCAGACCCAGCCTCGTTGCAGATGCTTTTATATCGGCAAAAGAGATCCAGTATTTTCTCAAAGCTTCTGAAAGAAAATCAAATCGAAAAGCAATTCGTTCATTATCATCAGCACGCTAGAGGAAGCTAAACTCGAAATGAGTAAGCCTCAGTTTCACTCTAAATTTCAAAAGAAGAACATCAAGAAATGTGATCTCGTAGAGTCACCGACCTCGTCTAATTAGGAACGCGACCAAGAAGACGTAACCTGGATTAGACATTCAACGGACGATGAAGACAGCTGTCTTCTTTACAGCAGAAAAATCCATTAACAGTAACGCTACCCCAAGCCCTTGCAATTGGGTATTGGGCATTGGGTATTAGTTGAATTTAAACAGAAAGAAAACAAAATATATTATGCAGAGCAGGTGTTAAACGTGAAAGACGATAACATGATGGTGAACTTTGTAAAAGAATCAAAGAAACAGTATAAACACATATTCTTCGTAGTCTAGAAGGCAAAAGTAGCGTGAAAATTCATTAAATAAAAAAATATTGCCAAACCTAACTGAACGTGGAAGTTATTACATCTTCTCGATATAATTTCCTCTCAATACGAACTTTGTCTAAAAACAAATTTGTGTTTGATGAATAGAAAAATCTCCAACACGGAATTATTTATTGTCATACATAAGAGGTTACTTATTACTAATGCTTATAAATGGTCAAAAGCTTTGGAAAGCTCTGGATCTTTTCTAGCGATATAAAAGCATATGAAACGAGGCGGGGCTTAATGGACAGATAGTCGTCCTCCATCACTGGATCTAGTGGAGTTAGCTTCATTTGGTGCATCATTTGGACCTGTCGAAGAGGATCACTCAGTCAATGAAATTCCAGGAGCTAGCTCTGCCGGAGGTCGAGCAGCTAATCTGGAAGGGCTTTCATTATATTCGACTTTGAAAGATCTGTCAGTAGCAGAAACCTCTATAAAAGGATACTACACGCAAAAATTCAGAAAGTAAACATGATGAAATGGGAAACAACTTCAATTTTAATTTTTCCGTCTCGCTGTGTACCACTCTCCCATAATATATTACCTCTGCCTCCTTGATTTTATAGCGACAAGTATAATTACCAACAATGATAAACTTACTACTACAAAATATGTTTAGATGGGTTGTAAAATTAAGCGAAACAGCTGGGGTGTCGTCAAGGAGCGGTATCAAATTCAATTGCACGCATTTCATAAAACAGAATATACGGCGTTAAGGAAACGCTTATAGAATTTGATTTTAGGTACCCTTACTGTTCGGGGTTATTGAATGTGTTTTGCCGCCGTATATAGTACGACTTATACTCGCACACACAAACACATACAGGAAATTACTGTCCGATAAAAAGAGCAAGTAACCGATCGGTACGGAATCCGTATTTCAACGATGATGACGGATATGAAATAGAAGGATGAAAATGGGCGCAGGAATAGAGAATATCGACTGAGGGTAGGTATGCTGCGGCCTTCTCTGTACGAGTCTAAATCAGGTCTTGTCGTTGCCAGTAGATTGATTTTCAACTTCCAACATCCGGGCACGTCTGCGAGTTTCTGACAAATGTTCACCTAGACCATTTCTAATATACTGCCATTGCAACTAAGCGGCTTAGATATTTCTTTTCGAGAGGATTTTTTTTTGATAGTTGCTTTGACTGGTCGAAATTAATTTTTCTTACGTTTCATTACACCATTTTATATTTTATAAACTTTTCAATGCCATTTAGCTTATAGATAGACACAGCCATACATAGATAGAATTTTATTCACTGCGTTACAAAAATATCGATGATAATACCAACAATTATTGTTATTATTATTATGTTTTATTGCCTAATCGAATTACTAGTCCATTTAAAGGAATATAATACAAATATAACTAACATTAAGTGTATGTAGAATAAGTAGTTTTACACATAAAAGCCAAAATGTTCAGTCGCTATTGCTTTTAGCTTCCACAAAGTTGTAATTTATAACACAACTATCATTGATTTTATTGGAATGACTAATAATAATATACGAGTACAATACATATGTAATCTGTCGCTAAGAAAATCGAAAATTTTTAAAATAGTAATTCTGAGTGTCGCCATCTATTTAAAAAAGTATGCGTCGGTAAGCTAAATCTTTCACCAATGTTATATCAAAATATCATGACATTTGCATCATTAGAAGCAGAGAAATTGCACATAAAGTAGTTTTGTTTTAAACTCCGTAAATCGTTTACTGTAACGTTTAATTTGATGAAACAAGTGTATGGTGATGCGTGTTTATCACGTACGAGTGTGTATGAGTGGTATAAACGATTTAAAGGCGGTTGTACGGACATAAATGACGACGAACATCTTAATGCAAAAAAATCTGTGGTTACGGAAAGTAACATCGAACTTGGTAAATTTATCAGAAATAAGCCGAAATCCTCATTGTGATACGTGGCAATGGAATTATATATTTCCAAAGATTCAATTCATCGCATTTTGATACAGTATGTTGGACTGAGAAAGATTTGTGCAAGGCTTGTACCATACAAGCTAACTGAATTCAACATTGTACAGACTTGATTAAGGACTCAAAAAAGGACGAAAACTTCAGGTATTTTATTGTAACTGACGATGAGACGTTGAATCAATCAATTCAATATGATCCAGAGACCAAGTGTCAAAGCTCTGAATGGAAGCAGTCCAGCGAAGAAACACTGCTGCTTGTAGAAGTCAAAAGTAAAAACAATGTTGATTGCTTTTTATGATTCGAAAAGCATAGTACACAACAAGTTTGTACCGACTAGCCAAACAGTCAATGCTGTATATTATCTTGGTGTTATGAAGCGTCTTTTGACGCGTATTCTTCGTGTGCGCCCTAAATATCGTGAAAATGGTAGCTGGCGTTTGTTACATGATAATGCATCATCTCATCGCTCGACGCTTATCACTGACTTTCTAATCACAAATGGCATTTTAACTATCAACTATTCACCGTATTCATCGGATTTGGCCTCTGTGATTTCAACTTCATTTGCCGGTAAAAGACAGCATTATGCTGACATCGAAGCAATTAAAAAGGCGTCGACAGCGATCTTGAAGGACATCCCTAAAGATGAACTTAAAAAATTCATTAGATATGTTAATCGATCATAGAAAACTTTGTATTGAAGCCGAGGGCGACTGCTTCGAATAAAATAAATGAATTTTACCAAAATAGTAAGCTTTTGTTTTTATTTTAAAAATAATCGGTTTTCTCTGCCACAGACTGTGTATGGTGGCGAATTTGGTAAGGTATATATTCTAGGAATCGGCAATTGAAGGGTACTTGTCCATATTCTTGATGCTAAAAGTGGTATTTGCTATAGGAGTGAAGAGCAGTCAATGTTGTTGTGAGGAAACTTATATAAAAATGTAACGATGCCTCTTATTTTTCTAAATTGAAAAGATTGAATTCCAAAGCGTGAAAGAAGAAGCGAGTAGTCAGCATTTCTTTGAGGATAAATATGGTTGATCCTAAACCCCAGAAATTTATATTATTATATATACTTCCTCTGAATTATCTCCAACTAGCGTTTCTGATTGAAATGAAGTGAAAACTATATTAGCGAGCAATACTCTGAGACCTTACTAAAGAGAAGTACAGTATTTCTAGTGTTTGTATACTATTAAATGTCCTGCAATTCCTAATGATGAATTCTAGTGCACTTCTAGCTCTCGAACTTATGTCGTCTATATGCTTACGAAATAACAAACAATAATAAAACAATAATACGGTCAAATCTTTAACAAAATCGTATCTGTCCGATTAACGCTGTCGAGGTTATAATTGTAACGAATGCAATTAGTCCTTCTTGTAAATGTCCTTATTATATATTTTCAATATTTAATAGGATTCTGTTTTAACCACACCAATTTGAAATATTTGCTAAAACCTTTACAACACCGTCTAATGATTCTCGGTTGATATTTCATGATATATTTTAAGATCATCATGAAAAGTAATTTATTTGTAGTTTATTTTCGACCGCCTTCCAGATCAACAAATTAATTAGTCAGTTACCTGTGTGACTATTGTTTTTCTTTGTATTTTATGTCTTTCCAATAGACCAGAAACCTATAATATACAACTAAACGACTAATCTGAAAATGGAACGAGTCATTCGTGAAAGGCTCAATTTCAGATACGAAGTTCCACAATTTCTGTTTCCACAGTCAATCGTAATCACTTAAAAGCTTTGATCATCGGCTTTGATGTAACTGGGAATTAATATTATAAAACGGAGGAAAATATCCAGATGAACAGAGTTTTCCATTTAATTCGTTCAGTAATTAATGTCTTCGAATGAAATAATTAATTTATTACAATGATGGCTCTACATATATATATATATATATATATATATATATATATATATATATACATATGTGTATGTGTATATGTGTGTGTGTGTATTTAGGCATTCAGTTCATTAATTAGCGAAACTATGTGATGTTACGTAAATATAATTAATAAAAATTAAAAATTATATTATCAATAAGATAAAATATTTATAGAAATTTTGTGGTTTAATGTATAAGATTGCATAAAAAGAAGTGAAATAACAAAATACCATGAAATTTCAAGTTAAATAACGCTTACTTTTATTCGTTTTTCTAAATGAAATGCAGAAGAAACTTTAAATATATTTTTTGATATTTTATTGCGACGCCCAAATTCCCTTAGTGAAATTTTCATCAAAATGGAAAATTTCGAATTTCGGCTTCATAATACGTAAAACAATAGTTTTCGTATAGAAGAACAGGAATTTCTACTTTTCAAAGCAAAATCATTCAAATCTTGGAGTTAATATATTCACACGTTTAAAAGTTGAGTTTTGCTACGATCTTTTAAGTTTCTTAGCCTCTCAGGACTAAACCAAAAGAGCTAAATCAATTTTGACTTCAGAATCGTCCTTAGGACATTCTAAAATATCAGAATATAAGCAATCGTTAACTAACGATGAATTTTGAAAAATACCAACTTTTGCAAAAATGCCAATTTTTGGAAAAACTGAAATTTTCATCAAGATGGAAAATTTTGAATTTCGGCTTCATAATAGGTAAAATAGTAGTTTTCGACTAGCAGAACATGAATTTCTATTTTTCAAAGCAAAATCATTCAAATCTTGGAGAGAATATATTCACACGTTTAAAAGTTGCTTTTGCTACGATTTTTTAAGTTTCGTATCCTCTCAGGACTAAACCAAAAGAGCTAAATCAATTTTGACTTCAGAATCGTTCTTAGGACATTCTAAAATATCAGAATATAAGCAATCGTTAACTTACGAAATATAAAAATATCAACTTTTGCAAAAATGCTAATTTTTGGAAAAATTGAAATTTTCATCATGATGGAAATTTTTGAATTTCGGCTTCATAATAGGTAAAATAGTAGTTTTCGACTAGAAGAACATGAATTTCTACTTTTCAAAGCAAAATCATTCAAATCTTGGAGAGAATATATTCACACGTTTAAAAGTTGCTTTTGGTACGATTTTTTAAGTTTCTTAGCCTCTCAGGACTAAACCAAAAGAGCTAAATCAATTTTGACTTCAGAATCGTTCTTAGGACATTCTAAAATATCAGAATATAAGCAATCGTTAACTAACGATGAATTTTGAAAAATACCAACTTTTGCAAAAATGCCAATTTTTGGAAAAACTGAAATTTTCATCAAGATATTTTGAATTTCGGCTTCATAATAGGTAAAATAGTAGTTTTCGACTAAAAGAACATGAATTTCTATTTTTCAAAGCAAAATCATTCAAATCTTGGAGAGAATATATTCACACGTTTAAAAGTTGCTTTTGCTACGATTTTTTAAGTTTCTTAGCCTCTCAGGACTAAACCAAAAGAGCTAAATCAATTTTGACTTCAGAATCGTTCTTAGGACATTCTAAAATATCAGAATATAAGCAATCGTTAACTTACGAAATATAAAAATATCAACTTTTGCAAAAATGCTAATTTTTGGAAAAATTGAAATTTTCATCATGATGGAAATTTTTGAATTTCGGCTTCATAATAGGTAAAATAGTAGTTTTCGACTAGAAGAACATGAATTTCTACTTTTCAAAGCAAAATCATTAAAATCTTGGAGAGAATATATTCACACGTTTAAAAATGACTTTTGCTACGATTTTTTAAGTTTCTTGACCGCTCAGGATTAAACCAAAAGAGCTAAATCAATTTTGACTTCAGAATCGTTCTTAGGACCTTCTGAAATATCACTATACAAGTAATCGTTAACTTACGAAATATAAAAATATCAACTTTTGCAAAAATGCTAATTTTTGGAAAAATTGAAATTTTCATCATGATGGAAATTTTTGAATTTCGGCTTCATAATAGGTAAAATGGTAGTTTTCGACTAGAAGAACATGAATTTCTACTTTTCAAAGCAAAATCATTCAAATCTTGGAGAGAATATATTCACACGTTTAAAAGTTGCTTTTGGTACGATTTTTTAAGTTTCTTAGCCTCTCAGGACTAAACCAAAAGAGCTAAATCAATTTTGACTTCAGAATCGTTCTTAGGACATTCTAAAATATCAGAATATAAGCAATCGTTAACTAACGATGAATTTTGAAAAATACCAACTTTTGCAAAAATGCCAATTTTTGGAAAAATTGAAATTTTCATCATGATGGAAATTTTTGAATTTCGGCTTCATAATAGGTAAAATGGTAGTTTTCGACTAGAAGAACATGAATTTCTACTTTTCAAAGCAAAATCATTCAAATCTTGGAGAGAATATATTCACACGTTTAAAAGTTGCTTTTGCTACGATTTTTTAAGTTTCGTATCCTCTCAGGACTAAACCAAAAGAGCTAAATCAATTTTGAATTCAGAATCGTTCTTAGGACATTCTAAAATATCAGAATATAAGCAATCGTTAACTAACGATGAATTTTGAAAAATACCAACTTTTGCAAAAATGCCAATTTTTGGAAAAACTGAAATTTTCATCTAAATGGCAAGTTTTGAGTTTCGGCTCCGTAATACGTGAAACAATAGTTTTCGACTAGATGATTATGAATTTCTACTTTTCAAAGCAAAATCATTCAAATCTTGGAGAGAATATATTCATACGTTTAAAAGTTGGGTTTTGCTAGGAATTTTTAAGTATCTTAGCCTCTCAGGACTAAACCAAAAGAGCTAAATCAGTTTCGACTTCAGAATCTTTCTTAGGACCTTTTAAAATATCAGTATACAAGCAATCGCTAACTTACGATGAATTTTGAAAAATACCAACTTTTGCAAAAATGCCAATTTTTTGAAAAATTGAAATTTTCATCAAGATGGAAAATTTTGAATTTCGGCTTCATAATAGGTAAAATACCATAGTAGTTTACGACTAGAAGAATATGAATTTCTACTTTTCAAAGCAAAATCATTCAAATCTTGGAGAGAATATATGCACACGTTTAAAAGTTGACTTTTGCTACGACTTCTTATGTTTCTTAGCCTCTCGGGACTAAACCAAAAGAGCTAAATCAATAATGACTTCAGAATGGTTCTTAGGACCTTCTAAAACAGGTATGGGCAACCTTTGACATATTGTGGGCCAATCTTTATTATGCAAATACTTCCGCGGGCCGTGTTTAAAAGTAGTGCATTTTAAAATAGTGTTTTAAAGTAGTGTTCATAATTTTTAGCGATAGATATCAGACATGAAATAATACAACAATGTCTTGCGGGCCGGATCAAATCTTACAACGGTCCGAATCCGGCCCGCGGGCTGGTTGTTGCCCACAAATGGTCTAGATGATCTTAATTCACACAGGAAAATACAGCTATACGAGTACAACCTTCCACTAAAACTAAGAACAAAATTTAACTAAAAAGCAAACGAAACCTGACACATTATCGTCAGTTAGTCCATCATAAATATTGTTCGTAAAAATAATATGAAACAACTTCTTTAAAATGTCTTGAATAAACGCCTCATTCCTTGACTTAACATCTATACCCAATAAATACATGCTTATAAAGGTTGTATTTGTGGAAATAAAAAAATTAATGTTAGGTATACACCGACCTACTGCGATTTTTAAGATTATAATCGACACGTAATCTCTTCTTATTTTATTAAACGGAATTTTACCAAATTTGATCCGACTATATACAATGACCAAATTCAATGTTAAGTAATAAGCTTGTTAGCAATTTGAGCAAACGCTTCGAATTGAAACGACGTATTCCGAAACCTTCGCCAAATCCGTTTTCCCTGTCCACTGTGAATATAATTAGGACGACATTACTACTTGTGACACATCCTGTGTCGACAATGACATCGGCGGTTACCGCAGGTATTGAATTGACATTGTCCGACATTTGCTACGACTGCACTATAGTCACAGGTAGCTCATTTGTCGTCTCTTAATTCAAAGACCAATCCCTGTTGATAGTAATGGTAGTGTGTTCTGTGTTGGATACAAATGGTAATAAATATCGGGGTATTAACTGTTCGATTATTGAATCTATACTGTAAGATTTTAAACTAAAATAAATTTGAGTGGGCAAAAACTTCATAGGTGCAAGATAACTAAAATTACAAGGAATCGTTCTAAAATCGAAAATTAAAAAATAAATATATTTAAAAGCGTAGGGCTAAATAATATAGGTGACGATATTAAAAGAATAGGATTTCCTAATCTGCCCATACCTTGAAAATCGATTTCAAGTTATAAAATGTAATAATCGTCGTTGAAGGCCATTATCCGTTAAATATGGTGTTCCTCAATGATCGGTTCTAGGACCCATTCTCTTTATTATTTGTATGGATAATCTACCTTGTAACATTTTGGCAAGTGATTTAATTTACCGATCAATCCTGATTATAGTAAGTCGAGGAAGTGATGCTATGGTTGTATAAGGCGAAGGATGGTTTTGTAGAGGCCAAGCAATGATCTAACAATAATTCCTTGAAACTAAATAATGACAAAACCCAAACGTCGTAGTAACAACATGAAAAGTGGAGAGTGACCTAAAACTTTCACTCGATTTTTTAAGAATGCATATTAGTTGAGCCCCCCCATATCCACCAACTATGTCGATAGCTAGCACCTGCAGTGTTAGACGACCTAAACAAAGAGCGACTTATGGAGTTGCAAGAACTATTTATTTTAGCAACTTTCAAATTTCAAGCAAGACCGAAGCAGTATAAAACAAAACAAAGATCTTAAATTACGAGGACAATAAGGATTTGCAGCCTCCTTATGTCACTTGTAATTGGTGTTAAGATATACATATTACTAAGATATCTTGCTTATTAATACATACTGTCGTTTGTTTTACACCGTACGAGAGTGGTCCCATAAGTACCCAGCCCGACCTAGAGATGGCAGTAGTTGTTTGAAAAATATCACTGTATTAGAAAGTACACAATCTATAAAGCATATGCTTCAAGTTTGAATACGCCACGTTGTTTAGTATTTGTTTAGCAGCCATCAATAGTGAACGTTTTCAGTGAATTTGTAAAAATGGAGAAAATTGGTCGTGGTTACGTAATACAATACTTTTATTTGAAAGGTCTTAACCTAACCGATATAAAAGCTGAACTGGAGTCTACTCTGGGTGAGTCTGTTCCTTCGTTTACAACAGCGAAATATTGGGTAGCAGATTTTAAATGAGGCTGTACGAGCTGCCAAGACGAGCATCGCAGTGGTCAACCAAATGACTGGAGGACTCCAGAACTTGTAAAGAAAATCTACAAAGCGGTACTGGATGATCGTCGACTGAAAGTGCGCGAGCTAGTAGACATTTCAAAAAGTGCGGTACATCGCATATTATCTGAAAATTTAGACATGAGAAGGCTGTATACACGATAGGTGCAGCCTTTGCTCACACTCGAGCAAAACAATGTCGTGAAGATGTTTTTAGCGAAGTCTCACAGCAACAAAGCAGAATTTTTGCGCCGTTTCATAACCATGGATGAAACATGGGTCCATCACTTCACACCCGAGACAATCGAACAATCAAAACAATGGACTCAAAAGAGAGAACCGGCTCCAAAGAAGGCGAAGGGCGTTTCATCTGCAAGCAAGGTCATGGCATCGGTTTTTTGGAGTATGCGTTTAATAGCTTTCATTGACTATCTTGAAAAAGGAAAAACTATCTACGGCGAGTATTATGCGAACTCATTGCAAAGTTTGAGCCAAGAAATCAAGCAAAAATGGCCGCATTTGGCTAAGAAGAAAGTGTTGTTTCATCAAGACAATGCACCAGCTCACAAATCAGTTATTACAATGGCCAAAATTAATTAACTAAAGTTTTAATTGCTTCCTCATGTACCCTATTCGCCAGATTTAGCCCCCTCGGATTATTTTCTCAAACTTGAAAAAATGACTAAATGGTCGAAGATTTTCCAACGATGAAGAAGTGATGTCGGCAGTTAATGGCTATTTTGAGAAGCAAGACAGTTCTTATTATAAAAAGAGAAAAGTGTATATAGTTGAAAGGAAATGATGTTGAAAAATAAATAAATATATTTCCCTCCAAAATTTTTGTGTTTTCTTTCTTAGGTAAAAAAAATTAAGCGGAATCTCCGACAGAACTTGCTGCAAATACCTATTTAGGTGCCGCAACATACTTACAATACCATTCCTTTTCATACTATACTCTGTTCCAAAATTCGGCGGACCGCCTCTCAAATCTGGCGCAAAAATGTGGTCTTGGGATTGGCTACTGTGAAGATAAATTAACACAGCTATATTTAGATGAGAAAGTGCGGCCATATTGTTTTACGAGTGATAGGTTAGGTTGTAGTATTTTCAGCGCATTATTATATTTGGTTAATTACTTGTACAAAATAGGTCTTTTGAGAACTAAACAATAATATTATTTATATTTGCGTCGTTTCCGTAATGGATGAACCGCCGGGTACAAGTGGGAAACAGGTGATTCCTATATCACTACCTAGAAAGCGCAGCCGTTCAGGTCACTTGTTACTGGAAGAGAAGGAGTTTGTCTTGAATATGTATAAAACATTTAGACACACCTGATATCTCAACAAGACAAGTGGTGTTAAATATAACAAAAACATTAGGTACGAAGTGTAAAATATGATAATACTAATGGTTAATTTATTGCTACATTCGTTTTAGGAATTGCAAGGAGTACAGTGTACAGTGTACTGAAGGAATATAAGAATGAGGATGATGTTGCTGCTCCAAGGCAAAGCACTGGAAGACCTTCCAAATTAGCTCTTTTCGATGAGACAGTGAGAAATGCTGTGCAGCAAATTGTTCATAGCTTTTTTTATAAAAACGAATTGCCAACACTGAACAAAATCATGGCTGTCATAGACGAACGTGATGATATACCACACATCAGTCGTACAACATTACATCGTTTGCTGAAAAAACTTAATTTCAAGTAAGTTGCAGATTGTGCCTAATAAAATTGATAGATTTTAGATTGATTTCAGCTCAGTAAATATATTCAATTTATTGCAGATATATGAAAAGAGACAGAAAGAGCGTCTTGATTGAACGTAGTGAAATAATCCGCTGGAGACGCAAATACCTTGCCACGATTAAGTCCTACAGATCAGAAGGCCGGTCAATCTATTATTTAGATGAGACATGGGTCAACGAAGGACATACGAAACAAAAGGTGTGGGTTGACAAAAATGTTACAAGTCACCGACAAGCATTTATTGATGGATTATCTACAGGCTTAAAACATCCTTCCGGAAAAGGTCGCAGACTTATTATACTTCACATCGGATCTGAGGATGGTTTTGTTGAGGATGGGTTACTTTTATTCGAAGGAAAAAAAACACGTGATTATCATGATGAGATGGATGCAACTGTGTTTGAAAAGTGGTTTGAGAAAATATTATACAAATTACCAGATAATGCAGTAATCGTAATGGATAACGCTTCCTATCATTCTCGAAAAGCAGACAAAGTGCCAACTACAGCTTGGAAGAAAGCAGATATACAGGAATGGCTGCATTCCAAAAATATAGAATTTAATCCTGACATGGTTCGAGCAGAATTATTACATTTAGTGCGACTTAATAAAGACCAATACAATAAATATGTAACAGATAAAAAGGCTAGAGAAGCACATAAAACTGTTTTACGGCTGCCTCCTTACCACTGTGAGCTGAATCCTATTGAATTGGTATGGGCACAAATCAAAGATGAAGTCGCTTCAAACAACACAACATTTAAGATAGCAGAGATATGGCAACTGTTAATAAGTGCAATAAATAACATTACTTCCGTCAAATGGAAAAAATGTATAGACCATGTGATCAAAGAAGAAATAAAAATGTCAGCTCTTGATGGGTTAATGGATGCTGTTGTAGAGCCTTTGATTATATCTATTGGCCCTGATGACAGCAGTGACAGTGTTTCAAGTGATAGCGACTATTAAACTCAAATAAAATGTGGTGGTATAATAAAAAGAACCCTGGTTTCATTTTAAATGTTGGCTGAATAATTTTACAGCGAATTAAATTCACAAACGTGTTTGATTTTGACATTTTACAGATGAGAAATGCCATGAATATAGTTGTGTTTTGTTGATGTTTTCTTAAATGTAGATAAAGTTATAATAAAATGTAAATAGTGACAAAAGATAATGTACAAAGAATGTAATCTAACAGATAATGTAAGTTTTTTATTAAAGCAAATGCAGAAAGTGTATACGTTTCTTTTCAATACATACATCTACCCATCTTTTCATATTATCGAAAATATATTGTAATAATTCTACAGGGATGATTAGTAAACACTTTATTTTATAAATAAAAAGTAAAAGTTTCATATTTGTTCATAATCGTGATCATATAAATGTTGGAATACGCATGTCTGGATACATATGCAAAGATTTCTTTAATGTATTGTGGGCATTTCTATAAGATACAAATGGAAAAATATTAAAGTATTCATTTACAAATTATAGTTATATACTTCTGTGGCAATGAGCAGACTAAATGCTTATATATGTGTTTGCAGTTAGGAATTCCTATACGTTTTAGGCATTCACAGTTGCCGCCAAATTATCCCACTAAAATTTGCCATTGTAAATATAACTTTAATTGGTGGTCCGCCGAATTTTGGAACAGAGTATAGCCTGCCTTGAATATTTCCATAAAATACAGACAGAATTAACTAAAATTAACCCCAGAAATAGATAAAAAATCATCATTCCATCGCTGAATAAATTAAATGTAACTAAGTACTAATCACAAGAGTATTAAAATATATAATAAGCTACCAAGCGAGATAAAGGACTTGCAACAACGTGAATCGCATGGCATGATGGAGAAATGACTTGTAGAACAACCTGAATATATATGTCTGAAGATATGTAATATGTATATTTATATATGTACGAGTATGTACATATATATGTTACACTTGATTGTTTCGCAAACGTACGATGAAGATGTATTTTCTCGGATTCTAATCCGCGTGTGAGTTGTGACCTGAGAAAAACTATTATCTCGACTTTCTTCCTATATGTTTTTTTTTGGTCTTCGTATCTATAAATTCATGCAATTATTATTATTATACTTATATACTATTGATCATTTCCCTAAAAAACATTAGTCAAATTTTTATTTATTATTCTGATTTTATTTAAAAATAAAACTCTCGGCATTCCGAAAACTTTCAGAACGAACCTCGTACGTCGAATTTTATTGAAAGTAACACTGTCTAACTGTTAATTGATCGACATCTTCCAGATCAGATAAATTTGACATGTACAAGTACGCCATCTATTGTGTCGATGTAGAATTACCACACTAAATCTTCTTGTATCTGATTTATCGATATGTTTATATGCACACACTAGGCGATCGCATTAATAAAGTGGTAGCATTTCGGAAGAGGATGAGCAGTAGAACGTGTGGGCTTGTCATGAACTAGACAATAGATATAAATTCCTGCGTCGTTTAATTCACGTCAGAAGTGTTCTAAAGGGGCGTGCGCCACTTAAACGTTTTCCAGCGTGTGTGTGTGCGGGAGCGCATTTCAAAGTTCGAACTGTATGCCTCTATAGACAGCCGATGGGAGAAGAGAGAGGATCCCCGGTAGATCGGTCCGTTAATCTGACCTGATTCCTGGCGATGGCCGATAGATTTATGGAGCTCTTAATCAAGAACTACCTTTTCTGGAGTCCCGGCCAGCCGTTCACATCCATTCGAAATTTATCCCGAAACCTCTATATGCGAGAGGCGATCCGCGTAATTTTGATTTAATGAAAGGGCAAAACTTTCTCAAAAATTCTCTTTTTTTGTGCGAAATAAATTACCAGGTTGGACGAAGATCGTTCAGACGAAAACGAATCTTTAAAAAATGAGTAACATCTGTGACTGAATAGATATAGCTTTTTGAATAAAAAATAAAGTAGGTCCAATAAAACTAAGTACTTACATATATTACTTCTACAAATAGTCCATATATACATATAATGATATTGAAAAGTTCCTTCAATGTTGTATTTAAGAAATTTATAGAACATAAGAACATTTATAGACATAAATGTCATAAAAACATTACATATATTAGACTATTGTAGGAAGTAAATCTGATTACGCATCAAACACAAGCCAACCAATGAATATTTTTTAAAAACTTTTTTCAAAGTTCAACCTGTTTCTTATGAATTTTGGTGTGCTTAATCCAAATTTTCAATCAGTTTCTTCTACCACGTACCAATTTTTCGCAATCATTATCTTTTGTTGGGTATGATAGTATTAAAATATGTGGTTAAGATTTAAAGGTACGTAATTTATTACCAGAGTACATATAATTGAAAAATTTAACATTTTATTATTATTAATTGATAATGCAAGACCGTCATGTGACATACCGTGAGATCGAGGCATCTCTAAATGTTAGTAACACCAGCATACATAAGATCCTGCATGAACATTTAGCCGTCAAGAAACTATGTTCACCTTGTGTACCACATAATTTGACAACCGCTCAAAAAAGGACTCGCTCGAATCTATACGTATGAGTTCGACAGTAAACAGCGGTCGACTGTGTATTCTAAGATGAGCCAAAATCAACAAAAGTTGTTCGCGCTCGAAGCACATCAAAGCAAATGGTTGTCTGTTTTTTCGAAAAAACCGGTCACGTTGCAACCGTGCCTCTAGAGAGTTGTAGAACGGTCAATTCCGAATGGTACACAGCTATTTGTTTGCCAAAAGTTTTTGAAGAAGTAAGGAAAATAAACCGAAAACATTCATTCTCCACCATGACAATGCGAGCTCTCACAGGCCGGTTCAAACAATTGAATATTTGACCGGGCAAAACATTGAATTGATGAGCCATTCGCCGTTCAGGCCTGATCTAACACCCTATGATTTCTTTTCCTTCCCACGCGTGAAGAATAAACTTCGTGGTCAACGGTTTTCTACGCCGGAAGAGGCAGTTGAGGCATTCAAAACTCATATTTTGTAGACACCGCCTTCACAGTGGCAGCATAGCTTTTCGGATTGGTTTAAAAGAATGCAAAAGTGCACTGATTTTCTAGCAGAATATTTTGAAAAGCAATAAAACTATTTTCGATAATAAAAATTTTTTTTTGTTTGCTATTCCCGAAATATAAACGGCTTCCCTCGTAACAACACACATATACAAGAGAATTAAACCGGATTTTTATATCCACTATTCGTCTGGAATAATAAGTATATATACGAGCATCATTTCCAGGGACGTTAGTGTCAGTTCAGCATCTAGCTCCTTTGAATAAATCACGAATATGTCCGGAACTGCAACAGCGTGAAGATATTAAAGCAGGAAATGTGAAATTTCTCCACAATAAAAATATATGAGTCATTATAACCAGAATTCATTCATATTTGAAATTGCAACAGAGTTCGTTGAATACGCCGCACAGCGACGACACACATGCAAGTACGTAGTGACATATCCCGTATAGAGAGAAACCTAATCGCTGTAGCTGCCATCGTTGGAGCCACGATATCGTGCAGTGTAGTTCCCCGGAGTGAGCCACCGGAACAGGATGAAAAGATAATTCTAATCCGCTGTCGAGATCGCTAACTATTTGGCACACGCAATCCCAACTTTTAATGAAAATTTAAGTTGTCCCAAAAGACGTTGTTACTTCGTAATTCGGTCATGAGGATTAAGTTTATTCGTGTTGTAACAAATAAACGAGAACGACGCAATAAAAGTCTATAAAAAAGACAAATAAAGCACAGAATATTATCCGAAAACTTTCTCACGTAAAAAAATATTCTTTCTGTTTCCAAAATGATTTTGGACATGGAAAAGTTCGCTTTTCTTATACGCTAGGATATTCTTATGAAATTTATTAGACATTGAAACAGCTTTTATTATTAACCAAACTCATATCAACATTTACATAATTATTTTGTCATTGTTCTAGTAATATAATATATGTATTTATTAGTTGACTCTGCAAGACAATCTCTTATAAGATTTTTTGAATTATTACCAGAAGAATTAACCTATATATATTGAGACAAGTGTAACAACATGAATATCTCTATATTAGAAATCTGTAATCATCCTTTACGTTTCTTGAACTTTCCAAACTTTGCAATTTCTTTTCTTTTTATATGCATCCATGTACATACGAGGAGAATTCTAAAAGTAAAGAACGTTTGTTTCTCTAGACATTTTTATTGAAGATAATGAAACCAAACTTATTTTGCAACACATTTGATACCTTAGCTATTTTCTACAGTCGCCGTTTAAATTTACACATTTGTCGCAATGTTTCACCAGATTTTCAATTCCTACTGCCTACACAGTTACCGCCAAGTTGTTGAACTGGTCATTAACGCCCTCTTTTAGTTCATTGTCACTTCCATAGTGATGTACAACTGAAAAGTCCTTCAATTTAGGGACAAGATGGTAATTGTTCGAATCTAAGTTCGGGCTATAAGGCGGATGTTCAGTTAAACTGCTGAAGCAAGTTCTTCGTCAACGCATAGCATACGGACATGCGTTATCGTGAAGAAGCACAATGCCGCTGCACAACAATCCTGTCCGTTTGTTTTGAATTGCGCGGGGCAGTCGGTCTCCCCTCTAGGCATGTAGTTGATGAGTAGGACAACCTTTCGATACCAAACCACTGTAGTTATAACTTTTTTGGTACCCAGAATTTTTTGTCATTTTTCTGATTTTAATGGATATCGGCAATGATACCAGTTCATTGACTTCCACCTTGTTTCTGGAGTTTCGTGCAAAATCATTCATCACATTACCATAAAGTTCGGTTATCTGTCTGCAAATTTCGATAGTGTGACCTTTTTTCGCATTCAGAAAGCATATTGTAATACAAACCTCACACTTGTTTCGATCGTTAAGTTTGTCACATGTTTTGAAGTCGCACAAATAAACAGTAAACGAGGTGGTGAGAGAAATGCGCAACTCGTCAGATAAGAACGTTCTTTTCTTTTGGAATCACCCCCATATTTCAAGAGATATGCTATTTTGAACATATTCGATAAACGAGATTTCGTTTGCATTCCAAAATATTTTTAAGAGGTGGTTTCGTCCTTGCCTTCCATTGAAAAATATTTTACAAATCTATGAAAAGGACTATTATTTTATCTATATTTCCAATAGTATACCATGGTCAATAATACTAAATTCTTCATAAATTTATCCACGGAATAATGTTAGCTTACGGTTAAGTTCAAATACTATACAGTTTTTAAACATTTTAACCTCATTTGTAAAGACTTGGCCATAAAAATTTCGACTTATTAGTAGATAATGTTCCACAATAACAATAATGTGGTGTAGTGGGAATTACTATGGATAAGATGGAATTAATTAACATGAACCAACAGCAACAGAAGAAGTGAGACTGATGGCTTCACTTCTTCTGTTGCTTTTGGGCTATTGTGCAGCGCAACAACGAGAGCAGAAACAGCAGTTATATCCTGAAGATGTCCCATACAAGTGATATACAAAAGGCAAACAAATCACGCTGGGACTATCAGTCTCAGCACGGCAACGAAAGCAATAACAGCAGTTAAGCCCTGAATATATCCCACTCAAGTGATACAAGTGGTGACGAAAGGTCGGTACTAGAATTGTCGAAGAGGCAGTTCCAGCTCGGAAATCAAGATGAAGAAAGAATGGACAATGATCGCGGAAGTCTACGACCCAAATTAAAACTAATTTTATAAAACAAAAAACAAATTAAAAAGTTTTGGTACGAAAAACAGGAAAAATTATTTGCCAAAAGCAAAAATACTGAAGAAGACATGACGTCATTCGTTAAAAGCCGCAAGTGTTAGCCCAAACACTAGCTATTACATAAAAGTAGGTTTTAACGAAGGATTAAGAATTAAGGACCCACTACTCCCAAAAAATATATGAAGCAATCTTTGGAATGGATACGAACAATGAAAGATTGTAACGTTTTTCACGTATAAAACTTACTTTGAGTTGTTTAATTCAAAAACCGATCATGATCGAGATAGAATTATAACTCGGCTACCATAAATTCTAATAGAAGATATCGATGATGTTATATAACGAAGTGAAACAAACCCCAATAAATCAATGCAAAAATTAGCTGTTCGAATAATTTATTGACTAGATTTGGCTATCCTTTCTCCCAGCCTGAAAATATGGCTCGTTGATAAAAAATTTTGGGTCGAATGCGGTAATTATTGATACCTATGTATATTTTGGATAGTTTGACAAAGCTTACTTTTCTAAACGGATGAAAAAATGTAATATCGGTGAACTAAATGTAATAAGTTAAAAGAAGACTACGTTGAAAAATGAAACATTTTTTTGCCAAAACGTTCTATTTATGTCTAGCCGCAGCAATTACTGATCAGCCCTCGTAGCAAGGTTACATAAAAAACTATTGCCGACGTTTGAAAAATTTAATGTTGCGGTAAATTCAAAACATTCTCGACCGTTTGAGTTCACACTAAATTAAAAATCGAATTAACATTCCCTTTGATCCCGATATAAACAAAGACACAAACAGTATGAAATTTTTGTGAGATTAAATTAAATATACGATTTTATAAAGTATAAAATTACAAAAAGACTTGCTTTCAGCATAAAATTTTGTATAACCAATAGCATTTAACGTTTCTAGATATTTTCGGAGTTACTTTTTCTAAAAAAAAATCAACAGAACCGTAGTAACAATCGCAAAAACTCTTATCTGTACAAGTTTAAATAATGCAGAAACTCGAACCTAGTGAAATTTATTGGCTTTCGATATGATGCAACACCAGAATTTACAGCAAAATGTACGATCTCACATTCGAAAGATAAATAGACCAAACAAGACCGGATAACCGTCCAATTTAAAAACATAACATTAACTTAATCGGATTTCCTGTATCGAGTTCAAGTTAGATTACTGATCTCTATATAATCTATATCGACTTGTTCTGAGGCTTCTCTTGTTTCGACTTATGTACTTGCAAAATTAGATTCAATTTTCTACTTTATAAATAATCCTATAGACATTTCGGATCTACAGCTTGACCTTTTAGATAAAAATGCTGCGAAAAATAAATACACTTAGTAAAACAAATCCATAATTAATGGCGCAATAATTCACGTTTAAAAACAAGCAATGATCTGCAATTTTTACATTTTTTGACTGCATACAACAATAAAATTTGTATAAGGTGTACCGGAAAGTTCGGCCGGTTCCGGTTACAACAAGTTTCAACAAGTATGCGCCTATTCATTTGACGCATATGTAGCTCTCTCTTTTTATCACTGAATGTATACATACAGACATGGCAGACATGGCTACTGATAAAGTTCGCTTACGCCACTGTAGGAGAAAGAATGCTACTGAAGCGTGTAGAAATTTACTGAAAGTGTTTGTGAAGGTACAGTTTCTGATGGAACGTGCAGAAGATAGTACGAAGACTTTCGAGTAGATGATTTTGACTTTTCTGGTAAGCCACGCTCTGAGTGACCATCTTTGATCGACGACGATACTGTCAAGATCATGTAAGAGCAAAATTCTTTTTCACAACCTTTCTTGGACCGGATAAAACTGGGGATGAAAAGTGGATGACCTATGAAAACATCGTAAAGAAACGGGCATATTGTGAATCCAGAAGATCTGCCTCCTTCACTTCCAAACCGAAGTTGAGCCTGAGTAAGAAAATGTTGTGTATATAGTGGGACATTCAAGGACCAATACATTCTGAGCTGTTGAAAGCGAACGAAAAACTAAATTCTGGGAGGTACTGTTAACAATTGGATAATTTAAAAACAGCACTCTAAGACAAGAAGCCGGTGATGTTCAATGAGAACGACAGTATACTGTTTCATGATGATGACAGGCCACATGCTGCGTTGGGGCCTAGTCAGAAACACGCAGAGCTAGGTTGTTAAATTCTGTCGCATCCACCATACTTCCCGGACCTAGGACCCTCCGATCATCACTTGTTTCTGCCCTTACAAAATTTTTTGCAGGGCAGAAAATTCAAAAACGAAGAAGATATCAGACAGGCACTAATTCACTGGTAAAAAGTCTTAAATAGTGATGGAAATGATATTATTCAATAAACTTTATTCAAGATATGAAAAATTTATTATTTATTCTAAAAACAAACAGAACTTTTCATTATACCTGACATAATAGTAACTAAAAGAAACATAAATTGCAGACTCAAAATTTATTGTTTAATTACATAAAAGAAGAATGTAAAATAATTAACAAGTGAAAGTTGAAATCCGGATAAAGTATTATAGCAAACGTAAAGTGTGATTACAATGAATAATGATATTAGACACTAACAATCACAGACGAAATTTAAGAGAATAATTCTACTTTCATTTATTTTCCTCTAAAATAATTTCGTTGCAAAATATTTCAGAGGAAAAGGCATGAAATTAAGATATCTAGCAAATAAGTCTAAAAAGTTAATCTGGTGAACCCATAATATGAATAGAACTTGTATATAAATTTTGACAGTGAATTTTGGATAAGAAAAAGTAACTATTACCACGCATTACTATGTCTTCTTAATGCACAAGATTATTATAACTAATTCTAAAACTGATTACTCTATAAAAAAAAAATTAACTAAAAATGTTTGATATTACTTCTGTTGCCCAAAATATGATTTGGAACTAAGAATTTCAACAATTAAACCATTTTCGTCACAAATCAGTTTTTCCTTCAAATGAATACGACTCCTTTAGCCTACATGTAATCTTAGTCTTATATCTCCAGCCGTTTCAAAAATTGTAGAACACAGAAAGGATAGGATCTCTTCGTCAGACATCAAATTCAAACCCTCTATGATGTAGACCCCCACAATTTTATCTATTTTGACTCTAGTGATGACCCCAATTTATCTTTGCCTTACTAGCTTGTTTTTCACATGTAGAGTACTTGGCTTGCAAGTTTAGATCCACTGGCATATTCTTTCTCACTTTCTTTGTTTTGAGAGTTTTCTCTGAGCCTTTTCTATACTGTTCCCATGAGAGCAACGGAAATAATATTCTCTTCGATGAGAGTCTTAGTTAACCAGTTAGCCTGGTTCAGATCACACGTGTTAAGGCTTTTAATTTGCTTATCGCCTTTCATAATAAGTAATCGCTGTCTTCTGTTGTTACTAATTATACTATCCCTTAATAACCTTTTCAAATCCTTTATTGAATTGTGTTTTATAGAATGGAACTCTTATTTCTTAGCGTTTCCTATTTCGATCCATTCTAAGCATATCTTTTTCTTTGTATAGTTTAGTTTCGGATATAGAATTCTATACCATTTGTCATATAATTGTATTTAGTTGTATGCAATAACAAGTGTCTATTAATCATTGCATCTGAGGTCAAATCTAGGGAATTTCCTTGCTTGGCATTTGCAATACTGGGAACTGTCCTGTCATAGTATTTTAAATTAATTGGTTGTAACTTCTTTCGCCATAGTTGCACGTGTCTATATTCTATTACTTTTAATTATAATTTTTCCGTTCACCTTTAATTCCTGTGTTAATTTTTCCTTATATTCACAATCAACAAAATCAGTTTTCTTATGTTTAAAAATACCATGGACCTCGGACTTTATTGACGATTTTGTAATTGTGTGTACATCTGAGGAAGACGCCTGCGTCACACACAATTTTGACGAGAGCTAGGTATCGAACAATTTAACGAAGCATTTTCCAATGCTAATACTGCTTATGCTGTTTTCATTCAGCATAAGCGAAAAGTTTTGGATCACTATGAAACAAAAACTGTATCTGAAAAGAAAAAATCACCAAGGAGACCTTCACTTTTTGCTCAACCGGTTGTTGATGGCACTCAACACGGTATAGAAGATAGTCCAAAGAAGTCTTTATGAAAGTTATCACCGCTAGTAAAGAATATAAAAATTGTACATTTTGAAATTCCTTTGTATTCTATGTAGATTTATGTAAAACGACTTAAAGAAAAGCCTCCAAATGAATTCATATAAGATTTCTGTAATACATCGACTATTTCCTATTGTTTTTTAATCAAGAATAAAGTATTGCAATTCGCTTAATGTTAATACAATAATGATGCATTAGATCTAACCTTTTTTACCCATGAGACTGGGTTCAATTTATCGGTTAATGTTCATAAATTTCTAGAATAATAGAACATGGGCAACGAAAATCCTCACACCTTTGTCGGAATAAACCTACACTCCATGAAAGCTGATATTTAAGTAGCAGTACTACGTCATCGAATAACAGGACCAATATTGTTCGATGACACAATCAATGCCAAACGATATCAACTCGTTTTCCATGATGATGAGTTATAAAATGATTTTTTTGAGAAGACAATGTCTCAGCTCATACTGCGCGAAGAACATTATGACATTATACACATTATTAAGCGAGGTAGATAGCCTCCTAACTCCTAGCCACGTAACTTTTTCTCTCCAGATTACTCTTTGTTGGTAAAGACTAAAGACAATATCTATAGGGATAGATTGCATAATTTAAGTGAATTAATGGAACCAATTAAATACGAGATTCAGGTTATATTATACGGGAAAAACTTCAGCATATTTTTGAAAACATGTAGCGGAATGCTAATTTACAACATTTTTTGTAATGGTGTTATTAACTTAATGAAGAATGCTCTGGCATAAGAGAATAATTCAAATATTAATGAGATCCTGACTACAACACGTTTCGAGTCATTCGACTTTCATCAGACAATCTGCGATCTCATTAATGAACTATTCTTTGTACGTAGACTTCCGCGGTCGTGGTCTATACTATCTTCTTCTGGGCTTCCGGGATGGAACCGCGTCACTGGTTTAACTGCCAACGTTTCGTACCCACTCGTATGGGACATCTTCAGGGCTCAACTACTGCTACAGTCTGTCGCACTGAAACTGACAGTAGCAGTGGTTGAGCCCTGAATATGTCCCGTACGAGTGGGTACGAAGCGTCGGCAGTTATACCAGTGACGCCATTCCAGCCCGGAAGCCCAGAAGAAGATAGTATTCTCTGTAGTTTATTATATCTTTTGTGATACAGCAAGAGATGAGAAAGAACTATACTTCTCCCGAAAAAAGCAAGTGTATAGTAGTTCGTGTTCATTCCGCTAGATGTAGAACTAAATTATCACGACGCGGTTATGGACAGAACGCTTTTAAGTTTGGCGAAAGCCATTTAATGGACACGCGAGAGAATAATTCAATTTCGAATTCACTTGTTTGTACAATAGAGGGAAGTAGAGTTTTTTCTCATGAAGAATGTTTGTATTTTTGTCATAGCAATAACATGAAAATTTATTTTATTAAATTATTGAAATTAACTAATATCGGCAATAAATATTTCCAATAGTGACGGCGTTCTGTTTAATTTGAACAAACAATTTTTATAATTTCATCGTAGGCGATTACCGCATGAAAAGCTAATGTTATCTGTTGCGATTGAAATCGTATGCAATAGTATAAACTTGAACAAAATTTGACAAATGCTGGCAGCTTCAATCATTAATAGACCTCGTTGAAGTCGCGTGAACCATCTTTTGTTCAAAATTATGAACATATTTTGTTAATACTTTACTTCCAATAAGAATTTGTCCTTTTTACACAAATTAAATACTTCTATATAGCGATTATGACACTAATTAATAGTGTTTTTAAACTACGAAATGGAAACTGTTGATATACGATATTTGGAGCGGCGTAAAAAATTCAGATTTAATTTCAATGACCATAATTTCAGTTTATATTAAAATTGAGTCCACATTGTTCATATATATACGTGTTTTTACCACCTGTACGGTTCGTATGAAATTCAGATTCATCAGCGATTTTGTTTGCAAACGGACTTGTAGCAGTCCATAAAAAAAAGGCTATATATAGATATCAATTACGTTTGAATGAAAATCATGACATACGAGAACGAGAACGAGAGGTAAACGAGGTAAATCGATCGTTAGCAATCGTGCGTGCATACGCAAGGGAGATACAATGAGATTTTCAATCGGAATACTTCTCTTGGTATCATTTCATTTCGAATATATACACACCATGTTTTTGAAACAAAATCGATTTTTTTCTCAGTAATGAAGAAAGGGGAAAAAGGCAAATTATTCTCAATTAAAATTGATATTTCATTTATTATTTTTACCAACTAAGTATGTATAATTGTAAGTTAGCTATAGCTTCGAAAATAGAAACATTATTTTCAAAAACAAATTCATTAAAATTTAATGTTAGCGTTAGTGAATCAATAAAATTTGAATACAAATAATACAAGGTGTTTTCATTTAACGTAGAAATAACCAATACATGTTTTATTGAAACAAGTGACAATGTTATTTCAACTTTTGTAAATCCAATAAAAGTGATAAATTGAACAATATATTATGGTTTAGAAATTATATACATATATTTAAGTTTAACACTTTCTTTAAAAAAATTTGAAATTTGAAAACCAGCATTTGGACAAGATATTTGGTTAGAATTGATGTAAATTAAGCCGGCAAGATTGGTTCCATTCACTGAGTAAGGTTTTTAATTCAAAGGATAGTAAATTTTACACCATCACCAAAATCTTTTTCCTTCATTACGTAAGGTGTCGAGGTTACATCCACTGATTTTGTTATGTTCTCTTTTCTATACATTTCCTCCATTTTCTTACGTCTTCCCCCATGTCCTTGGTCGAACTCCAAGTTTTCCCTTTCTCATTTGAAATCATCTCAGTATTATTGTTCCACTTTTGTTTAAGCATTCCTATTATGTTTAAATTGTCAACAGTTCACATCCCTTTGCCATATATCGTTCTTTTTCTTTTAATATTATCTTTGCTGATTTCACTCTTAACTATTTCCTTGGTTCTTCTTGTTGCTTCATGTCTTTTGTTTTCAATTCTTTTGACTCCTAACGCCCTCCTTTGATTATTCATTTCAGCTGATCGTATCCAAAAGTTTTTTTAGAAAGCTTTAATTTTCACAATCTTTCGAAATAACTTTCACCACGTTCCATTCTCAAAACACCTCGTCAAACTAACTCTTCCAAGTTTGATCTGAAACCTGATAGCACTTGTCATGCCACACTAGGAAGGTCTTCATTGATAAAAAAAAAATTCCTTTCTTTTTTGTCTGTCCTTCACATGGTGAAATAAAGCAAAATCTCATGAGCTTTAAAGTAGATATTTTATCGCTTTCAAATCCGTTCTTGCTAAATACTAGATACAGACATTGGAACCGCAGTAACATCGTGGTGAGAAAAACGTCCTTTGAATCTTCAACAACTCTAGATAGGTACATACTGATATACCACTTTGTGATGAGTGTCTTTTGTATTTTCAATACCACAGGATCCACAACTTCTACGGTAAAGAAGACGATTGCAATTTTCTTCTTAATAGATTTAACTTTCCCAAGATACACAATTGTACCTTACTCTTCAAAAGCCAAACTTTGTTTTGTGCTTTAGTGAGCACGTCATAATAAGTAGACAGGGTTTCGAGCGTCTCGCAATACCATAAAACGTACAATCTGCGTGTCAGTTGGGTATTGTCTGCCGTAAATGAACAAACCTTCCCACAAAAAAGAAGTTTTCATCTCACGATAACTTATATGCCTAATAAACTCGAAGATCTTCTCGACAACATCAATGACCTTCGAAAACTAAACTTTTCTCTCTGAAATTTCTTATACTATCTAAATTCGGTCGCAATGAGTGAACCATTTCTTTCAAACATTGATCAATATTCAACCCACATCCAAGTTTTAGCAAGTTTTGAGGTATGCTCGGGATCATTATCTTGCTGTAGAATAAACTTATTGCCAATAAGTCGCTGCCCTGATGATATGTCATGTTCTTCTAATAGTGTTCTGTATTTCTCACCAGTTAATTTATCCTCTATTTTTACAATATCACCCACACCTGCTGCTGAAATACAACCCCAAACTTAGATATTGCCTCTTCCATGCTTTATGATAGTGTGTAAACATGGTTCCACTAACGAGTCATCGGCGCGTCGTCAAACAACTGACGTCTGTTCGTTCCAAATAATTGATATTTAAATTCGTCAGTGCACAGTACTTGTCGCCACTCATTATATTCCCAAGTTTCGTGGTCTCTGGCATATTTTAATCGTTTCCCTCTATTACCTCGGCGCAGTAAGGGTTTTCTTACGGCCATGCATCCCCTCAAGCCTGATCTGAGCAAATATCGCCTTAATGTTGAAGCATGTACCGAAGTACCAGATGCTCGCGAAAGATCTTGTGCTAGTTCCGCACTAACTTTCTTACGATTTCTTAACCTTTTTTGGACATCCACTCTTTGGTCTATCACTTACACTGACGGTTTCAGTCATTCTTTTTATTGTTTGTTGCAATGCATACCGGGAACATTTTACTATCTTTGATATTTTCACTTGAATATAACCCTCTTGGTGTAAAACAATCATTTTATTTCTATCTAGTAATGCTATTCTAGGTATTTTCTATCTACTATAATAATTTACAGGTCACAATTGTTTCTTAAAACGAAAATTTCATTCGTAAGCGCCTTTTTTTAAGAACCTAAATAAATTCTATTATGGAACCACTCTGTATCATTTCTACCACTGAATTAAAACCAAAATCTTATAGTTAAATAACCCTCACTAGAAATTTTATTGCAGAGCATTGTGGTGCAATAAAATTTATTACTTTAATCCTCTTATCAGGCGGTCGATCTCACCCCTACGCGGAAGTATGATGTTATAAACTTGGAAATTTCCAGTGATTATATTTCTACCAATAAGTGAATCTTTCTTGGAAAGATGTATTAAGTATTATAAATTAAATTAACCCAATAATTATTAGTAAAAACGTTTTAGTAAATAAGTTTTGGAAAATATGGTTAGGTCTTTCTTTCTTTTGCACGTACTGTACAGTCAGTCAAACAGCGTACTACTGAAATGAGCGAAATATTTAATTGATGCCATATAGATCCAATCTAATGACAATTTCTTTCTATTTCAACATGGAAATGTATTTTAGTGCATCCAGTGAAGCTATCTATGCTTTCAAATGAGAAATATTGGCTTGGCAACTAAGTACCTTCGGTTTTGTAGTATAAAATAAAACACTTTTTTTTAAAACATAGAATAGTTTTTAATCAATTATATATTTTCCATTTTGCTCAATGACCTTTTGCCATCTTTCTTTCAGCTGCATGATTCCGCGGTCATAATATTTCTGGTCCTTATCAGCAAAAAACTGAACCATGTGCGAGTGAAGGTCATCGTCATATGTGAAAGTTTTACCATTCAAAGAATTCTGCAAACTTCGAAATAAATGGTAATCAGATGGTGCTAGATCAGGGCTGTATGGGGGATGTGGCATCACTTCCCAGCCAAGTTCCAATAGTTTCCCACGAGTTGCCAAGGATGTGTGAGGCCTTGCATTATCTTGGTGGAAAACTACACCTTTCCGATTTGACAATTCTAGCCGTTTGTCTTTGATTGCTTCATCCAGTTTTATTAATTGTTGACAGTAAACATCAGAATTGATCGTTTGGTTCCTTGGAAGCAGCTCAAAAAACACAACACCTTTGTAATCCCACCAAACTGACAGCATGATCTTTTTTGGATGCAATCCAGCTTTCGATGTGGTTTGAGCTGGTTTATCGTGTTTGCGCCATGATCGTTTTCGAACTACGTTGCTGTACAGGACCCATTTTTCATCACCAGTGATGATTCTTTTTAAGAAAGGGTCGGTTCATTTCGTCTAAGGTGCATATCGCAAAAGTTGATCCTTTGTGTTAAATGAATTTCGTTCAATTTCTTGAGGTACCCAAATATCAAGCTTCTTAATTAGCCCAAGACATTTTAAATATTTTACAATTGTTGTGTGCGATACATGTAGCCTCTCCGCAATCTCTCGAACAGTTATATGACAATCCTCTTCAATTATGACTTTGATTTGGTCATCATCAACTTCAGTAGGCCGACAAGAACGTTACTCATCTCTTCAAAAATATGGAAGAAATATTTTGAAAACTGATCTCTTTTTATGCAATAATATATTGACCATAATGATTAATATTTTATAAAATAGTAATAAGTTTTTATAGGTTTATTGCTCAAGAAATTTTTATCATTAAAAGCGTTTATTAAAATAACTACTGCCAACTTAATTATGTAAATAAAATGAGACTTTTTATTATTTTGTTAATTCGTAAGAGTAAACAACACAACATTTACAACTCAGCTCCGTCTCTAATTTCAGAAATACCTTCACAAATGACGGATCCACTAACATTTTACACTAACATCTTCAATTGTCTGTAAATTAACATATCGCGTGAAATGTCACTTCCGTCTGTATATTCGGCATCTGGCCGTAGGCGTATCAGGCTAATGGTAAATTTCGCCCGTCTGTTGTTTCATCGCACATGTCACATTAAACTGATAATGCTGCAATATCCATCCGTCCATGACATTATTATCAAATCCCTTTCGCCCTACCCTTCGGCTGAAAACGAATCAAACGTATATCCGGGATCGGTATTAGGTAAAAGATATGAAAATGAGGGAGAAAATAGCGCACAGAAAGAAGACCGATAATAAGACGGGGAGTTTCTTGGCGTATAAACAACAATATGAGGTGAGTTCGAAGCACGGGAAAAAAAACGAAAGTAATCTAAATATTATGAATAATAGGTGTTCTTATTACGCAAGAGACATTATAATGCGGTAAGTTCATTTGTAAGATATCTGGACTGATGACAATGTCGACGGCAAAATAAGACGTCGTATAGATTGGCAACAGCAGCGAATCGTGTATTTGCGTCATCAAAATTCGAAGCGATTGTAATTTGCTATATCTTGAATTTAAAAGAATCTCGTTTCAGTTCGATGAATACAAATACGTCTTGAAGTTATGAATGCAATTACGTTGCTTGAAAAAAAAATTGGCAACTCGACGAATTAATTCCAAATATATTTACCAAATAATCAAAATGATAAAAATGATTAAAAGAAGTTTTACAACAAAGGTATGGTCAAAATCTGTTTGTTCTTCTTTTTCTTTTTCCATTAAAACCCTCGCTATCTTCTTAATGAAAGTAAATGAATTAAACCCATGCGCATGTATATCCTGCATGTGCGAGGGTGGTCCCAGAACTCCACGACCCAACAAAGAAAACACAAAAATTTTGGAAACTAATATATTTATTTTTCAACATAATCTCCTTGCAGCTTTATGCACTTTTCCCGGTGATGTTCAATAAATTCGATAGCCTTTTTATAATGGGAACTGTCTTGACTAAACAGACATTAACTGCCGACATCACTTCTTCATCGTTGGAAAATCTTTGACCACTGAGCCATTTTTTAAAGTTTGGAAACAGAAAATAATCCGGGGGCTAGATCTGGCGAATGGGGTGCATGAGGTAGCAATTCAAACTTTAATCCATTAATTTTGGCCTTTGCGATAACGTATTTATAAGCTGGTGCATTGTCTTGATGAAACAACACCTTCTTCTTAGCCAAATGCAGCCTTTTGCTTGATTTCTCCGCTCAAACCTTGCAATAAGTTCGCATAATACTCGCCGTTTATAGTTTTTCCTTTCTCAAGATAGTCAATGAAAATTATTTCACGCGCATCCCAAACAACCGATGCCATGACCTTGCTTGCAGATGAAACGGCTTCGCCTTCTTTGGAACTGGTTCTCCCTTTTGAGTCCATTGTTTTGATTGTTCCTTTGTCTCGGGCGTGAAGTGATGGACCCATGTTTCATCTATGGTTATGAAACGGCGCAAAAATTCTGATTTGTTGCTGTGAAACTTCGCTAAACACTAAATTGAAACATCTTCACGACACTGTTTTTGCTCGAGTGTAAACAAGCGCGGCACCCATCTTCCACACAGCTTTCTCATGTCAAAATTTTCAGATAATATGCGATGCACCACACTTTTTGAAATGCCTACTATGTCTGCTAGCTCGCGCACTTTCAGTCGACGATCATCCGATACCGCTTTGTGGATTTTCTTCACCATTTCTGGAATCATCACCTCATTTGGTCGATCAATGCAATGCTCGTCTTGGCAGCTCGTACGACCTCGTTTAAACTCTACTACCCAATATTTCACTGTTGTAAGCGAAGAAGCAGACTCACCCAGAGTAGAATCCAGTTCAGCTTTTACATGGGTTGGGCTGAGGCCTTTCAAATAAAAGTATTGTATCCACTTAACGATGACCAATTTTCTCCATTTTTACAAATTCACTGATAATGTTCACTATTGATGGCTGCCAAACAAATACAAAACAACGTGGCGTCCTCAATCTTGAAACATGAGCTTTATAGATTATGTACTTTCTAATACAGTGACATTTTTCAAACGAGTATCGCCATTTCTAGGTCAGGCAGGGTACTTATAGAACCACCCTCGTATGTAGTGACATCCCATTCGTTTTCATGTCAGCAAAAAACGCCAGCAAACTCCTGATGAAGATGTCATTGAAATGCATCGAGACAAAGTGAAACAGTTTCAGTGCAGTAGTTGAGCCCTGAAGATATACCATACAAATGGGTACGAAACGTCGGTAGATATACAAGTGACGCGGTTCCAGCCCGGAAGCAGGTAGCATGGACCACGACCGCGGAAGTCTACGTACCAGATTAAGAAAAGAATAAATCTAAGAAGAAATAGAATAATGAACTAGAGAATATTCTCCACAATAAATATTGGAGAGTAGGATTAGGCTAAAGAAAGAATAGAGAAATACTCTGAACGGAAAAAATAAATTTTACAAAAGTCCAATTGATACTCCCAATTCGCAGTGATAAATAGAATTATATACAAACGAAGTTCATATTCCAGTAATGTCAACAACGAAGCTGTAAAATCCTATTATTTCCCAAAAAGCCGGCAACTGCATACAAATTACATGACGCGATAAAATAAAAACGTTCTCTTGCACCAGGATAACGCACACAGTCACAGATCTGCAATTGCAACAATTGCAATAGCTCAGGTAGGCTTCGAATTATTTAAACATCCTCGACATTCGTCAGATTTGGCTCCCAGAGATTACTAACCGTTTGCAAAACTTAAAAAACACTTGCGTGGTAAACCATTTCCATCAAATAATGATGTGGTATGTGCGGTAAATCAGTGGTTTGCAGAGGTTGAACAATTTTTTTCGGGAAGCATTAGAAACTAGAACATCGATGGGAAAAATGTGTTAACCTATATGGAAACTGTAGAAAAATAATATTAAAATACGAGGATAGTTTGACGAGTAGTGAGAATGACATATAGGTGGGGCTCTAATTGGTAAAACAAATGCACTGTAATTTAGGTTGCCTATTTGTATGTTTACGTACCGATATTTAGATAAATCGGTTGATTAGTTTCTTTTTGACAACTGCTTGAAAAAGAAGCAACACGTCGCTTTGTTAAAATGCAAAAAGCAGAGTATCGTGCGGTGATTAAATACTTCGTAATTAAGGGTATGAAAGCTACCGAAATAAAAGATGAGCTACGGGAAACATCAGGTGAATCTGCTCCATCATCCGCCACAATAAGTACATGGGTAAATGAATTTAAACGTGATAGAACAAGATGTGTTGATGAAGCGTGCTCTGGAGCACCCAAAATCGTGACTTCTACGGAAATGATTATAAAAATACATAATATTATTACGCAAGATCGACGACTCAAAGTGAGAGAGATAGCAGACATAGTAGACATTTCAACAGAACGCGTACACCACATTTTAACGAAAGAATTGGGCCTTTCCAAGCTTTCGGCAAGATGGGTGCCGTGATTGCTTACGACTGATCAAAAACTCACTCGTTTGCGCATTTCCAATGAATGTTTGGACGTTTATAAGCGGAATCCGGTTGATTTTTGTAGGCGATTTGTTACTTGTGATGAAACTTGAATACACTACAGTACATCCGAAACTAAACAACAGTCGAAACAATGGTTAGAACGTGGTTCCGCACCTCCAAAGAAAGCAAAAACCACTTTATCGGTAAACAAGGTAATGGCATCAATTTGTTGGGATTCAAAGGTCATTTTGCTCATTGATTACTTTCAGAAAGGTGCCACAATAAACGGACGATATTATGCAGAACTTCTACAAAAATTAAATGTTGAGATTCGTGCTAAACGGCCAGGAATGGCAAAGAAAAGATTCTGTTTCAGCAAGACAACGCTCCCTCGCATACCAGCACAGTTGCGATGTCCAAACTCCACGAGTTGCATTTCCAATTAGTACCGTATGTACCTTATTCGCCGGATCTAGCCTCTTCCGACTTCCACCTTTTTCCAAAATTGAAAACGGCACTAGTAGGAAAGAAATTTTCGTCTAACGACGAGCTTATCATCTTCGTAAATGAGTATTTTGCAAGCCTTCCGTAATCGCATTTTAGAGATGGCATAAGGGCATTGGAGCACCATCGGAATAAATATATTGCTCTTTTAGGAGAATATATTGAAAAATAAAAATTATTTTGTATTTAGAAAATTCGTTTTTCTTTTCCATTCTCACTACTTGTCAAACTACCCTCGTATATGCAACTTTTTTATTGTGAATGGGTCAGGGGTGGAGCAAAGGAATCCACTTTCAAACTTTAATATTTATCAGTCAAAAAGAAAAGGAAAAAAAGAGACATTCCGATGTAGCAACATATAAAAAGCAAACACATTCTTCTCGGGGGGATATTTTTATTTGTTCATGCTTTATTTTAAAGGCAATCAGTATATCCTGTATATTAACCACAACGAATACATTCACCAGAAAAATTCCTATTTAAGTGTTGTACAATTCCAATAACAGTATGTGGCTAAGTGAAAATTGCTAACGAAGATTATAAACCGCGTAAACATGTTTTATAAGAAATATACACGCTGCACAATATCCTCAGGTAACAATATTCTTATGGAAGTATAAATTATACAATTTCGTTTTGTACGAAAATTACTTTAGCTTTGAGATAGTAGCTGAAAATTGTGGCTACATAATAGAATGGAATAAAACAATATACATAAAATGTCTTTGCTGCAACAATAAATATTAAATTTAGATTGTTAGACGAGACGAATAAAATTCAACGAATACCAATTATGACCGTCGAGCCCTTTTGGGCATTTATTATTAAACTTACGCTACGTATGTTATTCAAAATTTATGCTGGTATTTTATTTATGAATACGAATTGCGATGTATGTATGTATGTATGTATATGTTTTGTGTATTGTCGCTGTACTATTTATTCCGTACATGTATAAAATATGCATGGGCCCGAACAATAGAATATTTGTGAGTATCAAACTCACAGAACCGTACTGTTTCAAGTAAAACAAACGAGTGGTTACATATATATAACAGTAAAAGTACTTCTGTCATCTAATTGCAAAAAATACGACTTCTGTTTCTAACATGCACCTGTAACGTGTGCGTTAATCGTCAAAATACCAATGCAAACAAATAAAATGGTGCCTGAACAAGAATAATGACCACTACCATCGTTTCACCTATCCAAGACTCATCAGGCAGATGTTAATCGACTATTCGGCTTTACAAAGAAACTAATAATACCAGTAAAGGGAAAAATTAATTTGGGTCTCTGCAGTGAACAGCGAAAATAATCATTATTCTTGTTCGACCGCCATTTATTTATTTGCATTGGCTTTCTGCCGATTAATGCACACGTCGCAGATGTACTCGTAAGTTAAAAACATAATCGCCTAATCTATCATATAACACAAAATGTCGTTTTATCAAACTTATCAATCAGTTTCTTCTCTAGTGTTTCTTCATAAACCTTAGATGTGACTAGTAATATTTATTGATTCCTAGGTTGTTATTGTTTTCGAATGTAAAAAGCGAACCACATTAACTATCATGATTCCTTTCAGAAAATATTAACGTTTGAAACTACATATTTTTTTAACAATTACTTACATTCTATAGACACCGTCCGCTTGTGAAGTATGGGATTTATACGCCAAAAAAAAAGAGCTAACATTTTGTTAGGTGCGCGGCTAAGTTATCGCTGTTTTTTTAATGGAAATGCAACTTTATTGTGAAAAAATGTTTACAAATGAATCATTCAAAAGATTGCCCATCACTAGCGACAACTTTTTCCCATCTTTCTGGCAGAGCTCGAATACCGTCACGGTAGAAGTGTTCATCTTTTGAAGCTATCCACGAATCAAGCCATTTTGAGATGTCTTCATATGAGCGGAATTGCTGATTAGCCAGACCATGTGCCATCGAACGGAACAAGTAATAATCGGACGGCGCAATATCTAGGGAATATGGCGGGTGGGGTAGGACCTCCCATTTGAACGTTTCTAAGTAGGCTTTAACGGGTTTGGCAACGTGAAGCCGTGCGTTGTCATGCTGTAGAATCACTTTTTCATGCCTCTGCTCGTATTGTGGCCGCTTTTCGCGCAGTACTCGGCTCAATCGCATCAATTGAGATTTGAGGTTTCAACAGCTCATAATAAATAACACCGCCCTGGTCCCACCAAATACACAGCAAAGCCTTCGCAGCGTGAATATTCGGCCGAACCGACGACGTAGAAGCATGACCGGGCAGTCCCCATGATTTTGTTCTCTTTGGATTGCTGTAATGGATCCATTTTTCATCACCCGTAACGATGAGAAGAAGAAAACCCTTTCTTTTTGCCGGTGTAGCAGTTGTTCACAGGCGAAAAAACGACGCTTAACGTCTCTTGGTTTCAAATCATAAGAAACCCAAGTTCCTTGTTTTTGAATCATTCCCAACGCATGCAATCGCTGGGAAATGGCTTGGCGGGTAACTCCTAATGCTGAAGCAAGCTCTTTTTGCGTTTGGCACGAATTCTCATCGAGCAATGCCTCCAATTCAGCGTCTTCGAAGGTTTTTGGTTATGTCACAATCGACAAGCACTTACTGCTGGAGCCATCTCTTGAAAAACAGCGAAAACTTAATTGCGCACCTAATAATTTTTTCTAAGCTCAATTCATGTACATAGGATTATTATTTCAAATAAAAGTCGTAGTGGGCTGCGGAAAATAAAAACATTATGAAAGGCCCATTACGTTGGTGTCAGGCAATACTCAGTTCAATATATTTTTTGGTTGTCGATCTATTTATGGGACATAAATTGCGAATTTAATTTGAGAATGTCTAAACTATTAAGCTCCTAAACATCTGCTAAACAGTCTTTAAGCAACTTACTATTTTGAAGCTCTGAAATATATTCAGAAACTGTTCAGTAGCTATCTAGAAAGTTTTTATGAAGACTCTATCATCTGTTAATCTAATTTCTCGTAGTACTATACGCAGAATCCCGTTACTCTGTAGTTTCAACGCATTCTCCAATCTTACGAAACTTCCATTTAGTATCAAAGCATTCACTCGTGCACTTTGTTTCGTCCATGGAATAGGTCTTCCAGAACCTATTCTGTCTATTTTTAAGCAAAAATTAAAATTTTTTAACGATGGTGGTTTCTAGATCATTTCTAAAATTATAAAAGATGAAGAAGTCTATGCTCCTTTCAGTGGGTGTGCTTAGATATAATCCTAAGCCAACTTCTGTGGAAAATCGACGTTTATAGAATTAAATAATGTAATGACTCATAAGTATAGGATTGAGAAAAACCATTAAGCCAAGGTTTCCCAGAGTATGCGCCGCAAAGAGTATCCAGGGGCGCCGCGACAGCCTTGCCAAAAAGAAAAAAATTGAAAAATATAATTTTATAAAAATGAATTGAACTGGTCAAAAATAAACAAGCACATCCCTTTCATTGAGACAGAAAACGTTTTTGAAACTCTTATTACTTGTACCCAATTACGTTTAAAATAGATCTCTGTTTTATATTAATTAGTTACTCTTTCTGTACTCAAAATAAATGTGATTTTCTTTATTTTTCGATTTATTTACGTTTTCCTTCTCATCCTTATTACAATTACTAAAAAAACAAATTTACCAACAACTATTCATAAAGCATTTAAACAAAATTAAAGTCTTATAAAAATCTAAAAGTTAAATTTAGAGATCATAGCATAGAATTTATTTAAATTTAAGATTTTAGACTTAAAATTATCAGGTCTCCAGTTTTGCTCCATATGAAGGGCGCCGCTGGAAATAATCTGAACGTTAAGGGCGCCGTGGCTTTAAAAAATTTAGGAACCTATGCATTAAGCTAATAGGATAAGAGATTATGACGACATTGCAATATGCACAAACCTGCCTGAAGTTTTCCAAGTTCTGACAACAAAAAAGTTAATGTTGATTTTTGTATCCTATACCTATTTTCAATCAATTCTGTATACGATTTGACATTTTCGATGAAATTATGTATTTATTGCATAATATATTAACTTCTCTCAGTCCAATTTTCAGACAATTTTCGTCATTTCATCGCCTTTCGGAACACACCTTTGAAGTCACTTAAACTCCTCGTATACATAGACACACGAGTTCGAAATAAATCCTTAATTACCGTATGTTATTTCAATTCTTTTGATGATGAAGACTAAAACAGTAGTCAATAACAAATGCCAGGAATAGCGAACACAACACTAATAAAGTTTATCATCTGTTTTCAAAAAAATTTTCAATTCTTTAAAGCAGTTTTAGTTTAAGAACAGGAACATCGAAACATTAAATAAATAACATGATATTGACATCAATTAAATGGATATTGATCATAACAAGTTGAACTATACATATCATATATTAAAAGCATTACAGTTCATTTTAAATTTCTCTAAGCAATAACTGATTGTGGTGTCTTTAGGGATACTTTTATTACCTTCAAATGTTCATGGCGGCGCAAAATAATTCGCAGTAAAATGTGGCGAGCAGAAAATTACAAGCGAAGAAAATCTTTTCAATATTTAAAAACAACTAGCGCGTCCACTACCTAGGTTTTGCAATTTTCAATTTTAAAATTGAATAATGTTAAAAAGGAATCATTCTATTATTAATAACACCCTATCAACTACATATGTTTCATCGAATTCACGAATCTTCAGGTTGATTTGTGTTATTAATGAACGATTCCTTCAGAGTGCTTATCATATCTTTTCGATACAGAAAATAATGTATAATATCATATCTCCCTCTCTCGACCAATACATAAATGTATTGACCGACAAAGCAAGAACGCTTCTATCTCACAGATCGGAGACCATGCCTCCAGTGTGTAATAGACAGAAACTTACATCTAGGCTTTATGCCAATTAAAGAATGTTAAAAAGGAATCATTCTATTATTAATAACACCCTATCAACTACATATGTTTCATCGAATTCACGAATCTTCAGGTTGATTTGTGTTATTAATGAACGATTCCTTCAGAGTGCTTATCATATCTTTTCGATACAGAAAATAATGAATAATATCATATCTCCCTCTCTCGACCAATACATAAATGTATTGACCGACAAAGCAAGAACGCTTCTATCTCACAGATCGGAGACCATGCCTCCAGTGTGTAATAGACAGAAACTTACATCTAGGCTTTATGCCAATTAAAGAATGTTAAAAAGGAATCATTCTATTATTAATAACACCCTATCAACTACATATGTTTCATCGAATTCACGAATCTTCAGGTTGATTTGTGTTATTAATGAACGATTCCTTCAGAGTGCTTATCATATCTTTTCGATACAGAAAATAATGAATAATATCATATCTCCCTCTCTCGACCAATACATAAATGTATTGACCGACAAAGCAAGAACGCTTCTATCTCACAGATCGGAGACCATGCCTCCAGTGTGTAATAGACAGAAACTTACATCTAGGCTTTATGCCAATTAAAGAATGTTAAAAAGGAATCATTCTATTATTAATAACACCCTATCAACTACATATGTTTCATCGAATTCACGAATCTTCAGGTTGATTTGTGTTATTAATGAATGATTCCTTCAGAGTGCTTATCATATCTTTTCGATACAGAAAATAATGAATAATATCATATCTCCCTCTCTCGACCAATACATAAATGTATTGACCGACAAAGCAAGAACGCTTCTATCTCACAGATCGGAGACCATGCCTCCAGTGTGTAATAGACAGAAACTTACATCTAGGCTTTATGCCAATTAAAGAATGTTAAAAAGGAATCATTCTATTATTAATAACACCCTATCAACTACATATGTTTCATCGAATTCACGAATCTTCAGGTTGATTTGTGTTATTAATGAACGATTCCTTCAGAGTGCTTATCATATCTTTTCGATACAGAAAATAATGAATAATATCATATCTCCCTCTCTCGACCAATACATAAATGTATTGACCGACAAAGCAAGAACGCTTCTATCTCACAGATCGGAGACCATGCCTCCAGTGTGTAATAGACAGAAACTTACATGATAGGGTGTTATTAATAATAGAATGATTCCTTTTTAACATTCTTTAATTGGCATAAAGCCTAGATGTAAGTTTCTGTCTATTACACACTGGAGGCATGGTCTCCGATCTGTGAGATAGAAGCGTTCTTGCTTTGTCGGTCAATACATTTATGTATTGGTCGAGAGAGGGAGATATGATATTATTCATTATTTTCTGTATCGAAAAGATATGATAAGCACTCTGAAGGAATCGTTCATTAATAACACAAATCAACCTGAAGATTCGTGAATTCGATGAAACATATGTAGTTGATAGGGTGTTATTAATAATAGAATGATTCCTTTTTAACATTCTTTAATTGGCATAAAGCCTAGATGTAAGTTTCTGTCTATTACACACTGGAGGCATGGTCTCCGATCTGTGAGATAGAAGCGTTCTTGCTTTGTCGGTCAATACATTTATGTATTGGTCGAGAGAGGGAGATATGATATTATTCATTATTTTCTGTATCGAAAAGATATGATAAGCACTCTGAAGGAATCGTTCATTAATAACACAAATCAACCTGAAGATTCGTGAATTCGATGAAACATATGTAGTTGATAGGGTGTTATTAATAATAGAATGATTCCTTTTTAACATTCTTTAATTGGCATAAAGCCTAGATGTAAGTTTCTGTCTATTACACACTGGAGGCATGGTCTCCGATCTGTGAGATAGAAGCGTTCTTGCTTTGTCGGTCAATACATTTATGTATTGGTCGAGAGAGGGAGATATGATATTATTCATTATTTTCTGTATCGAAAAGATATGATAAGCACTCTGAAGGAATCGTTCATTAATAACACAAATCAACCTGAAGATTCGTGAATTCGATGAAACATATGTAGTTGATAGGGTGTTATTAATAATAGAATGATTCCTTTTTAACATTCTTTAATTGGCATAAAGCCTAGATGTAAGTTTCTGTCTATTACACACTGGAGGCATGGTCTCCGATCTGTGAGATAGAAGCGTTCTTGCTTTGTCGGTCAATACATTTATGTATTGGTCGAGAGAGGGAGATATGATATTATTCATTATTTTCTGTATCGAAAAGATATGATAAGCACTCTGAAGGAATCGTTCATTAATAACACAAATCAACCTGAAGATTCGTGAATTCGATGAAACATATGTAGTTGATAGGGTGTTATTAATAATAGAATGATTCCTTTTTAACATTCTTTAATTGGCATAAAGCCTAGATGTAAGTTTCTGTCTATTACACACTGGAGGCATGGTCTCCGATCTGTGAGATAGAAGCGTTCTTGCTTTGTCGGTCAATACATTTATGTATTGGTCGAGAGAGGGAGATATGATATTATTCATTAAAATTGAATGTTCTAAAACCTCTTTACAGATCGCGCGAAATGCTCACGGGCATACTTACATCTATGAGGTGACCCATCTTGGACGTAAAAGATCCGTTTAAATATTAAAGCTCGGAGAGCACGTAAAATTTCTGAAAAACCCACTGAATATTTACGAATACCGTATACCTTTTTATCTTAAAAGTATCATTTCTGTTTTGAATCCCGTATTAAAATAAAATTATGTAATATACGAGTATGCTACCAGGAAAAAATATAGAGGAACATTAAAAACTCATATGTTTATTATTTTAAAATATATATATTTTCTTTGAATCACTTAATAATATTACTACGTGTATTTCACTTCCACTGATTACTTTTCGCAGGTTGCGAATGATATTTTAATTGTTGAAGCCCACAATTATTAATTGCGTCTTGAGTAACACTTACAGTGTGGACAGAGAAGCTGATATGGAACAGGTTTTTACTTATTCTCTCAGAGGGTTTCCATCCATACGATCATGTAGTCTGTGCAAGAATTGATAATATTACTCATTAATGATTATATTACTATCTTGAAGATCCACCACTGATTTTTCCCACAATTCTAAAAGAGAAAGGCCATACATTTTTAGATAAGGCCATATTAGCTCTTTTAAACTAAGCTACGAGAAATACTTTAATTTTTGAAATCCACAGTTGTTAATAGCATCTTGAGTAACAGCAAGGGTGTAGATAAGAATGTCGACATGCAATAGACTTAAACTGTTCATTAATTTTCTCAGATGTTCATCTTGAATCTCTATTGTTCATGTGCAACTCACAGTCACAATCCCTTAATTTCTTTAATTTTCGGTAGTACTCCCTCAAGAAGTCGTGGTCCGTTATTAATTGCATTACTGTCAATGATACGTCTTTCTTTTCTTTATCTACTTCTGGTTACATGCTGAATACTCTTCGGCCAATTCTTCCACTGTTCCATTCTATTTGTCATTCCAGTAACGGCTTCTTCTTACCTGCGTGCTTAGCTAACTACTTTTTCTTTGATATGATCACTGGCTCGTCTCGTAGATCTCTAGAACGTCTCGCGACTAAATCGACGTTCATCATACCTCTCTTTATGCAGAATGTTCATACTTATTACGTGCTCTATTATAAAATCTTGTATTATCAGTATGATGGGTCCCTTATTAGAAGTGTTCCGGTCTGATATAGAGTACCCAGTAAATTGTGATACATCAAAAACTGAGGATAAAGCGCGCGTTGTGATTGTGGAGAATCTCCAGGATCGAAAATTAAAAGAAGCATCTACAGACGCCATGTACAAATTAGCAAAGCAGAAGCCATAACTTTCAAATCGTCTGCGACAATAGCTTTGGAGGCACAAAAGCGCACCAGCAGTGTAAATGTTGGTGCGCTTTTGGTCCTCCACGAAGCAACTCCTTTGACAAGTGATTGGAATGAGATGGCTTCTGCTCTGCTAATTTCGACATAGACTGGTAGGCTCGACATCACTGCTTCTCTTAATTTCCGATCCTGGAGGTTCTCCACTACAGCAACGCGCGCTCCAGTCCCAGTTTTTGATGTGTCACAGTGCCAACTATTTAAAATTTCTTCATTGTCCTCGTTCAACTTCAACTTCACCGTATTGTAGAGTGCTAACACAACCTCTGTAGGCAGCTTCTCCAGTACTACAATCAGGGCATTCGTGAGTGCTGTCTCAAAGGCTTCTTCCATAGTTTCCACAAAGAGGCGCTATGCTGCGTTTAGATAGGTTTTTGTTCCTATGGCAGAATTGGTACTATGCCGTACATCTGCATGCTCATCTTCTTCTCTATTCCCCAAATCCATTTGACCAATATGCTCTTGGAACCGTTTCTGCTACTTTACAACTTACATAATCGATATGAACCACCCAACATCTCAATGCATCGACGATTATTCGCAAGCATTTAATGTATTGCTAATTTTTATAGACGTTTATCATGAATACATGATAGTGGAGAATCTCCAGGATCGAAAATTAAAAGAAGCATGTACAAATTAGCAGAACAGAAGCCATGACTTTCAAATCGTCTGTGACAAGAGCTACTTCTTGGAAGCACAAAAGCGCACCAGCGGTGTAAATGTTGGTGCGCTTCTGGTCCTCCACGAAGCAACTCCTTTCACAAGTGATTGGAAGTTGATGGCTTCTGCTCTGCTAATTTCGACATAGACAGTCTATACAGCAAGGATGCATATTCATTGATGATTGTATTTATACCTTAAAATCCATTATCTAGATTTTAAAGAACGCCTTATTTTATTCAAATAATAGAGACTGCTTAAACTCTTTTAGTAAGGCTCAGTAAGTAGCCACTACTTCATCACTACTATTTTTAATGACAGATCAAACTAACAGACTATAATTTCATCTCCGACTAAAACATTCTGTAATACTACTTTTAAATGTCGGGGAATTGTAAAAATTAAGAAAACATGAAGCAACGGACATATGTACGTAAATCTAAATGAAAACTTATGCTTTACTCTCTAAATAGCCAACTAAAAACTATCTCTACGTGATTAACTTAAAATTTATGCAGGTATTAGTTCGAATATACAATTACATCACAAGCGTTATTACACGACCATTCCTGAAACTTAGTTATCGCACCTGTATCGTGCAACTGCAAATTCATTTATGTCATCTCCACTGTTTTCTACTTTTAAGAAACGCTTTTAAACTTAGTGTAAGTAGTTAAACAATTAAGAGAACTTAACTGGATAAATGAACTTTCCTTATAACTTTAATTACAGATGATGTCGAAGTGTATTAATTCTTTTAGATAGTGTTAAGAAAGACGATGAAAGTAAATATAGACTAAAAAAAGACTATACAACTTGAAAATCTCACCATTTTAGACAAGATAAAGTCGGGGGTATTTCATAAAATACAGTGACATTTTCATGGGAGCAAAATTATATTGAGCAAGTTCAGTGACTACAGGGAACGCTCATATTTCATTTTCTCATTTCATAATGTTTCTTCCGTAGTTCTTGTTCAAACGCTTTTTCAATAATACAAGGCTGCTTCAAATTTGACCTGCATTTTGTTTTCTTCTAGTTGATACAAACTGCAAACGAATATTATGTGTACATTATTTTTCACAACAAGCCCCTTTTAAAACACACTTATCGCTCCGATAGTTTCTGTATTTTTGTCGAAAGGAATTCTTTCGATTGACAGCGTAGCCAATTTTACACCGGATCCTTCGCTTTCTCAGAGACGAATCGCTTGCATCCTAAGAACTTTTTTAGCGGCCCAAAAAGATAATAGTCACTGGGAGCCAAGCAGTACTTCCCAACATGATTTAGCCAATGTATTGTTCATAAAATTGACTATATATGAGTGAGTTTGTATAGGAGAATAACGTTCTTGTTTAAGAGACGGCATCTTTTTGTTCGTATGATCAGCTTAGCCTTTCCAGGAAGTCCACTCTAATAAGTTGAATTGAACAGCATCCCAGAATACAGTCGCCATCGTTTTCCAGCCGATGGTTGTATATTGAATTCTTTGGGCGGAGGTGAGCTTCAGTAATGCAACATAACATATAACATTCATACTTTCTGGGGTAATATAGAGCATGCATCAGCTGTAATGATACGTGACAAAAAGTGAAGCTGGAATTCTCTGCAAACCTGAAGTTGTTCCTGCTATTGTTCCGCGAAAAGTTATTTTGGAACCCCCCTGAAACTAACTTTATTAAACTTAAGCTTGTCGTAGACAATGGTATGAAGACTAACAATAGTAGTGTCTGTAGCTGCATTCAAAATGTCAGTACAAACATTTTTGTGAGTTTCTTGTTGTTCAAACGTGAGAGTTTTAGGCACCATTTCGGCACATACTTTTTGCATATTAAAATTGTTATGTAAAATTTGCTGTACGGATTCTTTATCAATTCCTACAGTTTCAGCAATCACACGAAAACTTAACCGACGGACAGATCGAAACAGATTACCGATTTTTCCGATATCGTCGTTCGGCTTTGACGTTGAAGGGCGACCCAGGCGTAAATCATATTCAACGTCTTCTCGACCATCTTGAAAACGCTTAAACCACTCAAAAACACGTGCACGCGATAGATATTTATTGCCATACACTTCTTTCAATAAATTATAAGTCTTAATAGTGGTTTTTTCCAAGTGTCATGTGAAATTCGTTGCTCTATTGTTACACTTAACATTTTTCCGGCGAAACAAAAAAACAACCCTAATGCGAACGAAGACTATGGCTATACTGATTTGCTTACAGAAGCGAGTGGCACTGGATTCGGAAAAGAAGGTTTCACTATAAATAGCTGTCAGCCGTTAGCGTCTGGCGCATGTGCACTTCTTCTGTACCAGCGTCAGTCTCGTTATTTAATAGCCACACCTCGTATGATTGAATGCCCAGCTCATTCAGTCTTAAAATCGTTTTGTAGAAAATTAATTTTATTTTTTTTTAATAATTTCTTTGCGTTCACTGTTAAACTTCTTTGAAATATACTATACTTCTCTCTGTATTATTTTCCTTTGTATTTTATTAATCGGGTATCGTGGTTGATAATTTTCGGTATTGCTACTATTATAAATTATTGTTAATTGTATACTTATTTCAATAAAAACGGACCCATGTCAGCATAATCCAAACTAATTCACAAAAACTCCTTATACGATTATACCTCCCTAACTAATATAAAAACTTTTGCATGTTTACTTTAGTCGTAGATTTATGAATCTGTTTTCCGCAAATGTTCCAATGTTTAACGGCTTTTTACAAAAAATTCGTCCGCCTTCTCGGCATAATCGACTACCAGAATTTCCATACAGAGAGGACAGATAAAGCGATTTGTAGAATTGGGTTGGGCGATTATTTACCTTAAAAACTACGTCGGCAAAGTCCCGTCCCAACTAAATATTAATTAAATTATTGGCTGATTGGACATCTACCGTTCAATGTGTGAACTTATTTGAAGAGATCCGGATTCCCATGTTTATGTGTACGTGTGTGTGTGTGTACTGCGCAAATTGAACAGACTTTACGAGAAAGGGACATTTAATATGTGCAGTTGATGTTTGTAAAAGGACCTAAACTGTATGTAAGACCTTTAAACTTTGATATCGTTCGTAACTGAGAAACGTGTAACAAAGGGCGAGTCTTTTATATCATTCGTTGCTTCAAAGATGCAGATCGATACATTCAATTGTATTTTTTCGTTCAGAAAACTTCAATTTGCAAAGTCAACGATCCGAGAAAATATATAAAAGAAGTCGAAATAATTTGAACTCGAGAAATGCGAGAATATTTTACGAATATCCGAAGCAACATATTCACACTCATTATGACATAATTAGGGCTGTCTCTCCATTAAAAGAGAGCCCAAGTACACGAGGGTGTATGAAATAGTATTTAATTGTGGCACGTATATACAATCTGAGTTATTTTAATAAAGAAGAAACGAATTTATAGGAACCGAATGAAAAATAATGAAATGAAATGTAAAGAATGTAAAGTAAGTATCGTTCTGGTAAAGAATTTATTGCAGAAACATTGCAGTATTTTGAGTTTATTGACAAGGATCATTGCAAAAATGATTTAACGATACCTCAGCATCGTTGGTCCAAATGCATTGAGCTGAAGAAAAAAATAATAAAAGAACTTAATATTCATTTCAAATCTTCCAATCCGCTTCAAACCATTCACATATTACAGTCTGTCACAGAGAAACCGGAACATTATTAAAATAGTAATTCTTAGTGGCGCCATCTACTAAAAAAAATATACTTCAGTAAGGTAGATCTTTCACCAATGTTATAACAAAATATCATGACATTTGCATTATTGGAAGCAGAGAAATTGCGCGTAAAGTAACAGTATGTATTTGGCATTGGTCGAAAAATAAATTTTGACCAAAAAACAAATATCAAGTTCTGTTTTAAACTCGGTAAATCGTTTACTGAAACGTTTAGTTTGATGAAACAAACGTATGGCGATGCATGTGTATTACGCACGAGTGTGTATGAATGGTATAAACGATTTAAAGACGGTCGTATGGACATAAATAACGACAAACATCCTAGTGCAAAAAAATCTGTGGTTAAGGAAAGTAACATCGAACTTATGCGTGAATTTATCAGAAACGAGCCAAAATTCTCATTGCGATATGTCGAGTGGAATTAAATATTTCCAAAGATTCAATTCATCGCATTTTGACACAGTATTTGGGACTGAGAAAGATTTGTGTAGGGTTTCTACCACACAAGCTAACCGATGATCAAAAATTGCTCCGAATTCAACATTGTACAAACTTGATTGAAGACTTAAAAAGGACGAAAACTTGAGGTATTCTATTGTAACTGACGACGGGATGTGATTTTTCAATATGATCCGTCAAAACTCCGAATAGAAGCATCCAAGTGAAGAAAAACCGAACATTGTCTTTACTTTTGATTTTTTCAAAATTTAAAACAATGTCAGTTTGTTTTTATGATTCGAAACGTATAGTGCATAAAGAGTTTGTACCAACTAGTCAAACAGCCATTGCTGTATATTATCTTGATATTATGAAGCGTCTTTCGGCGCGTATTCGTCGTGTGCGCCCTCAATATCGTGAAAATGCTAGCTGGCGTTTGTTACATGATATGTAATGCACCATCTCATCGCTTGACACTTGTCACTGATTTTCTAACTACAAATAGCATTTTAACCATAAACCATTCACCGTATTCACCGGATTTGGCCCCCTATGATGTCTATCTATTCTCCAAACTACATTTCGCAGTGAAAGAACAGCGTTATGCCGACGTCAAAGCCATTAAAAAAGCGTCGACAGCGATCTTGGACATCTCTAAATATAAAAATATAAATTCATTCGATATGTTAATTAACCGTGCAAAACGTTGTATTGAAAACGGAGGTGACTACTTTGAATAAAATAAATGCATTTTGCCAAAATAGTAAGCTTTTGTTTTTATTTTAAAGAAGTTTCGATTTCTCTGCGACAGACTGTGTATATTCGGTTTAAAATATCTTACAATGTTTCTTACGCCTAAAAACTTTTTGTCGTTTCACTGACATTCATCGATATTCTTATTTCTTTCGTCCATGTAATTTTCGACCTGTCATTCTTCTGGTAAAATGTAATCATCCTCGTAAATATATTATCCTGAGCATCTGCCCTATAACTATTGAATAATAGATACCTCTTCCCTCTACGTATTAAAGAAATTTCGAAGTCAATATTTTTAAATTGGTTTTAAATCGTTAACTTTATAAAATATTAATTTGTTTCGCAAAGGTAAATACATCTTCTTCTTCTTGATACTATGAGTTGAGTTTATTACTTTTTCCTCATGTATTCTTTTCTACAACTTTTTGTGCTTCATTTCTTCTATCACTCCTTCTATTCTATTCGTCTTTCGATAACTACTTATGACAGGAAAGGGAATTTGCTAGTGGATTTTATGTCGTGGGGCACAACAATCAATTTTGCTGCGTGTCGTGTGACCTTGAGAAAACTCCGGCGGGCCATACAAAACAAGTGGCGTGGCCTACTGTCTTCCGGTGTGGTGTGTCTCCATGACAATGCAACTCCACATGTTTCCAAACTAACACAATGTCTAATCAGGTCTTTTCCACGGAAACAACTGGTTCGTCCACCTTACAGTCTAGACCTCGTACCCAATTATTTTCACATGTTTCGGTAGTTAAAAAAGTTCTTTGGTAACCAATAGTTCAATGACGACGAAGAAGTGAAAATCACTGTCATGGATTGGATTTGTTCACAGGCGACAGATTTCTTTGACGTTAAAATTCAGCAACTTGTTGAACTATATGACAAATGTTTGAACAAAAACATGATATTGTATTTACGGTATTTTTCTTTTTATGAAAAAACGAACTTTATTTTAAAAAAACCCTCGTAGTATTCATTATTTCTCCAAATTTCAACAATGATTCTTTTTTACTTCTTCAACTGCTATTTTTACTTCTGTTCTCTTTTGTTTATATTTTCTCATATTCTTCTTGTCTCTTGGTGTCTATGTACCTTTTTCACAACTCCTCTTTCTTTTTTCAATATTTTTGAAGATTTAAACTCTACCAATTAGCTCTTTTCACATTTAAATAGGTTACTTTTGCAGCACTACAACGGAGCAAATACATACATACATAGATCGACATATCTAAAGCTGTAAATCGTGGCTGTACGATATATTATACCACACAATTCGCCTCATCCGTTTCTCATTATCAACTCGAAGATAAATACCCCAAGAGAAATAGTAATAATAGTGGCAAGTAATAGTAGATAATTCATTTGAATAGTTCAAAATTCGCCAGCGACATTATCGCTACACTCGTCGTCACGATTAAGTTATCATTCTATAATTTTCCGGCAAAACGCAGCGCTGCGGGTCTAGCAAAACGCGATACGCATAAATAACGCGACCCGTTGAAATAACAATCTCTAAATAAAGCCGTCTCGCAAATATTTATACAGAGTTCTGTTGGAGGTCAGAGGAATTCCGTTGCGCTGTTTTAGTACGTTCTACATTCTGGTTTTCCCTTTCGCCACTTCCACACACTGTAACTGCTAGTAATATTAAGGTCTTTTGTGTTTCACTGTGATACGTCTATGTGTACAGAACAAAAACAAGGAAACCCCCTTTCGTGTTATTTTATTTGGGAAGGGAATAAATACGGAATAATGACCGACCGAAACTGTTGTGCCCAAATTAGATCCTCGTTGGAATTAGATATTTATTTCCTTCGGAAGAAAATAAATCTACACAGGCTGCATAGTTATGAAAACAGCTACAACAACGACATACTATTACTACAAATTTAAACTTTTTATAACAGGTGGGCCATCTATCGGTTTTAATTTGAACCACCGGTTATTTCGAATCTGGCAATACTTATGTCATTCTATTCTGTCACAAAATTCAGTATATTATCCCCACTATGCTTGAGCAACGTTGCGATTTATTGGAAATTTATTTTCAAAACAAAGACAATTGGTAGGAAATTGCACGAAAATGTCGTACAAAATTTGGTCGCAGAGAAGGACCAACAGTGCCCGGTATACGCAAGTTTATTGCTAGAAGTTCGTGAAACTGGTTTCATTGTTGATGCGCCAAGACGTTTGCGTGTTCGTACAGTGCGTACACCCGAAAATATAAAAGCTGTGGCTGAGAGTGTGCGTGAGAATCATTCAAACTTAAATTCGTCATCGTTCTCAAGAATTGAACATTTCACGCACGAGTTTACGTCAAATTTTGCGAACAGATCTCGGTATGACGCCTTACAAAGTTCAATTGGTACAAGAGTTGAAGCCGCATGACCATCCGTTTCGTTTTCGCTTCGCTAGCTGGGCCAACAAGAAAGTGCACGATGATGTCGATTTTGCCAAAAAAATCATCTTTTCGGATGAAGTTCATTTTCATCTTGGTGGGTATGTTAACAAAAAAAATTGCCGTATTTAGGGCTCAGAAAACTCACACGTGGTCTTACAGAAGCCAATGCACCCATTGGCCCATATTTCTTTGAAAATGAGGACGACGCAACCATTACGGTCAATGGAGACACCTATCGCACCATGATAACAGATTTTTTTGTGCTCGCTCTTCATGGTATTGATGTGAACGATGTTTGGTTTCAACACGATGGTATAACTTGCCACACATCTCATGCCACAATTAATTTATTGCGTCAAACGTTTGATGGCCGTTTAATTAGCCGAAATGGTGATGTCAATTGGCCGCTAAGAAGCTGCGATTTGACACCGTTGGACTATTTTCTGTGGGGCACCGTTAAAGACAAGTGTTATGCCGTAATACAAGAGACAATTGAGCATTTGAAGGCCAACATTCGTGATGCTATTGCCGAGATACGACTCCATACACTCGAAAAAGTGCTCGACAATTGGTCCGATCGAATGGGGTACTATGAGGCCAGCCGCGGCAACCATGTGAATGAAGTAATATTCCATCTCTAACCGGAACAATTGTATTTCACAACAAAAAAATAAATTTGGCAAAATTTAAGCCGTTTTTGTTTTATTGCATTTTTAAATTTAAACTTTTAAGTGGCCCACCCGTTACATACTTTTTCCATCTTTCCATCCATTGAAACCAGAATACAATGAAACTGAAGGATGGGAATTTGTCATTTTTGACAACTCCAACATTTTCGATTTTAAAAGCGTCGGCGTGTAAAATACACTGCACAAAATAGATATTTTATGAAAATGATTATAAATTTAAAGAAATTGATTTAACATCATTTCTGTTTTAGGTTTTTATGGACAAGCACCTGAGTAAGTATCTGAACACTATTGCATTTTAACTTCTTTGGACAAATTTTGGTGCTATCTTGTTGGAGGGGTATAAAATGTTCCAATTTTTAGTGTAGGAAAAATAAACAAGTATTCAATTTTAGAAAAGTTTTATTGCAAAGATTAACAATGTGCATGATATCCACAAACATCTAAAACGCTTGGCATTTTAACTGCATGAACTGGCTTATTTCATATCCAATTCCTCCCTAAAGGCAATTGGTAATGCCTGAAGCGTTTTTGATAGCATATTTCGTGCAGAAACAGTCCTTCCACAACAACTCAAGCGTATTCTATTCAATTATCATCTAAGGAATTGACTGGTCGCTCCATTTTATCCATACCAACTTCATCAATTCAGTTGTTCACACACACGCTGTTTATTCGATCAAACGAGCATTATCATAGAAATAAGTTCTTGTCTCACTACTACTAATTACAGAAGAACAGTTGATCGTAGGATCTCATCCAAATACTTCTGAATAGTGGAAGCTCCATGCTCTATAAATAAAGATTTGTGCGCCCTCCAGTACTTTCTTCAGCACTATTGCATTACCAGAAATAGTGGGTTATTGTGTCTTTCTACCGGGTTCACGCCGAAACAGAATACGTTTATTATCTAGCAGCATAAATCTAGATTCGCCACTGAATAATACTCACCTCCATTCATTATGACCCCAATCGATATATTTGTTTTCTCGCTCTTTTGTACTTTATAATTCCTCTTTATACTAAGAAGAATTCAAACCAAAGGCCTTAGGGCATATAGGCCGTACGTAACATATGCAAACGGCTTCTTATTGTTTGCGTTCAACAACTTTCTAGTGGTAGCGGCAAACACACTTCTAATCTGGGTTGTATTTAGAGCGCGATTTTTACCAATTGCTACAGGTATCGATGTTCTTTTGGTATTGTTGCTCCTGATTCGAGCGGCTTCAGTTGCCAAAAAGCAATTCCAAAGTTTATAAATTATGTCTTTGGCTCACTCCAAACATTTCTATGATCCTCCAAACCTCTATTTTTAATGACTATTTATTGAATTTATTAAAACGTGTAGTTTGAAGAGCATTCGAATAATTTGTTGTTCAAGAAGACATATATGTACATAGGTTCATTCTTTTATAATGCTGGGCTTGAAAATTTGAAGTCTGACGAAGAGGATAGAAATTTCAACATATGGTACACTCAGTTCATTCTTTTTTAACTCGTTTCCGATGTTCTCTGGCGACCCTTCATGTTAAAATAAACGAAGTTAGTGCTGTATGAAAAAACGAAAACCAACGAACGTAAAGGAGTAAATCTTTACAAATTTTGGGTCAAAATTATGTTGAAAATAAATGAGATCTTTAGTCATGAATTCACTTAAAACTACACACACTCTTTTGGGTAAAATTATATCCATTTCCTTACACCTATCTGAAGGATAACAATATATCTTAATTTTTTTACTGTATAATACCAAAAAAACAGAATAACGCAAAAACGTTGAAGACGAGAGTAAATAAAAGAAGCAAAAAATTATTCGAAGCAGAGATTAGCCATGAATAAAAAGGGAAGTGAATGTTCGTATATTATAAACTAATTGAGTCAGTAAAAATAAATGTGCTCTTCTTTACACGTAATAGACCGGAATTTTGGCCAACCAACTCTTCCTTAAACCAGTCATGTTATTCTAAGGAAGTACGCATTTACAGCATGAATGTCACATCTTTTGGCAAAATATTTCATTATGTAGCCCTCCGTTAAGTACAAGGTTTTCCAATAAGAGTGATATGATTTCTTTAAAAAAACACACTTATTGTTAAGAAAATTCAAAAGTTTTTTATTTAATGTGAAGTATAATCGATACAATTAAGTTCTAAATAAAACGTCATTCAAATGGCCTCCACGACTTCCTCTGCAGGAACGAATTCGATGAACTCAATTTTCGAGCACTTTTTCCACTAAATCTAGTAGTATGTCATGAATGGCACGTTCAATATTTACTTGTAAAGCTTGAAAAGAGTCTGGTTTATTTCGATAGACCAATGACTTCAAATAACCCCACAAGAAATAGTCTAACGGTGTTAAATCACAACTTCTTGGAGGCCATTCAATATCACAATTTCTTGAAATAATCGAATCTCTAAACTTTTCTCGCAATAATTCTATTGTTGCATTTGCTGTGTGGCACGTAGCCCCCTCTTGTTGGAACCAAATGTTGTCAAGATCAATTTCTTCCAATGTCGGCCATAAAAAGTTGGTTATCATCAATCTATACCGTTCTCCATTGACAGTAACGGTGTTACCAGCTTCATTTTGAAAGAAGTACGGACCGATGATTCCACCATACCAAAAACCACACCAAACTGTCAATTTAGGTGAATGTAATGGTTTTTCATAAATAATTTGTGGATTTTCTTCGCGCCAGAATCGACAGTTTTGTTTATTTACCACACCATCCAGATGAAAGTGAGCCTCATCAGAGAAGATGATTTTCTTAAAAAAATCGTTATCGTTTTCAAGTTGTTTCAAGGCAAAATCAGCAAATTCACGACATTTACGGTGGTCCAATGGCTTCAGTTCTTGAGTGAGAACAATTTTATAGGGATGCAAACCCAAATCCTTTCTCAAAATCCGTCAGGTTGTGGTTTGAGACAGTCGCAATTGTTGAGAACGTCTTGGAATCGACAAATTACGGTCTTCAGTAACACTTGCCTGAACGGCAGCAATATTTGCATTACTTGGAGCGGTTCTTTGTCTTATTGGCACTTGAAAATTATGTAAAGAAAATGTAACCTCAAAATTTTTAACAATTCGACAAATAGCGAGCACACTTGGACGATTATTACGACCATAAAATGGCAAAAGCGCACGAAAAGTTGCAATTGAAGAACGATTATTTTGATAATAAAACTTAGTAATTTGTAAACGTTGTTCTTGCGTATATCTCTCCATGATTAAGTTGTAAACACTACTGAATACAATGAAAAACAAATGACAGATCATGACATATTACAAATGGCCGAAATGTCACTTCAAAATCATATCATCCCTATTGGAAAACCTTATACTACGCGTCTTCTAAGATTCGTAATACCATCAAATTCAATGCCCAAGTTAAGTTTTCATTACTTAAAATCACCCCAAAAGTTTCATTATTACAATGAGTAACCGATGAGTAAATTTTGATATAATCTACTTGTACTAAGGCAAGACAAGTTAAAATTTAATTTATAAATACAAGAGCTTTGGATCTAGGTTTTCATTTTGCAATTGGACCAAAAATATCCTCTCGTTTTCATTTATTTAAAAAAAATCAATGCTTAAATAAGTAATTTATATGTAACTTGTCTATACTACTCATTTTGAATTTCGACGTTTAAAGAGGAGAAATAAAATATTCATTGTAATTATTTCCCCAGGGTACGTCGTTGGCATGAAAACATCAAAGGGGTTGAAACGGGCTTTTTATTTATTGGTTTTCGCGAATACTTTTTAAAAGCCCTGGGATGAAAATGGGACTTAATTTATTTAAATTCATCTCCCTTAAGGAGATAATAATTATCTTGATGTTTCCATTAAGCGCAGATATTTCTAAGTGATTTCTCAATTTCGTGTTTCGTTAAAAGATAAAGATCAATTCAGTTCATTACATTGAGCTTTTATAATTTTAAGGTAATTAAATTTAAGTGAGCATATAATTTCGGCACCTGTTTTCCATGGGTAGCTTTGAAGGTAATTCTAAAATATAGAGGCTGTTTCAAATTGCGCGGTTTCTTTAAGAATAAATAAAATATAGATGGCGCACTGAATTTATCTGGGTATGTGGGTATTTAAAAAGTTTGATGTACGACATTTAAAAAAATGGCTGCGTACATGGTACAACAACGCGTTTAAATTGTTGAATTATTTTATGAAAATCAGTGTTCTGTGGAAAGAGTTTTTAGAAAATTACGTGAATTTTATGGTTTACATAATCGTCCATCTGAAAGCAGTATTGGTCGAATTATTAAAAAATTTCAAGAGACCGTTCCGTGGAAGATCACAAAAGTGAAAAATACAGTCGTAGTGGTCGTTCACAAGAAAATATTGGTTTGGTTCGTGAAAGTGTTGCGAAAGACCCTGAAACGTCCATGGACTTAGTGGATCAACAACATGGCGTATTTTATACAAGGATTTAGCTCTGAAGGTATATAAGGTTCAAATAACACAGGAACTGAAGCCATTAGATCATTCAAAACGTCATTCATTTGTCAATTTCATCAATGAACAACCAGCTGATTTTTCTCAAAAAATAATGTTTTCCGATGAGACACATTTTGAACTTGGTGCTTAATAAACAAAATTGCCGTATCTGGGGTGAGCAAAATCCACAAATTATTCATGAGAAACCTATGCATCCTAAACTAGTTACTGTTTGGTGTGCATTATGATCAGGTGGTGTAATTGGACCTTATTCCTTTGAAAATGCTTCTGGTGAAGTTGTAACTGTCAATGTTGATTAATATCGTCGAATGATATACCGAATTTTTGTGGCCTGAATTAATGAATATTGATCTAGAGGATATGTGGTTTCAACAGGATGGCGTTACACCTCCCTTTGCACACGAATCAATTGATTTATTGAGAGAAAAATTTTCTGGACGTGTAATCTCAAGAAACGGCGATATTAATTGGCCACCAAAACCATGTGATTTGGCACCGTTAGACTATTTTCTTTGAGGTTATGTGAAAAGTCAGGTTTATAAAACCAATCCACAATCAATTCCTGCTTTGAAAGATGAAATTATTCGTGTCATTGGTGAGATAGAGCCTCAATTATGTCAAAATGTCAAAATTTGAATAAGAGACTGGACGTGTGTGGAGCTGCAAGAGGAGGCCATTTGGCAGATATTATTTTTTGCATATAAATGTCATAACTGATACTTCAATTGTCAATAAAATGTTTTTGAAAGTGAATGCATATTATGTGTTTTATTTATTCTTCAAGAAAATCGCGAAATTTGAAACAGCCTTTATATTATATAAATAATAATCTAAAATGAATAAATATTAATTTGATTATATATTGTTCATTTGATGAAGAATTTTCAATAAAACGTAGAATAGAATATACATTCCATAATTTTTTGTGTTTGACTTGCTATTCCTAAAATACATCTGTTTTTTATGAGAAAACCCTAAGTGATGAAATAAACGGTTTTCGTCTTTTGAATACAGCACTGCAAAATACACAAAAAACGTGACAAAAGTTAAAACGGTTTTTAAAAAGTATTTTTGCATGCCTATGTAATAAGGCATTTGTAGTTATAATTATGTTTCTGAGAATTAAAAAGAAAATTATTGATTCACATAACTTTGAAGTGATAAAAGTTACGATACATAAATTAAGACAATTGTTTAATTTAAAATAATTATAATTTTTTCATTTGATATTTATTTTTTTAATTCATTTAAGTTAATTAAAAAAAAATGTTTATTTTTTAAAATTTGAAATCAAAGTTTTTGATTTGAGAATTTTTTTGCCAGATATTTGAGTATTACTATATTTGTTTACCAATGAAATACTTTATAGTAATTCTAATAACAGAAGCTGAAAGTTTAAGAATCATAGTATCTGTAATACTATATATTCATTTTTTTTATAAAAATATATATATGAAGATATTTTTTTAAGGACGACTAGTTCATTCTTTTAAATATAACACCTTGATTCAACCACAAGAACTGGCACGAATGCCCATCCCCTGAGACAATAGAGAAATAAAAGATTAAGTGAAAGATATATTTATTTAAATTAAAATATTAATTTTAATTTAAATTAATTTAATTTTTGTCTGCTAATAATAATTTTTGACTGAGTTCAATGCGTATTATATCAATATATATACAAGGGCAGCCGTTTATATTTCAGGAAAAGCAAACAAAAACATTTTTTTATTATCTAAAATAGTTTTATTTCAAAATATTCTCCTTAAAAATCAATGCACTTTTGCATTTAATCCGAAAAGCATTGCTGCTACTGTGAAGGGGGTATCTTCAAAATATGAGTTTTGAATGCCTCAAATGCTTCCTCCGGCGTAGAAAGCCGTTGACCACGAAGTTTATTCTTCACGTGTGGGAACAAAAAGAAATCACAGAGTGCTAAATCAGGTCTGTACGGCGGATCAATTCAATGTTTTGCCCGGTCAAATATTCAATTGTTTGAAGCGCCCTGTGAGAGCTCGTATTGTCATAGTGGAGAATGATTTGTCGTTTTCGGCTTGTTTTCCTAATTTCTTCAAAAACTTTTGGCAAACAAATAGTTGTGTATCATTCGGAATTGACCGTCCTACAACTCTCTAAAGGCAGGGTTGTAACGTGACCGATTTTACTAAAAAAACATGTGACCATTTGTTTTGATGTGCTTCGAGCGCGCATTACTTTTGTTGGTTTTGGCTCATCTTGGAATATCCACACAGTCTACTGATGTTTACTATCGGGCGCGTACGTATAGATCCAAGATTCATCACCTGTGACGACTTTGTAAATGTTCTTTGAAGCACCGCCATTGTATTTTTTGTCCATTTCTTGGCACCAATCGACGCGAGTCCTTTTTTGAGCGGTGGTCAAATTATGTGGTACCCTACGTGAACATAGCTTCTTAACGGCTAAATGTTCATGCAGGACCTTATACACTCTGGTGTTACTAATACCTAGAGATGCCCCGAACGCACGGTATATCACACGACGGTCTTGCTTTATCAATTCAGACACTGCTTTAATGTTTTCCGATACAACATTTGTAGGACGACCTTCACGAAATTCACAGTCCAAAGAACACCGACCAAGTTTGAATTCACTATACCAACAATATACTGCAGTTTTCGATGGTGCTTCGCATCACCAAATAAAGAATTCAGTTCGTCGATGCATTCTTGTTGAAATAATCCACGCTGAAAGTTATTAAAAATAATTGCACGAAAATGTTTGTCGAGTTAATTCCTTTTTTTGCTGACATAAAATTTTCAAGTTACTGTCAACAATAGAAATAGCAACCGGATAATAAAACCATCAATGTAAATATATTGTCAAAAATGACAAATTTCACGATGCAATCATCAAATCGGAAGCAACACTAACGGTGTTGCTAGTTCCCGAAATATAAGCGGCTACCCTCGTATATACATATATATATATATATATATATATATATATATATATATATATATATATATATTCCGAAAGCTGAAAGATAATCAGTATTTGGGAAAATATAGGAAATTCGGACTTTGTTTACAATTGCTATGTCAATATGAAACAAATTACATTAATTAAAATGTATTAATTTGAACAGCGTCTGTAAACGTACACAATACGTGCTACCGAAATTAAATTTTATGTAAACAAATTTAGTCGTCTATTCACAAAATTAAACTGGAATCGTTATGGGAATAATCAAAAAATATTATATTATACTAATTTAAGTTCCTTATAATTTTTACAAATCATCTAATTTCTAACAAATAGAGATATTTTAATGAATAGTAGATGGTTTACATCTGTACGTATTTGAATTGGGTAATAATAATAGTAATATAGTAAGCAATTGCTGCGCGCTAAACGAGAGCTACCAACCCAGAAAAGGAAAGGAGAGGGAAGAGCAATACAACTGAGATCCAGACAACAAGTACTTCTTCCCAACCATAGGCTACGCACTACTGCTGCCCAACACAAACATTTGGATATGTTTAACAAGTTGCCAATATCGTGGACTGAAACACCCATTTTGAAATTTAGAAATGATATAAAAACATTTCTTTTAGAAAACGGATTCTACACAGTAACGGAGTTCCAAGAGCAGATGAAATCAATCAAATACTAAACTGTATATTCTGCTTTGTGCACACATATGTTTATACCACTTACACACAGTACATATATACATACATACACACACAGACCATCATATACAATGACGTTACCTCTTTATCTGTATTTAATAGATGGTAAAATAAAGCTTATTATTATTATTATTATTATATTTCCGGTATTGTATGTAAAAGGAAAGGGCAAACATTACTCTTTCAAACTGCGACTTAAATTTTTGAATATCCTTTAGGATTGCTTTGTTATTTGCGTTTAATATCGCATGTTTTTCCCAACAAGCTGGCGTATTTTTATATATGTCGAAACAATCAAATAAAGTAATGTTGTACTTGGTTATAACGTTTCCATATTTCATTTATTGCTTGTTATTGTTAGATATGAATTAGAGAATCACCCAGTTCGATCGCTGGTACATTTTAACACACAATATCGAATTGTTAGATCAGTGCCTAGTTAATTCAGTTATAAGTGCACTGAGAACTTCAAAGATGTTTCAGATTGTTTAAGATGAAGTTCTGTAAAGGTCCATTTATTTATACTGCCAATAGATAGAAAGTAGATAGATACGTGGGATATCTTTTAAGTTTTGTATAGTGAGACACAGAGGGCGCCACTAATCAAATGTCTGTACTAGAAATGAACCTCCATCTTCAGTTAATCTACATCCAAAAATTTCAGTGGGATACGAGTAGTGTTGAAGCTACAACGAACTGTCAAAATTGACAAGTTAGCTGAAAAATGGATTTAAACCGAGAACATTTTCGTGGAATAATTTTTTATAATTTTCGAAGACAATTATCTCAACGAGAATACCTTGCCGAATTGGTTTCTGGTTTCGGCAAAAAAGCACCACATCAGTCAACAATTGCTTGTTGGTATGGAGAATTCAAACGTGGACGGATTAGTCTTGGCGACGATTTAAGGGCAGGTTCACCAAAAACGGCAGTCATTCAGGATAACATCGATGCTGACTGCAAGTGATATATTGCCAGATTGAATCATTATTGAAGATTTCAAAAACGTCAATTCAAAACATTTAGCATAGAGAATTGTGTGTAAAAAAATTAGTTTCCCTTTGGATACCGCATCAGTTAAATGAAGAACAGAAAGCAGTGCAACACTCTCAGTGATGAGAAACCTTGGACTTACTCATATGAGACAGAAAATAAACGCCAGCCATCTGGTTGTGTGCCTCAAGATGAAAAAATGTCGACAAAAGTCATCTCGAAGTGTCTCCAAAAAGAAGGTCGCAACATTCGTCTCGAAAGCAGGTCATGTAGAAACAATTCCTCTACAAGATCAAAGAACTGTTAGTGCCGAGTGTTATACAACTATTTGTTTGCCGCAAGTCATCGCTGAGCCTAGAAAAACCAACCCCGAACAACGAACCATCCCGACCAGGACAATGCAAGTTCGCACATAGCACGCGAGACAATTGAATTTTTATACACGACGAAGTCAAATTGACAGAAAATAAATGCCAATCGTCTGTTTAGGTGTTCCAATGTGAAAAAAAGCCGACAGAAGTCATCCGTTCTCGAAGTGTCTCCAAAAAATGGTCGGAACTTTTGTGTAGAAAGCAGATCATGTAGCAACAATTCCTACAAGATCAAAGAACTGTTAGTGCCGAGTGTTATACAACCATTTGTTTGCCGCTAGTCATCGCTGAGATTTGAAAACCCAACCCTGAAGGGCGAATCATCCTCCACCAAGGCAATGCAAGTGGCATACAGCGCGCCAGCCAATTGAATTTTTAACGCAACAAAACGTGTAATTGTTGGACCATCCTCCGTACAATCAGAACCTAAGTCGCGCTTTCTTTACCTTTCTGAATATCAAGAACGAACTGCTTGGTCAAAGATTCCAGTTGCCTTTAAAAGCTGTCTGCTGTTTTATTCCAGATTTATATTCAAAACTTAAAAGACAACCCACTTAGTGTTCAAAATCCGTCACTTTTTCAAAACTCCACTCATTTTCTATTTTTTCAAAAACCATGAACAAAATAAAAAATTGTAGACGCTAGTATAAGTCTGCTAGACATTGTTTGATCTTATTTTATATTTCTTGGGAGAATGTATTTTCTGCATCATCCTCTTTTTTTAGGCTCCATCAACTACATCCATGTTATATATTTTAAATTTCTATAGTAGCTGGTCTAGCAAAGAATTTTCACTGTAAAATAAGGGAAACGCAAGATTTAAAGAAAAATCGTAACACGTACATTTTATTAATAAGCCTGAATCAATAGACAATATTTCCAGTTGTCGACTAAGTATTCTTGAGCTAATATTGGTTACACATTATCCAGCAGACTACGAAGGTAACCAATATTGATTTAGGACAAAAGTGTTTATTGTTCGAAAACGTAATATAAGTTTATTAGAACCTTCTAGTTGTAATTAGATATTAAACTCGATGGATTAAATAGGGAACTTGTTTAACAAACATATACAATTATTATTGATGAAAGGATAGTGTAAACAGTGCGTCGTATTACCATTTATTTACTTTTGATGATTATTACAAGAGAAATAGATAATTGTACGCGGAAATGTGAAACTTTGGTTTATAGATTTGTATAATAAGATTAGTCAGATATCGACGTACATGGTGTAATTGTAGATAAATAATAAAACATTTTGAATATCTACGAGGATGGCCTAATAAGTGTAAAAATTAAAAAGATTCAATTTTTTAGAAAAAGACTTTTTATTTCTGTACATAATTTCATTCCAAGCCTGTCCTCTTTGCCGAATGATGCTATAGATTTTCAATCCCATCCATATAATACAATTTAACCAGGCCTTCAAAATAAGTAATAAATTATATCGTTAATGATTAAATACAATCCTTATTTGTCCAACAGACAACCAATTACAGAAAAATCATTTAAAAAAATACAGTGAAAGACATGCAAACAAAGCGTAAGTAATTACAAAGGCACCAATTATAAAAAAATATAATTAGATCTAAATAAAATTAATTAGATCTGCAAATGAACCAGGAGCTCTTGAAATGGATTCCCAAATAAAGCATTAGTATTCCCACTCGTATAATAATAAATAAATAATAAATAAATTCGTATTATCCAACAGGATTTTTCAATTATAGGACAAAAACATTAAAACCAATATAAACAAATAAAATAATCGTAAATGTAAAACATAAGGCAGAAGAAAAAAAATCATTCAAATTCTAAACAAAGCAACTAAACAGCTGCATATCAACAATATAAGATTCCAAAAAAAAAGTCAGAAACAAGTTTATCAGTAATGCAACAAATTAATGTTTTAGGAGCTTCTTTGCAGTGCATTGGTCCTGGTCGCCGTAAGATGGAATGCGCTTTCATGCCTAAGATTTCTGCCAGGAAACCGCGAAAAAGCACGCCCGATAAAAGAACCTCACAGTTAATCTTGCCATGCAATAAATTCCATATAAGTTGCGCACAATGTTGATTTCTTCTTTCCGCAAGAGATAGCATTCCATGTCTGGATAGCAGTTACACTTGACTGGTTCCAACGGGTGGAAACGTTCCATCCACCTTATAAGACAAAAATTTTAGGTATCGTCTGCGTATTCGATCCTGCAGTAGACAGTGAGAAGCAAAAGTAGGGTACCATATGATATCAGCATATTTCAGCTTGCTAATAACAAGAACGTAATAAAGAGACTTCAATACCAACATGTCTCCAAAGTACTTAGAAACACGCATTAAAAATCCTAAAGATTTACATGTAGATACACAAGTTGCCAGAATATGAAGTCTAAACACCAGTTGGTGGTCGAAAGTAACTCCCAGGTCCTTAATTTGAAACTGCCTGGTAAGAACCATAACACCTATTTTGTAGTTCAACAGCAATGGTGCACTCTTTCGTGTGTATGATACTATGCAATCATAAGATTGACTGGAACCTTTATAGGAGGAACGCTAAAGTTTTCTGGAAATACTTTTAGATATCTATGAATATAATCCGAGCTTTCGGTAAACAAACCCAGCCATAGACATAACACCCATTCTACAAAATATCTGCATATTACCTGCTGCTCATAATCTTTCTATTTATCAGAAACGATGGTTTTATAAATTACAAATTATATAATTCATTAATCTGGTAGGTAGACTTCCGCAGTCGTGGTCCATACTATCTTCTTCTGGGCTTCCGGGCTGGAAACACGACAAGATTGATATACCCTTTTCCACATTAATTTTCGTATTCTATATACATATTTTCACAACTAAGTCGTCATCATCAACAGATAATTAAACAGTGTCGCACCTGAAAAACTACGGCAAAATACCCATACGAAACAAATTCACACACGATCCGTACCGTTGAAAAACAGAGTCCGTTTTGGTTTCGTACGGGTATTTTGCAGTAGTTTTCCAGGTGCGACACTGTTTAATTATCTACTAATGATGACAACTTAGTTGTTGAAATATGTACACAGAATACGAAAATTAATATGGAAAAGGGTTATGTATTAACCTTCAGTAATTATCGTTTAATGTATATTAATAAATAGTTAAAATATCGTACAGAACAGAATGGAACTTTGAAACTTCTAAAAGTAAACTCTACTTGACATTCTTACCGCAATCTGTGTATCGGACTGAAAGCTTGTCGCTCGTCGCAGGTACATGCAGTTCTAACAAGAATGATATTTTCATTTTCGAACAACTATTTATTATCATAGTTGAGGTTAAAATAATATGTCAAGTAATGTTAAGTATGAGAAACTACAATCAATAAGAAGTCGGTATTGAAAGACAAATATTTTCAATGCACCCATACACATACATATATCACAAAAACATTTTCTCTAATGAACCCTTAAGATACTTCGACTCTGATTTAGAATTCCCCAAATGCAGCACTTAAATGCAGACTAAAGTGATAGTCAAGAAGTAAGGTAATTGAATATATTTCGGCGTAACAGTTTCTATTAGCACTACTGTTTTCAAGTATCCTACTTTAACTTAACAACTCAGATAGTTTCCGGTGCGATTTCGCGTTGTTAAATATCGCCCTAAAAATTTCCCGAAGAATTCTGCTTATGGAGTACGGAGTTCACATAAAAGGCGTACTATCTCAATCGATTCTTCAGATAATAGATAAGCAATGAGGACCCGTCGATGATCCATCTTTAAGCGTGGATTTCACATTATCGATTCCTCCCCTATTGCGCGTTTGTTTGTCCGATCACAATGAATTTGGGTAACATCCAAAAGTGTTATATATTGCTGAACAATGACAGCCCTTTTTCGTTTCTCATCTCAGAAAATTTATTTGTTCTCCAAAAACGGTAGTTAAAAAAAGAGTGTTCGCATTATAAAAACGATTTTACGTGTTTTTATTTTCTATTTTTTTCGCCGAGACGTCTTTCTGTATTTAAATTGACTTATTGGCTGTTAGAACATGTTAAAGACTAAGAAATAAATGACCCTGGCATTTATGTTGACGTCTATAGAAATAGAATGTAATTAATCATTGGTCTTTTAGCGGTTTTTCAGTTTATGCGTTATAATTACGAGACATCATGCAGTAATTTGACACGATCGCATTCAACAACTTTTCCTTTACTTCAAACAAATTATAAATAGTTTCTAATCTTAAGTGCATCTGCCGTGTACAACTAATATCAGAAGATGATTAATTAAGTACGAAAGCGACTAATATGCTGTAATTAACATAGTAGTCAACGTAAATTTTCAATTTCCCGATTTAGGATTCTTTAAATACCGTTATAATTACTTTCTATTACTTGAAAATGTATTATTTTACAATCTATCCCCCTAATTTAGAACTAACAAGTTTTTAATAGTACATTTTTCGTGATTATTCACTAGACAAATAAAATTCTTCCAGTTTTATCTTAAACTGTCCTTTCCAATGGAATTGTATTGGAAAACTGAGGTATTTAACTTAACAAATGTCCCTTTGAATCCTCTCTATTACATGTGTTTGTAAAGGATGTCCCAAAATTAACGCAAGATTTGAATTAAATAGAAAACACAGTTTTTAGTCTTTTGATTGTTATTTTTTTATTGAATCATAAAGTACATAGGATAGGGTTATTTATGGAATAACACATCCGACAAATATCCTCTACGGCTTTGCATGCACATATGCACTCGTTTGTCGAAATTTTTCGTGACCATTATGCATAAATGTGGCTGAATTTCGTTGATACAGCATTGAATCTCCTCCTTTAATGCACGGGTGGTTGTGGGTTTGTTGACATAGACCTGTGATTTCAAATAACCCCATAAAAAGAAATTTAATGGTATTAAATCACACGATCTACAGGGCCAATTCTGATCACCGAAGCGAGAGAGTACACGACCTGGAAATGTCTCATGCAGTAATTGAATTGTTTCACGGGTTGTATGGTATTTGGCACCGTCTTGTTCAAACCACATATTGGCCACATCAATATTATCCAATTTCGGCAGAAAGAACTGTGTTATCATGTCGCGATATCGAGCACCAGTAACAGTCACTGTTTGACCAGCCTCATTTTTAAAAAGTGTGGTCCAATTATGCCATCAGCCCAACATCCACACCAAATAGTGATACGTTGTGGATGCATTTGTTTTTCGACAATCACATGTGGGTTCTCAGAACCCCAAAAGCGGCAGTTTTGGCGATTAACAAAGCCATCGAGGTGAAAATATGCTTCATCGCTTAGGATAATTTTGCTCAAAAAATCAGCATCCATTTGTTGATGTTCAACAATCCATTCAACGAACTCTCTTCGCTGTGCATGTTCATTAGGCTTCAGTTGTTGTGTTAATCAGCATGGAGACACAGATCTTTAGTGAATATACGCTGTAGAGAGCTTCTAAAATTTGCAATTCTTGTCCACGACGGCGAATTGGGGTTCCTGAATTGTCACCCGGTATGAACACTATATCAAACGCTTTTGAAAAATCTATGTAGATGACGTCTGCTGGATATTTCTGACATAAATATTCACTAATAAACTGTTTCAACCCAGTTAAGTTAGTTATGGTCGACCTATTTCTTAGAAAACTGTGTTAGTATATGAATATTAACGATTAAATAAAGTCGTTAAAATATTTTTGCAATTTTATACAAAATACTTGTACAGATTGCGAAGATCATCTTTTGTAAAGACAGGTGCAATTCTGGACAATTTCAAAAGATTCCGGAAAAATAAGTACTAATAAATAAGTCAAATAATAGCCGTCAAGGCTGATGTAACACAAACATAAATAATAAAACCAGGCAGTCTATCCAATACTGGAGTAGTAAGTACTTCTTCAATTTCGAAAGGAGGGAAGCTATAGTAATTTGGAGGTATAGTTGAAAGAAAAAAGAAAATTGTCAATAGCAAACACTGACCTCATCAAGTTTCATTAGGATTATTTCTTTCCTTATTTACTTTGAGTTTTTTATTTGCTGCTCTTTGAATTTGTCTTTTTATGAATCTGTTTTGTGTTATTGCTTCTATTTGGTGTTCTTGGTCGTTGATCTATTTCTTGGCGTTCTTACTACACCACTAAGTTACACTGGATAATGATATAACTTCGCATTCTCTTATCGGTTTGTATGTGTTTGTTTTCTGTACATTGCGTGGCTTAATGTTGTTTGTTTTTCGTGAAATGAGGACGTCTAGAAACGACGCCAATTCATTTTTTAGGAATCCGTTGTCGCAGCGAAAGCACGTCTGGAGAACAGCCTTTCCAGAGCTAAAAAATATATATGTATATATATATATATATATATATATATATATATATATATGTAGTGACCATAGTTTCGTCGTTTAATATAAAGTAAAGGTTGAGCTCTAATAATGCATGTCTTTATTGAAAATTCCTTGTATAGTCCGTCACAAATATTAATACCTATTCAACACTAAAATAATTCTCAAGAAATACAATCGAAAAATCAGATTCAGTACAGCAGTAATAAAATCAATAGTAATCCTGAAGGTCTCCCTTGGACAAGCGAACAAAACGTCGACATATGAAATAAGAGTACTAAAGCCCAAAGGCGAAGAGAAACCTATGTGCAACCCAATTAATGTCAACTAAAAAGTTTACAATTTTAGTACAAATATTCATGGATCTACACATATCCATCACTAAATAAAATAAATCGAATATAAATTTATACCACAAACTACATTACTTAAAGCTAAAATTAAATACTTTCAGCATTTCTGTGGACATTGTCATCGTGCCGAGTTAGTAACGCAGTCAATCGGGAGGCAAAAAAATGGAAAAATATTTAGGAATTTTACGATATTCTAAAACAATAGGGGGACGCCCACTTCGAAGACGACGTACAAAGAAGAAAAGGAAGAGAAAATAATGCGTTTTTTTATCAGTCGATCCAAGAAGAAAGTCTTGGCGAATTTATTTGCTCTCGCCGAGTGGCGTGTAAAAATCGCGACCGAAAATAACACTGATATATTCCCGAGTTTCTATTTATGATAACTAGGGGTGCAAAAATTCAGTTGGAACCTTTCCTTTCATAACCTGCGGAAAGATAAAATGCATGAGGGTGCGCCTAGGTCGGTGTTTGAGTGAATGATGGTGGGAGCAGACATAAACGTTGAATAATTTTCTTGGGCGAGTTACACGTAGGAATTCCTTTTTTTCCTGATGCACGTGCAGCTCTTTAAACGATGTTCAATTATGCCATAAAATATTAAATGTAACTCAACTTTATCTTGGAAATTTAATAGAACTGTAAAAGGTGAACAAATAAATCATTCGTTGCTTTATTTTCATAATTTCTCAAACGTACAGTGTTCAATTTTGTCGATTGGCATTTGTTATTTTCTTTAGGAATGAAGCTTGGAGATCCTTTATATTATTAAATATAAGTGATTCACATGCAATATTCAAACAGCAAAGTAAGATTGCGCTTTCGCGCCATATTTATACATTCCCATGTGTGTAAATACGGTCTATAAGTTAAAAAAAAGTCCCTAATATGGCAAATAGGTGGCACAGTTTCAGACTATCGTTGTGGTGCGTTCTATGGAGATGGAGTTTTGAAATTCATACAATCCCTTAAGTACTACTTCTTGAAAGGCTTATCAATAACAAATATTAACAATGAGATGAAGAATAGTTTGAAGAATTCGACTCCGACTTCACTATGGATTAATTGGTTCGTGAGTTCGAATATGGCCATACAACCGTAAAGAACGCACCACGTAAATTACTAAAAAAGTGAAAAAAGTACATGCTATAGTTTTAAAAGAGCGTCGTTTGAAAACATCTAACATAGAGGAGGCTGTAAACGTCTCCAAAGAACATAACATACATTCTGAATGGTAAAAGGGTTGACTATGAAGAACAGTCCACGAGATGGATGCCGCAACTGCTCGCTATTAAAAAACTAGTACGAATTGAAATATGTCATGAGTGTTTGGGGCGTTTTCAAAAAAACCATGTAGATTCTATACGCCGATTTATCATCACAGATAAGATTTTGGTTCATCGTTATACGCACGAAACAAAGTAACAGTCTGAACAGTGGCGGCAGAATGATTTTCTTTCCCCAAAGGAAATGATGGCTGCTTCCATCTGTAGGTAAATATTGCATAATGGCTTTAATTTTTTTAGGAAACAAAAGTTTCTTTTATCAAAAAACAAACTATCAGTCGCATATCACGCAAGTTTTTTAGACAAGTTAAAGCAAGAAATTTGTGAAAAGTGCCCTGGTTTAGCCAAGAAAGAAATCATTTTCCGTCTAGACAATGTATGGCCCTATACAAGTGTAGTTGCTATAAAGAAAATTAACGAATTTGAGTTCTACATCCGCCTTATTCTTCAAATTTAACAGTGTTGGGTTGAGATATTTTATCAATAAGGTTGATATATAACCCCTTTCCACAATTAACTATTTGTAAATTCTGTATACGCATTTCGACAACCAAGTTGTCATCATCAGCAGATAATGTGTACATCTTGGTTTGCAACGGTGCGGATCGCGTACGGAGTGTATTTTTTCGTACAATTTCTTCGCCGTGTTTTACAAGGTGCGACACTTTGAAATTATCTGCTGATGATGACAACTTGGTTGTCGAAATGCGTATACAGAATTTACAAATAGTTAATTGTGGAAAGGGGTTATATATCAACCTTATTGATCAAGTCAATCAACCACAGGCTCCATCAAATTCAACAACTTGAGATATTTTCCCTACGTCTAAAAAAATTCCTTGCAAATTAGAAATTTTTAACAGACAACGATGTCGAAACTGTTATAGATTCTTATTTTAAGGAATTTGAGTATTCTGATATTTGCTAAGACCATAGATACTTTAGATTATTGCTTGTTCAAATGTATCGATTATTATTACGGAGCACTTCCTCAGCCTAACACCGTATAATATTTCATTCAATCCACATACCTTTGGATTTGAGCTCGGACTGTACACGGCTGATATTGTACGGTTCCATTATACGTGACGAAATGGCTTGTACGCCCATTTAATTTAAATGTTGTTATCGCAGCTGCTATTGCGTTGATCGAATGATGAATATTAGTTAGGTTATGAAATTTATTATTAATTAAATTTCTCTATTATTATTATTACAATTTAAAGAAAATAATACCAGTTAATCAATACTTAGTAAGTACTTACAAGCCAGATGAATTGATGTATATAACAGGTGGCGCAAAAGTAATGTCATAATTTGAATAGGCTGCCATTTTTTCAGATAGCGCCAAACGTCACTGTGTTTTGACATTTGTGATGTAGATACATAGGAATTACCGATACACACACCTCAAGAACGTGGAATTATTGTTACCGCTTATTTGACAAATTTTCAGTCTACTGTTTTAGCGCAGCATGAATTTCGTCGTCGTTTTGCTCGTCGTCGTGTTCCATGTTCTCGAACAATTAAGCGTTTGACTGAGCGCCTCGTGCAAACTGGGTCCACTACAGATGTTGCAAGAAGTGGCCGACCTCGTATTGCTCGTTCGACCGAGAACATCGCTGCTGTTGCCGAAGACGTCAGAGAGAATCCACAAACATCAACGAGACGACGATGCACACAATTAAGCATCATTAGAAACGTTCGTTGCAGCGAATTTTGGTGAAAGATTTGAAGATGTTCCCCTACAAAGTGCAAACGGTTCACGAATTGCTGCCTGCTGCCAGTCGGACAAGGTTAACTTGAGGATGATTTCGTATCAAAAATTATAATGAGCGACGAAGCCCATTTCCACTTAAGTAGTTATGTTAACAAACAAATTTTGCGTTTCTGGGGCACAGAGAATCTACATGAAATGCATGAAAGTCCATTGCATCCCCTCAAAGTGATTGTTTGGTGCGGCAATTGCCGTGAAAAACTGATTGACCCTTATTTTTTTGAAGAAGCCGATGGCACCACAGTAACCGTAAATGGCGAGAGTTACGGGCAGATGCTAAACGAGTTTTTTTGGGCGCAAGTTGTTGCAATGGGTCTCGATCATTGTTGGTCAACGATGGAGATTTTGAGACACCAATTTCCAGGTCGAGTGATCTCCCGTTTTGGAGATTTGAACTGGCCGTCCAGATCACCAGATCTAACAGCACCAGACAAACCACGAACCTTGCAAGTCTTGAAAGGTAACATTGAAGAAGAAATCGCCAATTTGGAGCCAGATATTTTGCGAGCAACAATTCAAAATGCCGTAAAACGAGCGCATTTATGCATCAACTCGGGAGGTGGCCATTTGAGCGATATAACTTTTTCCAATTAATGTCATCAATTTTACACTTTCAAAATAAACTTTTTGTGAAATCAGAGCCCTTTTTTTTCATTTACAACAAAATGGCAGCCAGTTCAAATTATGACATTATTTTTGTGCTACCCGTTATTTATATATAGTAACTAATTATGTATCTCTAAATTGATAAATACGAAGTTATGTAAGGAATATAAAAATATTGATTACAATACACAACAACAAAAACGATATTATTTAAATTTTAATTTTCAAAGAAGATATATGTAATTGAGGTAAATCACATAAATTTTTGCATTTTCACATATACATACGTGAAAGAGTTAATCGCATTTCAAGCAAATAAGACGAGAAATGAAGAGAAGTAACCCCATCTAAAAAAGGGCATGAAAAAATAATTTCACAGAAGAAAATATATAATAGGAAATTGTATTGGGTTGGCAACTAAGTACTTTCGGTTTTTACTAATAGAGAGCGTTGCTTTATTTTTTGTATAACGTATGTTAGTGCTGTACTTTACCGTTTGTCGCGTGATACTAGTCACATTGACGTAACTTCAGAAGCAAGTAGTGCGTGATTTTTATTAAAGCTATTAGTTGTGAGTTAATTTTAAATGGAGTGCAGAAACGAACATTTTCGACATATTTTACTATTTTATTTCCGGCTCACAAAAAGATATGTGAAGTTTATGGTGCTAATTGCTTAACAGAGCGCACGTGTCAGAATTGGTATAAAAAATTCCGTTCTGGAGATTTTTCCCTCAAAGATGAGCAACTGTCTGGTCGGCCTACTGAAGTTGATGATGACCAAATCAAAGTCATAATTGAAGAGGACCGTCATATAACTATTCGAGGGGTTGCGGAGAGGCTACATGTATCGCACACAACAATTGAAAAACATTTAAAATGTCTTGGGCTAATTAAGAAGCTTGATATTTGGGTACCTCACGAATTGAAAGAAATTCATTTAACACAAAGAATCAACTTTTGCGATATGCACCTTAGACGAAATTAAATAGACCCTTTCTTAAAAAGAATCATCACTGGTGATGAAAAATGGGTCCTGTGCAGTAAAAAAGTTCGAAAACGATCATGGAGCAAACACGATAAACCAGCTCAAATCACATCGAAAGCTGAATTGCATCCAAAAAGATCATGCTGTCAGTTTGGTGGGATTACAAAGGTGTTGTGCTTTTTGAGCTGCTTCCAAGGAACCAAACGATCAATTCTGATGTTTACTGTCAACAATTAATAAAACTGGATCAAGCAATCAAAGAAAACCAGCCAGAATTGTCAAATCGGAAAGGTGTAGTTTTCCACCAAGATAATGCAAGGCCTCACACATCTTTGGCAACTCGTGGGAAACTATTGGAGCTTGGCTGGAAAGTGATGCCACATCCCCCATACAGCCCTGATCTAGCACCATCTGATTACCATTTATTTCGAAGTTTGTAGAATTCTTTGAATGGTAAAACTTTCACAAATGACGATGACCTTCACTCGCACCTGGTTCAGTTTTTTGCTGATAAGGACCAGAAATTTTATGAGCGCGGAATCATGCAGCTGAAAGAAAGATGGCAAAAGGTCATTGAGCAAAATGGAAAATACATAATTGATTAAAAACTATTCTTTGTTTAAAAAAAAAGTGTTTTATTTTATACTGCAAAACCGAAAGTACTTAGTTGCCAACCCAATACTAATCAACAAAATAAAATTTATTATTAGTTTCGTTTATAGGAAGTTCACCTACATATACTAAAAATAAGATATTTAATTAAAAATTGATGTCAATTTTACCATTTAAACTTAAAAATTTAGTTTTCTTGCATAGTTATATTAGAAAGGATAAGTGATAAGTTCTGAATATTAAAATAAATATTGAGATTTAATGAATTAATTTCTTGTTTATTACTTATAATTTATCAAAGTTGAAACAGAGAAATAAGTATCAGAATCCAGTAACGAAGTTTCAAAATAATAATTTTATTAATTTTAAGAAATAAATTGTCTTATCCGTCTGATAAGAATTAATTAATAACAAGAAAATGAATTGTGAAATAATAAATAACATCAATTTCACCATCACATTACCAATAGATAATAAAAACTTTTTACTACTTCATAGAATGTTATATATAACGAATTAAATTCACTTCTAATATGTTCCTTGAAAAACTTTCTCGTTGTTAAGAAATTGACCCGTAGTAGGGCATAAAATCTATATAATCCAATAACCGCAACGCCGTGCCATATGCGTGAAGGACCCTCTCCGAATTTTCTGGCCGCATTGTTATCGTTGAAGTATTAAGTGAATTTCTCCCGTCTTTGAAATACGAGAGGAAATTAAATCACCGAATTTAGTATTTATATATAATCATATCCAATTCAGCATCTCGCAAACCAATTTATTTATTAAAGGAAAATAATAAAATATTATTAACTGTATTCTCTTAGGAAAGAAATATTTTTGTCCATATTTGCTTAAGACATACGAATTTTGACATTAATGTAGATGGTAGTGCAGCAAAAATCGTTTATTTGGTGTACGGTTCGGTCTTCCAGATTAATTATTCGGAACAAGATTTTATTTATTATAATAAAAACTATGAGGGCGATTCATTCACAAATAAAGTAAATTTCCGGAAAATAAAGTAAAATAATAATACTTTATTTCCTCAATACATGTATGTACATGTTTAGAAAATATCATTAATTAAAATCGTATAAAACAGAACGATTACAAAATTATCAGCATATGTATGTATGTACTTAATAATAACGACGATGTATTAATATTAATCACTGAAGGTTGATATATACTTCCTTTCCACATTAATTTTCGTATTCTGTAAACGTATACGTGTTCTCGTATGCGGGATTTGTTTTCGTACAGGTATTTTGCCGTAGTTTTCCAGGTGCGACACTGTTCAATTATTTGCTGTTGATGACAACTTAGTTGTCGAAATACGTATACAGAATATGAAAATTAATGTGGAAAGCGGTTGTATATCAACCTTCAGTGATTAAGTTAATCGACCACAGACTCCATCAAAATTACCTTCAATATATATATATATATATATATATATATATATATATATATATATATATATATACATCTTTATATAATGATATAAATAAGAATACAATAATAAATAATAATAACACTACGAACACTTTAAAACTGCAAAATAAATGTAAAATTAATATAAACAAAACAATAAAACAAGCTGGTTCGTAGACTTCCGCAGTCGTTGTCTACACTTTCTTCGTTTTGACTTTCGGGTTGGAAACTAGTTTCACCGCGTCGAAACTAGTTTTAACGCGACTGTTTAGCCTATACAAGTGATGACGAAACGTCGATTGACGAAGACGCGGTTCTAGTCCGGAAGACAAGATAAAGAAAATTAAAGAAACGATTATAATTTAAAATGTCATTGACCGTATAAAAGTAGTTCACCGCTAGCACTATTTTCACTAAGTTTATAAGTTTCCTCAAGGATAGGCCTTTCACTTCATTAGGCAATTTGTTGTAAATTTTCATAGCTAAGTAATTAGTACTCAACTGACTTTTCTGAATGCGATGATGTGGTATGACCAAACGCCTCTGATTTCCTATAAAGATCACTATTTAAAGAGTACTTATGAGGTTACTTGTGGAAATACTCAAGACAAGCAAATACATGTATATAATGTATATAATACATTCATTTTTTCAAATACTATTTGATACACCACTAAGAGCTCTGGCTGCGCTCTTTTGCATTCAAAAAACCGCTTCACCTGCACTTGAAACGATCCACATCAGAATATCATACACAACTCTACTTTGGAAATTAACAAAGTAGACAGTTCTAGTTGCTTCATATGTACCTGTTTGTTTTCCTCTACAAATGAACATGTCAGTCTCACTTCACCTCGACTTGCTCATTCGTGCTTTCTGGCAATCCGGCGGTCTTTCAGAGCATTTATTGACACCTTGTGTCCGAGTCATACTGGAAAATCCAAGTTTCATCACATGATTTTTGTAAGCAAGTCTGGTTCTTCCGTGAGTCGTTCCATGATGCCATAGCAAATGTTCTTCCGAATGTCTTTTCGGTCCTAAGTGATGTTTTACGGCACAATTTTTGCACAAATTTCCGTCATGTTTAATTCAAAATGCGTTTCAGTGTTTCTATGTTAATGTTTACCACATCGACAATCATCCGAATGCTCGGACGTCGATCTTTCCGCAAAATTTCATTAATTTTCTGAACATTTCCTTCAGTTCGTGCAGTCACAGGTCGACCAAGACATTCATCATCTTCAACCTCTTCCCGACTTTTAGAAAACCGTTTATATCAATCAAAAACTGGCGCACGTCACATAACATTATCACCTCCTCTAACATTTTTAAACATTCTGCTGGCAATTTTTTTAATTTGACAAAGATTTTCAGGTTAATTCCTTGCTCGATTTTTATATCAACCATTATCACGCCACTACTAAGTAGCAGTGTCCTCTACAATTAAAGCTCGAAAGTAAACTAAAGCAGACAAAGAGACGAAACTACGGATTATTGCTTGGGAAGTATGAAGGTCAATGAAATTCCAATTACAGCCTCGCCGTCTGATGCGCCTGCGCGATGGAAGGAGCGCAGTCTCGTTATTTAATTGCCATACCTCGTAGACTACAAATATGGTAGTGACCTTCGGACGACTGCATATGATCTAATCCTAACATTGTAAACATAATATTTTTCTGGATAACAAAAATATGTTATATATCACTGATGCCACTCCAGAGATGAATACCATATCTTATGTGAGGGGGACAACATCTGTTATATATGACATGCAATATTTATAAACTAACAATCCTTCTCATTTCACAGAAAGCATAACAAAAACTGTACAACTTTTTTATCATCTACAGCAGGTATGGGCAACCTTTGACATGTTGTGGGCTAAACTTTAATGTGCAAATAATTTCGCAGGCCGCATATAAAAGTAGTGTTTTAAAGTAATAGCGATAGATATCAGATATGAAATAATATGTTTCGCGGACCGGATCAAATCTTACAACGGGCCGGTTGTTGCCCACATATGTTCTACAGTGACACCAATTAAAGGAACAATGTTTTCAACAGGGTAAGTAAAGGAATTCAAAATTGGACTGCTAGGATACGGTGCCTTACATTTAGTTGTAAAAAGGATATCTTTCGTTTCATCGTAATTAATTTGCAAAAAATTTGATCGTACCAATTCTCTAGAGTATTCATATTATTAAGAGTACTTTCTAAACTAAAAAAGAGATATCGTTTGGCATAAGTTATGGTAAAAACATTTCCACTGGCTGAAAAATTATTAGAGTAGTAGATATCATTGAAGTGTAATACAAAAAGCAGAGGTCCAAGAACACTGCCCTGAGGAACGCTATACTTTAAGTTGTTTAAACTGCGACAAGATATATATGCACGCCTCTGGTGGTATAGTGGACACGATTGTTGGTCTTTGAAGAGTTAACAAACACTACATACTCTAGCAAATAAAGACCCGTTAAGGTAAGTTTTATTACTAAATAGTTCTCTACATTACATACGGTTTCTTACACCAAAGATAAAACAATAAATAAAACAACTACATTTAAGTGTTAGGGAGGCATTCCCAGATGTGCAGGGCTATTATTTCTAGTAAGTAAACTATGCATGCTAGTCTTAGGATTCGCTCTACCGAAGTGCATCAAATAAATGTGATGCATTGCCTCTAATGAATTAATTATGCTACTTCTGTTGGGATTCAAAAGGTTAGAGTCACTTCACCATGATTAACTAGTCTAAGGTACTCTCTATACAAGGAACCACTTCTTACATATATAAAAAGCGCTCGAAGAATTGTTTAACTCGATGTGAAGCAACAATAAGTAGTGCTCAATATATAGCATAACAATATTTGGCGTCCAACATAGAACAATAATAACTGATGTGAGGAGTTTTACGAATAAACTTCAAATTCAACGTCGAAAACATTAGTGAGAAAATTGTCTGTAAAATAAATGGGAAATTCCCGAAAAAACGGATGCAATACGTGCCTGCGGCCAGACAAAAAACTATTAAATAGCCATACTGGCAGATAATTTGCGTCCACCACGTGAGGCGCCAATAGTTAACAAGTTATGTAACAAAACGCCAATAAGATAAGTGAAAAAGCTATATATGAAATGAAAGAGGGACCTTTAAAACAACAAATTGCAATACTCGAGTGTTATAAGAGAAAAATAGTAAAACACTCTCCCTGGTATGCGCACAAAATGTACGAATTAGCTACAATAAAAGTAAAGTAATCCAACACAAAGTATCTATTCGTAAAGTTTCTTCCTTATACGTAACAGGTTTTAGGAATATTTAATTCAAATATCCTATTTCAAGTAATACAACCTTTAAACAGTTCTGCACTATTTACATGTGTATGTACATAAATTTGCGAAGTGATTTCTCGAAAGTTATACACAGTGTATAACCTACTCGTTGCAATATAAGGAATATGCACACATAAAATAATACACCCGGGCATTTTCGGATTAGAAAATATCTCAACGGATATTATGTTTACGACCCGGATACTACACTACATACCGACGACTACTTTGCATCGTATTTCGCGACCGTAATAGTCTACGGCTCCCGGTGGACGCGGACCCCTAAACTTCCTGGATAACCAAAGTATTATGTTTTAAAATTCAATACTGTTCCAGACCAGTAAAATCACCCATACGACCGAACATACATACATTGATGTTCTAAAAAAAAGTTAACGTCGGATCGTTTCCAATCGTTCGCGATGTAGCGTTTGTCAAGTGGCACACTTCCTGAACGTATTTTTGTATTTTCCGATTTAGAAATGTAATCTATATAAAGCAATATGTGTTACACTTACAATTTCATAACCGGTGCACAATCTTATAAGATGGATTGACAACTGAACAAATTGAAATACAATTTTTAAACGAGAATAATTGAACTTAATGTTTTAGCAATGTGAAGATACCTACAGTCCCTGGTAATTGAATTAAAACTGTCTTGCGATTTTGCTATTTTTTCGAAATTTACTAGAAAGAAAAAATGTATACAGATATTTCTAACACCATATTATTATAAAGCCAATATAATAAAAAATCATTACAAAGATCTTAGTGAAGTATAATTTGATAAATATTATTTAATATTTAAATATCAAATTTCAACAGATAATTTTGCCTTTGTATTTATAGTTCCCATGTACAATTTTATTTATTTTTTTATAATTGGGACCAGAGGGGGATTACTTTGTGGGGGGCGAAATAGATTTGGAAGAATAAATTAAGAATTTAAAAATTATGAACGAAGTCTTACTATTTTTTGCCCACAGTAGTATACTGAGACCCATTCTGAAAATATCCGTTAATGCAGAAGAACTAATACTGTTTCATATGGATTGTCGGTTACATAATTTCGATCCATTCAAAACGTTTGATAACAGCGTTCTTACTTTTTGTAAAATAGTGACGATCAAAATCTTCATCAGCTAAATTTTGTTGAACCTGTTGAACACAGGAATTAAGACTATAAACTCAGGTTCTACCTTGGTTGCGTGTATCACTTAGGAAATGTACCATTAAAATATAGATATCATGTTCAGATGTAAACACCATAACACCGTAATAAATATTAAAAAATAACGCTTAGGTCAAATCGTGTTTTATAACGTAAAACTATGTCAAAATACTGATTAAAAACTGATAAATTACTAAGATATTTATTTCTGGTAATTTTTAAAGGCTGGTAATGTTTCGAAAACTTAAATTACTGTATTTCCAAGATGAATATCCGGTAGTATTGCCGACAACACATGCTCTTGTCACACTGTATTGGGCTATGAGAATATACTCCGTAATATTGAAGTCTGGACTTGGTGTCGACCATATCTTTGTACTTAGTACTCCTGTTTCTTCTTGTTGGGTTAAGAATTCTTTTTTACTAACTTGGAATCGTGTCTAGGATCATCGTCTTGCTGCAGATAACATTATTATATATAAACTTGTCGAGGTAGGATGGTATATTTTTCTAATATTCTTTTGTATGCTTTTGTTGTTAGTTCCTATTAAGTTTTACATCAGTAGCACCACAGCAATATACTCTCGGCCTAGTACATTCTCATGTCTTGCCTTTATAATAATTTATTAAACTTTATAAAACGTTTTTCATTTAATATTTTGTCAAGCTTCCTTAGGTTTTGTATTCTACATACGAGGGAGCGTTTCTATATTCGCGGAATGAGCGGGTTGTAGAGGGGTGAGTAGGCGCATTGGGGGCGTGACCTGTGCAGCGACTCATGATTAGTATAAATACGAAGTTTCATTGTTATTAGACAGTTAGTCTTTGAGCTATCGTCAACCAAGTAACATAATCAGGAGTGAAAAGTGAAATATGGAAAAAATCGAATATCGTGCCGTTATAAAGTTCCTTACCAGGCAAGGAAAATCAGTCGCGACCATAATGAATGAGATGTCATTGGTTTACGGCGACTCTTGTCCAGGAAAAACCATGGTGTACAAGTGGCATAGTTTATTTAAACAAGGAAGGGAATCCCTTGGAAACGACCCGAGGCCGGGCAGGAGCATTGAGGTGACCACGCCAGCACTTATCCAAAACGTTGAACAAATTGTACTTGAAGATGCTCGACTAAAGAAGAAACAACTCGCAGAAATGGTTGGAGTATCCGATACAACAATTTTTAAAATCCTACACGATCATCTCGGCATGTCTAAGGTCAGCGCAAGATGGGTGCCGAGAATGCTCACGCCGCCGCAAAAACAACAGCGCGTAGAGTGTTCGCGTGCATTTTTGGACCTCTGTAATGAAGACAAGGATGGTGTATTGAGTGGAATTGTTACTGGAGACGAAACTTGGGTTCATCATTATGAACCTGAGTCCAAACAAGACTCCATGCAGTGGCATAAAAAGGGCATAGCACCTCCCAAGAAATTTAAAGTGTCACAATCAGCTGGGAAACTCATGGCAACGGTATTTTGGGACTCGGAAGGAATATTGTTGATTGATTATAAAGATAAAGGTGTTTCTATAACTGGAGAATATTACGCTTCAATATTAGAGCGACTAAAAGAAGCTATTAAAGAGAAAAGACCGGGAAAATTGACAAAAGGTGTTCTGCTTTTGCACGACAACGCGCCCGTCCACAAGAGCCGCGTTGCGTTAGCTGCCCTGCATAAGGTGGGCTTCGAAATTGTGAATCACCCACCCTACAGCCCAGACCTGGCCCCGAGTGATTATTACCTGTTTCCGAAAATGAAAAAAGAGCTGCGGGGTAAAAAATTTACTGCCGATGATGAAGTCAAGGAGGCAGTTTCGGCGTATTTTGCAGATAAAGAGAAATCATTTTTTTATGAGGGTATAAATAAATTAATTGAAAGATGTGAAAAATGTATCTGTCTTGCAGGTGAATATATTGAAAAAGAAAAATAATTTGGTTTTTTTATTTCCACCCCTTGTTCCCCATTCTGCCAATATAAAAACGCTCCCTCGTATAAACTTTTGCCAGTTCTTATAGTTTGACGTTCTCTTGCCATTTTCTATAAATTTTTTCTTTTAAAGTTATAACTGTTGGATGGGGACATATGTATGTGATACTTTTAGGACTCTCCATACATTTTTGATGGGGGTTTAGATCCGATGAGTTTTAGGGCCGAGGCCAAACATGATCGCTATCCGCGTTAAACAACTTTCGAATCGATTTCTTTGTTTGGCAGGGTGTCCCATTCTGCAGGAAGGTGAATGATCCTTCTTTTTTATATAGCGAATCAATTTTTTATATTGTATTTAATTCATTGTCCCATCCACAAAATACGGAGAACCTATAGCCACTGCAGTTATATTGGGTCTGGGAAAAAGTTCGTGGCGTTTTTCCCGATAGATGGCATTGGTTGCCGATAACTAAAGAACAACAAGTCACAGCGACACCACCGACGGCTCGTTTTTTAGATGATCTTCCGAACGTTAGTTTGAGCGTAGAAACATTGTAATCGGTGCAGTGGTTGGAAAGTTATTCGCACTTGAAAATGGAGAAGAATAATGAGAAATTTCGCTATATTCTGCAATATTATTATGATAAGGGGAAGAACGCTGCGCAGGCTTGTGATAAAATTTGTGCTGTGTACGGTGAAGGTACTTTATCGAAATCTGTTGCGCGGAAATGGTTCGCTCGCTTTCGTTCTGGAAATTTCAATGTGAAAGATGAGTCACGCTCCGGTCGTCCAATCACTGAAAAATCTGATGAAATTCTTGAAAAAGTCCAACAAGATAAGCATATCAGCAGTGTCGATATTGGCATGGAGCTAGGCATTGACCACAAAACTGTTTTGAACCATTTACACAAAGCTGGTTACAAAAAAAAGCTTGACGTATGGGTTCCTCATGAGTTGAGCGTGAAAAACATGATGGACCGAATTAACATCTGCGATGCGCTGCTGAAACGGAATGAAATCGAGCCGTTTCTGAAACGTTTAATAACCGGAGATGAAAAATGGATTACGTACAATAATCGGAAGCGTAAAAGATCGTGGATAAAGGATGGTGAGCCGTCACAAGCGTTCGCTAAGCCAACATTGACGCCAAAAAAAGTGATGCTGTGTGTATGGTGGGACTGGAGGGGAATCGTCCACTACGAGCTACTTCCAACTGGTCAGACGATTGATTCTCAACTCTACTGTGCACAACTAGAGAGATTACGCCAGGCGATTGAAAGAAAACGGCCCGAATTGATTAATAGGAAAGGTGTTGTCTTCCATCATGACAACGCCCGACCACACACTTCTTTGATGACCCGTCAAAAATTGAGAGAGTTTGGTTGGGAAGTTTTGATGCACCCACCTTACAGTCCGGATATAGCACCCTCTGACTATCATCTGTTTCGATCTCTGCAGAACTCTCTCAATGGAATTAAGTTGGTTTCAAAAGAAGCCTGTGAAAACTACTTGATTCAGTTTTTCGACCAGAAACCACAGAAGTTTTTCACCGATGGGATCATGGATCTACCAAAAAAATGGCGAAACATTGTCGATAATAATGGAGCATATTCGGTTTAAATGAATTCGTCCACGCGCCATGCGGGGACCAGTTGAATTTTACTGAAAAAACGCCACGAACTTTTTCCCAGACCCAATACATGATCAAATTATGATGCTTGGTGAATGTTTGCACAACTTCATTATTGTAACTTTCGTCGGGTCTTCACTTGGCGAACTGGATACTCCGTCACCGCTCCAAGTCTGGATTCATCGCCAAAGATTACCTAGCGCAAAGGAAATGAGACTAGCGGATATTGAATTTATTAATTTATTCACAAAATGATATGATTAATTAATGACAAAATTTGTTTTTATTTATCTTCTTCCAATCGTCAATCTCATAAATGTTGGGTGCATTTTTGTTTATTGCAAAAATACTTTTTCTATTTTCCTGACAGTCTGGATTTCTTAATAATAATAATAATAAAAAATAAATAGATAAAATTAAATTTATAATAAGTAAATAAGAAAACTCAATAAACATTAGATTGCAAATGAAGTAATTATTAACACTAAAGGTATTGGAAAGAATTCCAAAATAAAGCATTAGGATTCCGACCTACCTGCGACAAAGGAGCCTTACAAGCATTCGCTCTAGCTTTAGGAACTAGAAGCGTGTCATTGTACATGCATTCATCGACCGTGCAGTGAAGAATTACTATGACAAAAATAAGACATCACACACTCATCCCCTGGACGGTATCATGGTGAATATCACAATGATCAGCAATAAAGTTTACAGTACGGCACATTATGTATAATAGCGTATACGCACGATGTTATTCCTTACAGTTGGTAGATAAAAAATACGACGTGAACGATCAGATAGCCTGGGTAGCAAGAAATGAAATTAAGGGACGATCAATTCTATTGTGTAAAAAATTGCATACAAATTTACCGAAGCCAACGTTTCAGTTCTAACAAGAAATATATAATAATAAATACCCTTGAGATAGTTACCCCGTTTATGGTCCAACATAAAAAATTTTGAAATTTTTACTGTACTCTATCGACAGTAAATTTATGCACTTCATAGCAAAGGTTCCATATCAAAGATGCGTATTCCAACCTTAATCGGACATATGCATTATATAAAGTTGTGATAACATGCAGATTCACGAAAGCTCGAGAACTCCATACAATAAATCCTATAGTTTTAAACGCAAACCTACATATTTGACTCTTATATGTTTACCAAAACTGAGCCTGCAATCGAAGTAAACACCATGATCTTTGATTTCGTGAGTATGAGTTCCATCATCTACAGTAAAAATTTCGGAAAAGATTTTTATATGGTCGGACAAGCCTAAACTGAGACAATCTGTTAAGTCGTTAATATAAAGGATAAATAATAGTGGACTCAAATAAGAACACTGTGAGACACCTAACATGGGAACTCGTTAGAGTTCATTATAATGAAGGTAAGAAAAGATTATCCAAATATTACCTTATAAGAGCAATAACAGAAGGAGCAAAAGCAAGAAAGCCAAGCCCAGATGGAAGAGCTTGATGGCATATTACATCAAATGCATGCGAGAAATATGTATATAAGACAACAACAAAATCTACAATAGATGTTATTCACACATCAAAGCAGATAGTGAAAAAAGTTATTAAGTAAGTTTTGAAAATACGAGGGTGGTCTGAAAAGTTTCCGACCTAACAAAGATATTTCATTTTTTCTTAAAATTTATATTTATTTTTCTGCATAGTTTCTTTGTACATAGCCTCTTTGCAGTTTTTGGAAGTCCTGAACGTTCGTCGTCTCCCAAGCTCTTACGGCCATGTTTAAATTCAGCTGCCTAAAATTTCACTGTGGTAAATGATGGTGCAGAGTCCCCATACACAGAATTCAACCCATCTTTGATTTGGGTAGACGTATTGCCTTTCAGAAACAAATATTTATTAACAGCTCGATACTCGACACTCACATCGACTCACTCAAACGACTGTCAAATAACAACTGCGTGTCCATAGTGAAACTTTGATGAGTACCTGGCAATAGATACACAACTACATTCCCTAGCTTTTACTGATGAGTGCTGCCATCTTCACGTTCAGGTCGGTAACTTTTCAGACCACCCTCGTAGATATATTTTTATAGATTATAAAAAAGCTTTCAATTCAATTAATGGAAAAATACTTATGAAATCGCTGGGGGAACTGGTAACTTGTGGAACTGATGAGTCTTCAAGAGGCGAAACGTGTCTTAGGAATTATCTCCTCAGCAATGGAAATTATTCAACTATTTGACGTCTGCTATGCTTCAATACTTGTCTTTTTACATATAGTAATGACTTTAGTTAATATATTTATGAGATAAATGCATCCATTACATAGATTTTTTTCGGATCGGATAGTTTCGTTTCTGTTTGAAGGATGGAAGTGCCGTTTCTTTTCATTACTATATTGGTTTTTGTTGTGTATAGCTAAATTAAACGAATTAGATTGATTGGACGATAGAATAAACATAAAATTACTATTAGTTTATTGTTAACATCTTCCAGATTTTCGGTTTCACGAACGATTTTAAATAAAAATTACATTAAAGTTTTACATGAAAATTATCTTACTGGAAGACAGACAATTGAATTAATAACTTCTTCATTTTATGCAATTCGTAATTATTGTAATTCCTACCTATATTTTCATTTATTGAATAACGAATTCCTATTCTTTTAACTAACGTTATTTCTCTTCGCGTATAGTCCCGCCATACTCTCTCAAATTAATACAATAACATGATAAAGAACAGAAATAAGGTTGACGTTGGGAAGCGGAGTGGAGCAAATGATATAAAGTATCGACCTCTATGTAGTAACTTTACCATAATCCCTGTCATAGTTTGGACTTCCTCACAAGTTGAGTGAAACTACTTGTATCCACAAACTGAATATTAAATTTATTAATTTAAGGTTCTACAATTAGTTGCTATGCCGGAGCAACGAACTTGACGTTGTAGTTTGAATTAATTGATGAGTTAAGATTTACTGGAGATCAGACGAAAGCTGAGTATTTTAATTCTAGAATTAATCTTTAAAGATTTAACTTATCCACCTATATTCGAAATCTTAGAATTTCTTAGAAAAGTATAAGCAAAAAAGCAACAAATTCTAAACATTTTCAGCAGACGTAAACAAAATAATAAAGTGTTGGCTTTTTAATACGATGTAAATAAAGTCTACGTCTTCGAATAAAAAGAAAAGATAAAGGAACGGTGTCTTATAAAAAGTTTCTTCTTTATGTCATAAAAAATTATTACTTTCAAAACATTTTGTCGGAAAAAGCTTTGAAAAATATTGATTCGGGAAATCGTTGCTAACTACCTAATGTGGTAGTTTTATTCTAACTTACGTTGTTCTTTTATGGTTAATAAAAGAGAAAAATTAGCATTGCTTTGACCAACATCCCGTAAAAACCGTCATAAATTTAGTAAAAAAACATATATTCTTTTGTACTTTCTTCTTTAATAATAAATTCATGTGTTTGGAAAGTTCCTATATTCGAAAGCTGAAAGTGTATAGAATTAAATTCTATTACAAGTTGTATGAATTGTGACACTAAGGCGGTCGCTCCGTGTGATATATTAAACAAATAGAATTTTTCTGCATAAATTGATTCCTAAACATGTGTAGAATATGCTGGTGAAGTGATTTTCCAACATTTGAAGTCGCTGGAAAGTTATAGCAGGTAGAAAACCAGGTGTTTGGAGCGCTTGGTTGAGCGTTCGCCCGGGCGGGGCGCCCGACCTTATTTGACACTGGATTTTTTACAAGGGTAGCCGTTTATATTTCGGGAACTGGCAACATAGTTAGTGTTGCCAACGATCTCATGATTGCATCATGTTTGTCATTTTTGACAATATCTCTACCTTGACAGTTTTATTATCCGGTCGCTATTTCTATTGTTGACAGAAACTTGAAAATCTTATATCAGCGAAAAAATAGAAATAATTCGCGAACATTTTCGTGCAATTATTTTTCATAACATTCGACGTGGATTATCTCAACAAGAATGCATCGACACGGAATTCTTTATATGGTGATGAATCACCATCGAAAACTACAGTACATCGTTGGTGATGATGAATTTCGTGAAGGTCGTCCCACAAATGTTGTTGTGTCAGAAAACATTAATGCAGTATCATGTGACATACCGTGAGATCGAGACATCTCTAGATGAACCTTGAATCTATACGTATGAGCCCGATAGTAAACAGCAGTCGACTGTATGGGTATTCCAAGATGAGCCAAAACCAACAAAAGTTGTTTGCACTCGAAGCACATCAACACAAATGGTCGTCTGTTTTTTCGGAAAAACCGATCACGTTGCAACCGTGCCTTTAGAGAGTTGTAGAACGATCAATTCCGAATGGTACACAACAATTTGTTTGCCAAAAATTTTTAAAGAAATAAGGAAAACAAACCGAAAACGACAAATCATTCTCCACCATGACAATGCGAGCTCTCACAGGTCGGTTCAAACAATTGAATATTTGACCAGGCTAAACATTGAATTGATGAGCCATCCGCCGTACAGCTTTGATCTAGCACCCTGTGATTGCTTTTTGTTCCCACACGTGAAGAGCAAACTTCGTGGTCAACGGTTTTCTACGCCGGCAGAGGCAGTTGAGGCATTCAAATCTCATATTTTGGAGATACCGCCTTCACAGAGGCAGCAATTCATTTCGGATTGGTTTAAACGAATGCAAAAGTGCATTGATTTTCAAGAAAAATATTTTGCAAAGCAATAAAACAATTTTTGATATTAAAAATTTTTTCCCGACTGCAAATCTTCAGAAACTTCTGACGATAAATGAAACCTAAATCCTCACTTCGATTCAAAGCTTAAAATACAAGGCATGGAATAACAAGATAACGACGACAATTTTTTGGGGATTTTAAAGATATTCTGTTTATTATTTACCAAGTAAGCAGGCCATCAAGCCTATTATATAGATGTTATACTGCTATTGGTTCAAACTGCGTTTCAATGTCTGGCGTTCTAAATTTTTTAAGCACCCTTTCTCCATTACAAAATATTTCGGTCTTCCACAAAAGATTGTCTAATTAGTTATGGCATAACAACTGTGCTGAATACTCATTACTTCATAGAAGGTACCTTAGGTGACAAAATTAAATAAAGTTATAAAACGAGGCCATCCATATTTTCTCTTTGATATTGTTTAACGTCTGTTTGGAGAGCAAAAAACTGGAATTGAATGGAACTATCGAAAACGAAAAAATTGAATTACTTACGTAGATTACTTAGCAGCAACTATGTATCAAATGACATAATAGATTTAGCATGATATGATAACTAGGTTAGAATCAGAGTCACAAAAAAATAAGCTCTATCAGCAGTCAAGAAATTAAACAAGTCGAAGAATTTAGCAATCTTGGAAGTATCCTAAAGTAATAGGGGAGGACGAAAGTAGACAGCGAACAGCGAATTCTGAAAATGATGCAGGATTGGGGAGTGCTGAATAACATACGAGCAACAAATCAGTAAGATTGAAAAAAGCTCAAACCCGTACTGTTGTATAGCTGTGAGATGTCACAGAGATACAAAAAGGAAATGCAAGTCTTCTGTCCAAATACGATGACTAATAATGATATGCCGATAAAAATCAAGAAAATCCCTACAAAATTTATAGAGTTAAGTGCAAGAGAAAGAAAACGAAACTAGGTATGACGATGGTGAACGATATTACGAGCCATGCTTTTAAGCGAACGTCTCTTGGGAAAAGTAGCAGAGGAAAGCCATTGGATACATAGAGAAGGAAGACAAGGAAGGAATTAAGGGCGATTGTCAGAAAAGAAAAGGACGTTTAAATATAAGCAAGTTACGAATAACATAAAAATGCTCATATTTGTAACGCTAAAGAATTTTTGTTAAAGAATTGAAGACCTTTGCCATCGATACACCAAATTAACTTTTCAAGTTATCTTGAAAAATAAATTTATTTCACACATTCAAGGTGTATTCTTCCAGTAACATGTTAACGCACCTACAAAATCAAAACAATATAATTTCCTTCATTTAACATCGAACAAGCAAAATGTAATTTAAACACACATCGTCATTAAAATGCCCAAAATGCGTTCATTTAACAATGCCTTTGTTTAAAACCAAAACTTTCCCAATTCTCATGCACACTGGCAAAACTGAAAACGAAAATATAATAAATCAAAACAAATGTTTGATTCTTTTATACCATTGAGCACATACACGATTCGAAAAAAAAAACATCATTGCAAAAACTAATGAATAATGTAATTAAAGGAAATGACCCGTTCGCATGGAATACGTTTCGAAAATTGTTGTGTCGGTATGTGAAACGTGTAGACTCGATTGCATTTCAAATAGTACTAATGATCGCGGTAGTCAACAAAGCATTCCATAAAAAAAACGAAAGTAATTAAGCAACAACCACCGGACGAATACGAAATGCAAAATTTGTTTCTTAATTTAATTTTAATTTAAACTTCCGTATAACGACACTGTAATTTATGTAATGAAAGAGAAGTAAAAGAAATTGATGAGTTTAACACCCTCCAATAGGTGTCATTTTACAAGTGCACAATTAGTGTTTGCATTTGCGAATTCCCTTTGATTTATAGTGTGTCTTCGGGTTTTTGTTTTCTGCTGTTATTTACCATATTATTACGTTTCATATTTATAATTAAACTAGAGCTACAAAACTAATTGACCCACACCTTGTTAAATTTTCCTGCATAATTTTCCAGTCTTAATTTCATCTTTCCACTCGATAAATTTAATAATTTCTACATCCTTTTTTACTATATTCCACCTTCATAAAGCAATTTCTTCCTTTGTTCTCACCTTCTTTTTAATCATAAACCATTTCTACCTTTAGGTGTAAGGCTGATGAAGTTAGATTCTGCATCTTTTTCTGGTTTTTCCATGATCATATCGATGAATCTTGTTCTTGGTCTTCCCGTTTTATTTCTCCTCGCCACTCGCATTCTGGTAAATCTATTTTTCGACATTCACACACACCCAAACTTTCTAAGCTGTCCTTCTATGATATTTTTGATGCTAGGTTTTGGCAGTGTGTTTCATTTCTTATTTTATCCCCTCGCTTTTGTTTTCTATTCTCCTCAGAAATTTCGTTTCCATTTCGTTAATTCGAGATTTTTATCCTCCCGTTAGTGTCTTTGAATGGTTACTGTGTAAGATTATAGGTCTGACCCCCTTTTTCACAACTTCGGTTTTTATTTTTCTCGTTATTATTCCTAGGAATGTTGTCTTCATCATATGGTACATATTTCTCTCTCTAGCTAGTCTCATTGATTTCTCTCTCCATTTTCCGTTTTCTTCAATAATTGCTACTAAATATTTGAAATTCGCTACTTGTTCAATACATTTTCCGCTCAAGGGTATTTCTTGGTTTTTTCTTCGTATTTAAAATTATTATTGATTTTGTTTTCTTCTCACCTATTATATTTATTATTAATTATTTGTATATACATGTTCCAAATATCTTCTCCGCCTGTCCTATCCATTGTTTTTTGCCATTTCACAACACCTGCACTATTTATTCAATCATAATGTTTTTTCATCTTTCAAGGTTTGGTGGAAAAAAATTGAAGATAGATCGGTACGAACAATAAATACTTCGTATCGGTCTATCTCCAATTTTTTTCCGCCAAATGTTTCTGTAAGTCTGCCTCCTCCGTTAATCTCATCCTTGCATTCTTCTCCTCTTCTACTGACTGATGATAAAATTCTTGTTCATCATCTGCCATCTTCTGTAAATGAGAAGTAATTTTGGTCTCGTCTCATCCCGTGGGCAATCCCTCATTTAGTTTTTGTCATTTCTGGGCGTCTTTCATACATATACGAGCCAGACTCTCCTTGGCCGTCTTTTCCACATATTTCCACTTATACTTTGCATCTTCATTGTATACAAAGTATGGCAATTAAATAACGATGCGAATAATGCTGTAGTTCATCAGTTATCAGCCTCTTCAACAACTCTGCCATTTTTGCTTTTACATGTTCAACAGACTGAAAATGTGTTCACTTTAATGCACTTTAATGAAAAGTGGTACGAGATCTGGAGAATACGGAGAATGATCAAGAACAGCAATGCGCTTATCCGCTAAAAACTGCTTCACAAATAGGGCATTGTGAGCTAGTGCGTTGTCCTAGGGCAGAATCCAAGAGTCGTTCCTCCCCAAATCCAGCCTCTTCCTCTTTACTCTTTCCCTTAGCTTGATTAGGACTTCTTTGAAGTATTTCCGATTAACGTTTTGACCCTCAGGTACCCAGTTAGCCATAATAACACCCTCGAAATCGAAAAAACGATCAGCATTGCTTTCAATTTCAACTTACTCATTCATACTTTGGCGAGTCGACTTGACATAGCTTTATCACATAACATTATTGCGAAACACACCCAACCATAATCACGGCACTACTAAGTATCGGTGTCCTGTACAATTAAAGTTCGAAAGTAAATTAAAGCAGACAGAGAGACGAAAGTACGGGTTGTTGCTTGGGAAGCATCAAGGTCAATGACATTCCAATTATAGCCTCCCCCGATACGGCTGCACGATGAAAGATCACAGCTCTTAATGTGACGCTCAAAAAACGATCAAAGCCAGAAACGAGTAGTAAAAGTTCTGTAAGTCAAAACACTAACAGTAAGAGACTAAATTAAAATTAAATTTGTGATTTTATCTTTTAATATAGACTCATTCCCTCTCTTAGATTCCCCACCCTTTCTTAACATTAGTAATGCCCACGTCTAGACATTACACATACTCAAAAACGAACTATTAATTGAACAGCAATAAATTCTATAAATATATCACTTGAGAGCTTACATTACGGCCCTACATCGATTCATTACATTACAACATGCAGATTATATCGTATATCCGAAATTGGTCCAACTTTAGCTTAACTAATTAGAGGCTAAACACTTTACTTCTTGTTTCCTGCAAGAATTCAATTGCGAAGCGGACAATTAATTTACTTGGTTAATAAACTGTTCAGCTTAATATTAATTTATGAACGTGAATGCCATAAGAAGTTGATCTGCTTAACGTTACAAAGTACACAAGGTTCGGATATGATTGAATAAGAAAACTGTAAATACTTGTCACTGTTAAAAACAATTTTCCTAGCATATATTTAATACGATTTCGTGATTAAATACCTTCCAAAGTCCCGGCGCAAATTTACTACAACAATACTGAGAGAGTTTATTAAAAACTATTGGCAAAATATTTTATTTAAATTTAATAGAATTTTTTATTAGATCTCATATTTTTTTAACTGACGTTCCTGTCCATGTTACGTATATTTTTGAATAATTTAGTTCGCGATATATTCATTATTCAAAATTCTCTAACATTTCCATATTGTCATTTTGATAATATGTATGTACATATATTTGAAAAAATTTGGTTTTTCTATCTGCTTCTGGGTTTCCGGGCTGGAACCACGTCTCTTGTATATCTGCCGACGTTTCGTACCCATTTGTATGGGACATCTTCGGGGCTGAACTACTGCACTGAAACTGAAATAGTTTCAGTAGGCCACATGGACCACAACCGCGGAAGTCTACGTGCCAAATTTAATTTGTTTTTACATTTATTATTTTGTAGTTTTTTCGGTTTGTCAAAATATAGTTAGTGTAAAATACTTCCTCCTTTATAATCTAAAAATTAAATTAATTTTATTTTTATTACCTAAGACTTTTTTTTTAATTTAAGGATGCCAGAACAAGTGAGACCTTCTATACAGAATTATAAGATTGAATCGATTTTAATAATAAAACATTTAATTAGTAATAATAATAACAAGAAAATAAAAACATACAGGAAAATGTAATAAATATATCCTTCTAACAGAAAAGATACAGCAACTCTGGCATCAGAAATCAGAAATAGGTCAGAATTATATCAACTATACTTTCTACTACTGGAGTAATTTCTGAGCTCCATGAAACCTTAAAGAACTTAATCTCAATCCAGAAACGAGGGTGGCCCCAAAAGTACCCGACCCAACAAAAAAATACGAAAACTTTGGACATAAATATAATTATTTTTCAACAGCTCTATACTCTTTTCACAACGATGTTCAATAAGTTCGATACCCTTTTTATGACAAGAAATGTCTTGCTCCTCAAAATAGGCATTTACTGCCGACATCACTTCTTCATCGTTGGAAAATCTTTGACCACTGAGCCATTTTTTCAAATTTTGGAACAGAAAATAATCCGAGGGGGTTAAATCTGGCGAACAGAGTGCATGAGGTAGCAATTCGAGCTTTAATTCATCAATTTTGGCAATTGCAATAGCGGATTTGTGAGCTGGTGCATTGTCTTGATGAAACAACACTCTCTTCTTAGCCAAATGCGGCCATTTTTGCTTGATTTCTTTGCTCAAACGTTGCAATATGTTCGCATAATACTCGCCGTTGATAGTTTTTCCTTTTACAAGAGAGTTAATGAAAATTATTCCACGCCCATCCCAAAAAACCGATAGCATGACCTTGCTTGCAGATGAAACGGTCTTCGCCTTTTTGGGGCCCGTTCTCCCTATCGAGTCCATTGTTTTGATTGTTCTTTTATCTCGGCTGTGAAGTGATGAACCCATGTTTCATCCATGGTATCCTTGGTGGAAACGGCGCAAAAATTCTGCTTTGTTGTTGTGAAACTTCGCTAAACACTCACTTGAAACATCTTAACGACACTGTTTTTGCTCAAGTGTGAGCAAACGCGGCACCCACATAGCTTTCTCATGTCTAAATTTTCAGATAATATGCGATGTACAGCACTTTTTGAAATGCCTACTATGATTGCTACCCCGCACACTTTCAGTCGACGATCATCCAATACCGCTTTGTGGATTTTGTTCTCGATTTCTGGAGTCGTCACCTCATTGGGTCGACCACTGCGATGCTCGTCTTAGCAACTCATACGGCCTCGTTTAAACTCTTCAGCCCAATATTTCAATGTTGTAAACAAAGGAGCAGACTCACCCAGAATAGAATCCAGTTCAGCTTTTATCGGTTGGGCTGAGGCCTTTCAAATAAAAGTATTGTATCACGTAAGGATGACCAATTTTCTCCATTTTTACAAATTCACTGAAAACATTCACTATTGATGGTTCTCAAACAAATACTAAACAACGTGGCGTCTTCAAACTTGAAACATATGCTTTATAGACCATGTACTTTCTAATACATATTTTTCAAAGAACTACCGCCATCTTTAGGTCAGGTCGGGTAATTATGGAACCACTCTCGTAATACGATAGAGAATGAATATTCGGGCGCAGAAATCGGTATAGAGAAATCACTTACAAAGCTGGTAGATCTTTGCAAACTTAAAATGATTAAATCAATAGCGACGGAAACATAATGGAAAGATCTCAAAAAGCCGTAAATACCAACAGAAACGCAAAATAAAAACGAACATTAACAATTACATCTAAGTGTTTATTCGATTTCATTTCATTTAATGAAAATCGCAAAGTAATTAAAGTGCAACATTTTAAATTTCTGTCAGTAATTCAACTCGTTACCCCAAATAGTGTTTGAGAATGTTGTAGATTTTTATTAGGTATTAATCAGGCGATATAAAGTATATTAAATTTTCCCAGTGCCAATTTATGGCTAAGAAATATAATTTTTAAAATGTCAGACTAACCGTAAACACGCGATTATAAAATACTTTTTTACGACACATAAAAATCGCAATTCCCGAGTCGACTAAATTTATTGGGCTCTATAACTATGATATTGCACTTTTGTATACCAATGTTATGCAGCAATCAACACTTGTAAACATAGGTATTTCACCGTTTATTATTGAAAGATCAACGATTTATGTACCTACATAACATCACAGATTGTAAAATTATAGTATTCATTTCATACTGAGTCACGTTTCAAGCTTTTATGGAATAAATATTATTTTCAAAGTATTAGTGGCGCTACTACCTAGTTGCAGCTATAAAAATTTAATTACAAGTTATTGCTATGATTATCTATCGGATCACTAAACATTAAAATAGATAAATAAAAACTAAAGCAATGATAATCAGAAAACAATGTGAAAAACACAACATACAAATAGACAACGAAGTACTGGAACAAATAGATATATTGGGTTGGCAACTAAGTACTTTCGGTTTTTACTGATAGAGAGCCTTGCTTTATTTTTTGTATAACGTATGTTAGTGCTGTACTTTACCGTTTGTCGCATGATACTAGTCACATTGAAGTAACTTCAGAAGCAAGTAGTGCGTGATTTTTATTAAAGCTATTACTTGTGGGTTGATTTTAAATGGAGTGCAGAAACGAACATTTTCGACATATTTTACTATTTTATTTCCGTAAAGGAAAGAAAGCTGCTTCGGCTCACAAAAAGATATCTGAAGTTTATGGTGCTAATTGCTTAAAGGAGCGCACGTGTCAGAATTGGTATAAAAAATTCCGCTCTGGAGATTTTTCCCTCAAAGATGAGCAACGTTCTGGTCGGCCTACTGAAGTTGATGATGACCAAATCAAAGTCATAATTGAAGAGGATCGACATATAACTCTTCGAGAGGTTGCGGAGAGGCTACATGTATCGCACACAACAATTGAAAAACATTTAAAATGTCTTGGGCTAGTTAAGAAGCTTGATATTTGGGTACCTCACGAATTGAAAGAAATTCATTTAACACAAAGAATCAACTTTTGTGATATGTACCTTACACGGAATAAAACCGACCCTTTCTTAAAAAGAATCATCACTGGTGATGAAAAATGGGTCCTGTACAGTAACATAGTTCGAAAACGATCATGGAGCAAACACGATAAACCAGCTCAAACCACATCGAAAGCTGAATTGCACCCAAAAAAGATCATGCTGTCAGTTTGGTGGGATTACAAAGGTGTTGTGTTTTTTGAGCTGCTTCCAAGGAACCAAACGATCAATTCTGATGTTTACTGTCAACAGTTAATAAAACTGGATGAAGCAATCAAAGAAAAACGGCTAGAATTGTCAAATCGGAAAGGTGTAGTTTTACACCAAGATAATGCAAGGCCTCACACATCCTTGGCAACTCGTGGGAAACTATTGGAGCTTGGCTGGGAAGTGATGCCACATCCCCCATATAGCCCTGATCTAGCACCATCTGATTACCATTTATTTCGAAGTTTGCAGAATTCTTTGAATGGTAAAACTTTCACAAATGACGATGACCTTCACTCGCACCTGGTTCAGTTTTTTGCTGCTAAGGACCAGAAATTTTATGAGCGCGGAATCATGCAGCTGAAAGAAAGATGGCAAAAGGTCATTGAGCAAAATGGAAAATATATAATTGATTAAAAACTATTCTTTGTTTAAAAAAAAGTGTTTTATTTTATACTACAAAACCGAAAGTACTCAGTTGAAAAACCAAAACATACTCGTACTTGGGACTAAAAATAAACAAGAAAGGAACACTAAGACACGAAATACACGAGAAAATAGTGAAAATTGGTATAATTTACAATAGAATATAAAGCAAGGTTTTAGGTGTAAAAGAAATATAAAAACAAATAAAAATAGAAGTAGTTGGAAGAGTAGAAAAAACTAATACTGATATATGCGTGTGATTGTTGGATAAAAAGATGAAAACTGAAAAGTAGATTATTAACTATACAGAGTCTATCGTAAAGAAAACCGAACGTTTTTAAAACAGTAATTGTTAGTGGCACCATCTATTAAAAAAAATATGAGTCGTTAAGGTAGATCTTTCACCAATGTTATGTCAAAATATGATGACATTTACGTCATTAGAAGCAGAGAAATTTCACATAAAGTAACAGTGTGCATTTGGCATTGGTCGAAAAATGAATTTTGACCAAAAAACAAATATCAAGTATTGTTTTAAACTCGATAAATCATTTACTGAAACGTTTAATTTGATGAAACAAGTGTAAGCTGATGGGTGTTTATTACGTACCAGTTTGTATGAGTAGCATAAACGATTTAAAGACAGTCGTACGGATATAAATGACGACGAACATTCTGGTGCAAAAAAAATCTGTGGATACGGAAAATAACATCGAACTTATGCGTGAATTCATCAGAAATGAGACGAAATCCTCATTGCGATACGTGGAAATGGAATTAAATATTTCCAAAGATTTAATTCATAGCATTTTGACACAGCATTGACACTGAGAAAGATTTGTGCAAGGTTTGTACCACACAAGCTAACTGAATTCAACATTGTACAGACTTGATTAAAAACTGAGAAAAAGGCGAAAACTTCAGATATTCTATTGTAATTGGCGATGAGATGTAGTGTTTTCAATATGATCCAGAGACAAAGCGTTAAAGCTCTCAATGGAAACATCCAAGCGAAGAAAGACCGAAAAAAGTCGTTTGGAAAAGTCAAAAGTAAAGACAATATTAATTTGTTTTTATGATTCGAAAGGCATAGTTCACAAAGAGTTTGTATCAGCTAGTCAGACAGTCAATACTGTATATATTAACTTGGCGTTATGAAGCGTCTTTTGACGCGTATTCGGCATGTGCGTTCGCAATATCGTGAAAATAGTATCTGATGTTTGTTACATGACAATGCATCATCTCATCGCTCGACGCCTATCACTGATTTTCTAACTACAAATACCATTTTAACCATCAACCATTCACCATATTCACCGGATTTGGCCCCCTGTGATTTCTATCTATTCTCCAAACTACATTTGTCGATAAAAGTACAGCGTTATGCCGTATGCCGTTACGCGTGTAAAGATGAACCGAAAAATTCATTCGACATGTTAATTGACCATGCAAATCGTTGTATTAAAACAAATAATATCTCGATATTCTTGGTTCAACAATTCATACTATTCTACAAAATCATCTTCAAGAGAGAAAAGTTTGTTCCCTTTGAACTAAACTTCAAGGGCATTTTATAATATCACGTGATGTTCGAAAAATCTAAAAATGGGCCACTCTGTTATAGTATCTGAGCAGGTAACAAAATCTAGCTTTATTACAACGACGCGCACATTAAAACACAAAACAAAGTCTGAGTCTTGATGGAGACACGTACCCGTGCCTGTACGCATGTCGCCAAAATTGTGCCCGTCTTCTTTCCCTTAAGAGAAGTTGTGAAGCAACTATCTTTGGTGCTGGAGACACCAAAGACGGTCACCGAGGACCCGGAGTTCTTGAAACACTCAAAAACACTTCACCCCATTACTTCAACGTTCCTACTGAGTATTTAAAAAGAGACTGGGTCGAAATGTTGAAGCAAGTACACGTTAGACTCGCTCAATGATACAAACAGAATTATTGTAATAAGGTATCCCGTATTCTGAAACACTTCTAACATATGAATTATGAAATCTAGTTAATGGGTCAATTTGGGTAGGTGATTTAGAGTTCCTTAACAAAAAAAAACCCAGCATTCTCACCAGCAAAAGCTAAATTACGTTCAATTAAATAAAAGTTTCGATTCAATTACGAGACCCAATTCTAAAATATTCCAGCCTTTCAAAAACACTATTATGCACATTATAATCTTATGCTACGAATGTCTTTTTTCTCGTAAAAAAAGGCACTTAACTCTTACTTACATAAAAACTTAAGACATTAGTCGTACACCAACAAACAACAGAATTTTCACGGTAACAGGCATCGCTCACCAGCGAAAAAGATCTAAAGTCCTGGGCGTATAGCAGGCAATCAAATGTTACTTGAAGAGACATATCGAAAAGTAAGTAAAAACTGTATATAACGGGTGTTTTTTGAGAGCTCGAGAACTTTGAATGATAATACAAGACATAAATATTGTTGGAATGAAATGTTTTTTATTATAATCTGCTAGACAATTTCAGGGCAATTATTTTTTAAATATGATTTCTGGCATATGTCCGCCGCGGCTACGAGTTACATGGTCCATTGGATCAGTCCAATTTTTGACTACTTTTTCCAATAAATCTGGCCGTATGGCGTCAATGGTGGCTTGAGTATTGGCTTCCAATGCTTCAAGTGCTGGTTTGTCGGCATAAACTAATGACTTAACATAGCCCCATAAAAAGTAATCCAGAGGCGTTAAATCGCACGAAGGAGAGAGCCAGTGAACAGGAACACTTCTGGAAATAAAGTTGTCACCAAATTGATTTTGCAATAAATCGATTGTTAAGCGCGCTGTATGGCAAGTTGCACCGTCATGTTGGAACCAAATGTCGTCAATGTTTAGCTGATTAATTTTTGGAAAGAAAAATTCAGTCAGCATGAATCGATAGCACTCGCCATTCACCGTAACGGTAGCTCCTTCCTCATTTCGAAATAAATAAAGACCGATGATGCCCCCAGCGTGTAAACCGCACCAAACAGTCAATTTTAATGGATGTAAGGGAACCAGAAATGAGCGTCACCAACAATTCTTTGTTAAAAATGCTCATCTTCGGCCAGTTTCAAATAAGCCCAATCGGCAAAATTGCGACGCAAACAATGGTAGTTTAGCTTCAATTCTTGCACGAGCTGTATTTTATAGGCACGCAAGCCAAGTTCCTTATGTAAAATTTTCCACGTAGTCGAAGGACAAAGGCCAACAAGTTGAAAACGACGACGGATCGACATTTCGGCGTCTTCTTCAATACTTCGCGCTACATCTGGAATATTCTCTTCGGTACGCACATTTCTTTATCTTGTTGATGGTTTTGAATCGAGAAGAGTAAAATTAGTGCGAAAACGATCAATAACTGCACGAATTGCTTGCTCACTAGGCCGATTATATTGACCGTAGAATGGACGAAGTGCTCTATGAACTTCGCGAACAGATTTACTTCTTTCAAAGTAAATTTCCACAATTTGGAGGCGTTGTTCTGGCGTTAAACGATTCATGATGACTTGCCAAACCTTACTGAACAGAAATGTCAACACAGTTTGACATTATCAGTTATCAAACCATAGTTATCGAGTATTTTTTTCAAGATACCAACATTCCGTCGTAACAAACACTATTAATTCCCCTAATTTATTTTAGTTCTAATTAAATACTTCTGCAATTTGTAAACATTATCTTACTAACTTAAATCAAGTACTTCAAACTCAACACACACTTTAATCTACAAAAACTTTATATTATCCAGTAATTAGTCGACACTCTAATCAAAATACACCTTGTAAAAGGACTGAATTATTAATAATAGAACAGACAAATTTCTAAAGCATATTTCTCAAGACTTTTTTTATATTCGTAATATTGAAAATATTCAATGAATTGCCCGAATAACCGCAAAATGTTGAGGAAATGTTTTCAAAAATTCATTGGACAGCCGAACGTGAGATGAATTTTTTATCGCATACCGTAAATTCAATAACGAATTTTAATATAAATGGATGAAAGTAAACGTTGGCTGTAAGGTGCTCCCTTGTACTAAGCATCACCTTATTAAACTACGGCTGACGGGAACGTTGTTAGTTCAAAAATAAATTTTTTACGAGTTAAAAAGCGTATACAAGTATATACGAAAATATGCTTTTCTATAATCATGAAAGTGCAGAATGTTTCTCTTGAACATAAACTAAAGGGTGTTTCAAATTACGCGGTTTTATTTAAGAATAAATAGAATATAGATGGCGCACTGAATTTGTCTGAGTATGTGGGCATTTAAAAAGTGTTATGAATGACATTTATAAAAATGGCTTCGTACACGGTACAACAACGCATTCAAATTGTTGAATTATTTTATGAAAATCAGCGTTCTGTGAAAAAAGTTTTTGAAAATTACCTGAACTTTATGGTTTACATAATCGTTCATCTGAAAGCACTATTGGTCGAATAATTAAAAAATTTCAAGAGACCGGTTCCATGGAAGATCAAAAAAGTGAAAAATACAATCGTAGTGGTCGTTCACAAGAAAATATTGGATTGGTTTGTGAAAGTGTTGCTGGACATCCTGAAATGTCCATTAGACGACGTTCACAACAACTTGGACTTAGTGGATCAACAACATGGCGTATTTTACACAAGGATTTAGCTCTGCAGGCATATATGGTTCAAATATCACAGGGACTGGAAGCCATTAGATCATTTAAAACGTCGTTCTTTTGTCAATTTCATCAATGAACAACCAGCTGATTTTTTCAAAAATAATGTTTTCCGATGAGGCACATTTTGAACTTGGTGGCTATGTTTATAGACAAAATTGCCGTATCTGGGGTGAGGAAAATCCACGAATTATTCATGTAAAACCTATGCATCCTAAACGAGTTATTGTTTGGTGTGCATTATGGTCAGGTGGTGTAACTGGATCTTAGTTCTTTGGAAATGCTGCTAGTGAAGCTGTAACTGTCAATGGTGATCGATATCGTCGGATGATAACCGAATTTTTGTGGCCTAACTTAATGAATATTGATCTAGAGGATATGTGGTTTCAACAGGATGGCGCTACACCTCACTTTGCACACGAATCAATTGATTTATTGGGAGAAAAATTTCCTGGCCGTGTAATCTCAAGAAACGGTGATGCTAATTGGCCACCAAGATCATGTAATTTGACACCGTTAGACTCTTTTCTTTGACGTTATGTGAAAAGTCAGGTTTATAAAAACAATCCACAATCAATTCCCGCTTTGAAAGATGAAATTAATCGTGTCATTGGTGAGATAGAGCCTCAATTATGTCAAAATGTCATTGAAAATTTTAACAAGAGTGGACATCTGTGGAGCTGCAAGAGGAGGCCGTTTGGCAGATATTATTTTTCGCATATAAATTTCATAACTGATACTTCAATTACCAATAAAAAGTTTTTGTAAGTGAATGCAAATTATGTGGTTTATTTATTCTTTTAAAAAAACGCGAAGTTTGAAACACCCTTTATTTCACTTTATAAAATTCATTTGAAATTACTCATAGTACGTAAGTTACTACTACTAAACGTTAGTGTGAATGACAGTCTAGTTAAAGGTCATTCAAAAATTATAGAATAGAATGCCTCTTGAAATTAGAATAATTCTAAAAACCTAATTTAATTCGGTCAAGTTAAAGCGTCAAAAATAAGTCTGAAAACTATAAGAAATAGCATCAAATGTTAAATAACAGTTAAAGATATTGTCGAATCATTTACAAGCGTCATAATTTTGAAAATTTACTAGATATTCATGCGGAAAATATAAAAAAGTTGTAGAACAACTTTGTAACAAGCATTATATGCTGAAAAAAGTAAGACTTTATGAGATTTGAGAAGGAGTAAGAATAACTAGAAAAAACATAATTATATTTGATCCAAAAGACGTAGATCGTAATCGTAATCCTTGAAAATATAGACGGAGTAGCTTCTTCATGCACTCACAAAAGTAAATCTCCAGAGTAGGAATCTTTCTTCTATGACGAATTAGGAAATTACAGTTTTAAATTAGAGCGCCACCTATGTGTCATTCTCACTACTTGTCAAACTATCCTCGTATCTTCATTTCTTAAAACCGAAATTTATTTACTGCTTATTCTTGCTTTTCTAATAAAGTATATAAACTTCAATTCGAATCAATTTCTAGATTTAAATCACATTAGCACTCGTCGTCTTCTTTAATTATCTATTAAATTTGAATCCGGTTGATTTTTATCAGCCCTAGAAAGTTTGAATTCAAAGTTCATTTAATATCGTTTCTCTTAAAACATTATCATTGTATAAATCTACAGAAGGATAAAATTGAAATAGTACGTCTACATAACTTCACCCTCATATATTTCATGCCAATTCATATACTTTAAATATTGATTAACTAAATTGTAAAAGGTAACTACATAATAAATAATAATCCACTCTCATAATGTGGGACGAATGGAGCAGTGTTAAAATATCTTCGATTTTCCAGGAGGATGGCACCGGGTGTGCAAGTATAGACACTATCTGCGTCAGGGTTGCAGGAAAATGAAGAACGTTTAGGATGCAAATTGCCTGTCAACCCCATGCACAGATACAACGGTCTCACGTTAAGATGTAAGTTATAAAATGGAAATTATGTCGGGTGTTGTGAAATATTGCCTTGGTTAAACGAAATCGTTCCGTTGCAATGATATCATTCTTAGGAAATATTACCTTGTTACCTTGAATATTCCTTTTTGTTATACACAACTTAATATTTCTATAAGTGGAGTGCCAATTTTATGCTAATTAACTCTAAAATTGAGAAAGAAGCTATGGAATGAATATTTTAGTAATTGATGAAAACCTTTTTTATGTATTTTTCATTATAAGGCGAGTATATGTTCAAAACAAATTATTGCATAAATCAGGTTTACATAACAAATGGGTTAAGCTTTTTTTTGTGGTGGGTGTTCAATGGGATTATTAGTCCTTTTAAGTTGTGTATGGGTAAAATGTTCTATCTTTATTATTAATCCCTCCTCGCCCTAAATCAAAGATGAGTTGGACTCAGTGTACGGGGACCCTGCAACATCATTTACAACAGTGAAATTTTGGGTAGCTGAATTTAAACGTGGCTGTAAGAGTTTTGGAGACGGTGAAAATTCGGGATGTCCAAAAACTGCAACGATAACATCGCTAAAGTTCATCAATTGGTGCCAGACGACCGTCGAAATAAAATGAGAGAGATAGCGAAGGCTATGAATATATCCAAAGAACGTGTTTGTCACATGTCAAATCAAGATTTAGGCATAAGAAAGCTGTCCGCGCGTTGGGTGCCGCGTTTGCTAACGTTAGAGGAAAAATGTGTTGGAACAAACATTTTCAACGCTCTGTTGGCGCAGTTTAGGCGCAGTAAATTCGAGTTTTGGCGCCGATTAATTACTGTAGATGATACTTGGATACACCATTATACGCCCGAAACAAAAATTCAGTCAAAATAGTGGACTGGAAAGGGGGAACCGGATTCAAGAAAACCAAAGACTTTTTTCGGCTGGGAAAGTGATGGCGACTGTTTTTTTGGGATAGTCATGGAATTATATTAATCGATTATCTTCAAAAAGGAAAAACTATTACAGGAGCATACAACGCATCATTACTTAACAAGCAGGCAGAAATTGTGGGAAAATGCCCACATTTGCAGGGAAAGAAAATCCTGTTTCACTGAGACAACGCGCCGTCTCGCACAATTACGGTTTGAACTGCTTGACCATCCGCTATACTGACCAGATCTAGCCCCAAGCGAATTCTGTTTGTTCTCTCATCTAAAAATTGCGCTCGGAAGACAGAGATTTAAGTCAAATGAGGAGGCAATCGCCTTCGTAAACAATTATTTTACCGAGAAAAACGCCGAGTACTATTTGGACGGATTAAAGAGATGGGAGCATCGCTAGGAGAAGTGTGTAGAGTTACAAGGAGACTATGTTTTCAAAATAAATATAAATTTTAAGAAAGAAAATGTCTTGTATCTTTGTTAGGTCGGTAACTTTTCAGACCACCCTCATATGTGCAGGAAACCAGAAAGCACAATATATGAGTTATAGAATTAAATCAGAATCAAAGGATCGTTCGTCTGCCTAATATTTCAGATTATTCAAAGCACCAGGAGAGCATTTACAACATCATCTAGAATGGATAAGAAGGTAAATTATCTTATGTTTGAGATGGTACAGTAAAACATAAATTTTACCAACGAAAGCTTCTTTTGACCGTCCTCTACGAATCTACTTTTTCAGTTACAAAATCCATTATACCAGTATTTTGCAATAGATAATGAGCGTGACCAGGTATTAACCCATTAAATACCTTCTTCAGTTAATCGATATTTTCTTGGTGGCTTGAAATTGTAGCAAATTATCTCTAAAATGTCCGCCATCAAATCTCATTTTTTATTTTAGGAATTCGATTCGAACAACTACAATTTCAAACCAGCTCTCAATATTTTTCCATCGCTTTTATTCAACTTACAAAGTTTTTATTTCCATGTACGTATTGTCACGAGTTTTGCCTGTTGATCAATAACAAATATTATTAAAAATTATTTTTGTAGATTGACAACATTTCAAATTAATTCATAATATCCAATACGTTTCCGCATATTTTTGTTTGCACATAGCAAATTTGTTAATCAATAATTTGCTAAAACATGTCAAATAACATATTGGATTATTAGTGTTAAAAATAAATCCCTACACACCAATACATCATTTACTTTCCTGTGAATAATTTTCATGCGAATGTGGAATTAATCTCCATATGTACAAAACATATTTACAATTGTTTCATTTGTTTGGTTACTTGATAATTTATAGAAATAAATGATGATATAATGAAGCAAATTGTATTTCGTGTACTTTGATCCTTCCTTTGTTACACTTTATTATATACTGGACTCATAAATAAATAAGCACCCAGTATAGTTTAACGAAATTTTCAGGAAATATGAATTTTATTTGTATTAAGCTCCTAGCTGTACCCTGCGCGCGTTACTACGCCACCAACTAAAATAAATTTGTAGGAAAGACATTACGCAAATATTCAATTCATTTTGAGTCATTTTATTGATTTCGTTCATTTTGGAAAAATTGTGACATTGCAGCATTTCGTTTCAATTCGGTATTTATTGAAGTGCTGTGGGATACACAATATTTCTTGTTTTTCCATCTGGTGCGTAAATGAATAAATCAGAAGGTTTTCCGACGCGTGACCAGGCCGCATAGAGCTGCCCATGTGAGAAGCATGGATTCTCCAAATTTAATCCACACACTTGCAACGATTATCCTTGCACTTTGTTGATAGTTATTGCGAAAGCGAGTCGTACGGGTAACTGCAAACGTTTGAATTCGAATGGCATATCTGTCAGGATCGTTGGGATACGTGGCAACAGTACGTCTTCACCTTTGAATTTTCCAGTCAAAATTGTTGCCTCGATTACAGTGTTCATCATTTTCTTGACTAAGAGTCTGGTTCCGTGCAAAGTCGTGGTGGATTTATGTTTCGAAGAAGAATGATGGGTACGCCAATTTTCAATGTAAGAACGTGCGGTGGCATGCCTGGCAAATCAAGCGAATTCAACAATTCAGTTGGATAGTTGACAACTTCGTCTTGATTCATTACAGTATCGATGGACTTATATGTTGTCGTTTCGTCGGGTATTCCATTCTGAATGGTGAAGTTGATGGTATTGACATCGATGTTTTTGGCCGCTAATATAGCACGCGTGCTGAGCCACTGATAATTTTTGTGGTTCTTTGCAATGTTTGGGAAAACTTTTTGCACCAATTCGTCTATGCTTTCTGTGATTTTACAGAAGTTTGCTGGCAAGGTGATACATTGCGTAGATTCATCAATTTGCATTCGCCCATTTCCAATATCCATTAATTGTTTTGCAAAATTTCCAGTCGATGCATCCCGTTGTAGTTGCACACGCATGTTGGTTTTCAAAGTCAATTTCTGTAAATGACGCCATAAAACTGATGATTTGAGACATGCATTAAGTTTATCAGCGGGTGTTGAACGTGGTATAACCGACAGTGTTTGTCGAAAATTACCAGACAATAAAATGAGTGCGCCACCGAAGATCCGTGCATTTCCTCTAAAAATCTCGCAGTGTACGATCAATCGCTTCTAAAGCTTTCTTGTGAGACATTGTACATTCGTCCCATATGATAATTTGACACGTTTGGAGTACTTTGCCCATTCCAGAGTTTTTGCTGATGTTGCATGTTGGTGCCTCAATGTTTTGCAAATTCAACGGCAGTTTCAGTGCTAAATGCGCTTTTCAGCCACCATCCAAAAGAGAGGCCGCAAAAACTATTTGAAAAACGCTCCCAAATATAAAAATACGCACAATACTGTCTGTTCAATGTGAGCCGGACATGAATTTCACAACTTACATAAATTCTTATGTCACCCACAACTCGAAACGTCATCATTCGTTCACTGTTTTCGTTTCAATTCAAATCAGCATGAACTGTCACGGCAATATAAGAAATTAATTGGAATGGCAGTGGCGCCATCTGTCGAAAATTGGTCGTACCAACTTAGAAACCTTCGTGGGCTTATGCACAACAACTTTGCTAAAGATCATCACATGATCAAATGCATAGTTTACGATTCTATAAAGGACATACAGACAAACATTCATTTATATATATATATATAGATGATGGATAATATATATGAATAAATACTAAAAATCGTCGATCTTTCTTTGTTCTTTACGCATTCAGCTAGTCTATTAGGCATATTTGAAATCAGCGAATCAATGATAGTCCGGGTTACGCTGTCCAAAGCTTTTAAAATCCTTTGTTGAAGAACATCTACAATGTATGAGTGCGGTTGTAATGACTGATCCTCTGTCTTACCATATGTTACACGTGTTCTATTTGTGACAAGCCCAGCAAACCAGAAGGCCATAATAACTAATCAAGATTAACATTATCCAGAAACTCGCTCACTGCATGTAGACTTGTGTACTGAACGACAAAGTTTTGTCGTTCAATACATTTTTGTTCTGGACGAAAGAGGGAGGCATGATATTATTCATTGGATATATCAGTTGTTGACAATTACCTAATTCTACTGAAAAGTAGGATTTATCAGTTGTTGAAAATATTGCATTAACACTGGTTCAAGAACATAATTATTTGGATATGCTTTATAAATTATTTTAAAAGAATTCAAAGACCTTGCGTTAGATATGTCCTGAAAGTTATAATTCTAACAGAATGGACATCAGACATATCTTACATATGCTATCAGAGAATGGATAAGGTTACTATTTGATTTCAGATGAATCGGAATAATTGATCCAAATTGACGGCCATCATTTTTTCCATGGACCTCGAGGAAATAGTAAATATTGACGAAAAGGTGTTTGAAAAACCGTTTGAAACAAGCTACCCAAATCAGAGCTCCGGAAATTTTAACCATTTTAGTATTTAGGAGGAGAACAGAATTTTTTGTAGCCAAAGATGGCGATATTATTGAATAACAATTAGACATGACTTTTGTTTATTATCTTTATTTTGTTTCACCAATCCATTTATTAAAATATTTTCACCATCATCTTTTTTTCTATGAAACTATGAAATAGCATATATTGAATACCTACCAGATGACGAAAAGGTGTTTGAAAAACTTTATAAGACAAGCTCTCCAAACCATAGCTCCAGAAATTCTAAGTTTTAGTATTTAGAGGAAGGATAGAATTTTGAGTAGCCAAAGACTGCGATATTATTTAATAATAATTAGATATGATTTTTGTTTATTATATCTTTGTTTTGTTTGACCGATCTATGTTATTATTTATTATTAATATTCCAATCATCAATTGCTTTAATGCCGTTTAAGGGACAGACTTCTATTAATTTTTATTAAAAACCTTATTTCTAGTTTCTATTTAAAAACTAAACTAAACATTTTGAAGTATAGTATTCAACAATTTCTACACAACGACTTTTTGTATGAAATTTTCTCAAAAAATTTTAAATAATAGTAATTTACTAGGATACCCATTACAATTCTTAATTTTCAGAACGTCCTGTATATTTCATAAATTTAACTGTTGTTTATTACTCCCCAGAGTAAGCAAAAGCTTTGGGACTTAGTATCGACAATAGGTTAACTTAGGCAAGCCATGTACCAGGATTTTGTTCCAAACTGGGTCCCTCCGTATACACAACAAGAAAAATAAAACTATACCATCATTTGAAGCTGTAAAACAAACCCATTGTGCCTATTTCCATAGTACCGCATTCTATGGAATATTGGCGTGGAGAAGTTCACATGAGGCGAGGCGAGTGCTCTTGTGCAAAGGAGATCTATCAGCGTTTTGTGATCTTCAATTTACAGACAGCTGTAGAAATTATTTTCGAAACCAAAGAATAATGGCTGTGGCGAAACTGTATATTTTCGGATGTTTGGATATGGTGGATTCAAACCAAAATCTATTCCTAAAGAATAAGGATTCCCACCAGTATGAAACTCATAGTATGAATGCTCTAGTACCACCATTCCATCGTATTAGAATAACGCAGCAAAGTGTTTATTATTAGGGACCTGAGCTATCTAATAATTTTCCACAGAATGTAAAACAGTTAGATCCCACAAGGTTTTGTAAGGCTCTGAGGAATCTATTGTTGAATGGTCTGCTTAGGACACTTAATGGATTTCCAAAAATAATATATCGAAAAAAAATAAAAAGAAATTATTGTCCTCTATCATTTCCTAACAGATGTCGCTAGGTTTAGGTATGCAATTACTTTTCTTATTTAATCATAAGAAAAAAACCGCTGAAAGTCATCGTTTGCTGGTAGAAACTTACGGTGAGCACATTCCAACCATAAAAACTTGTAAAGCGTGGTTCCAACAATTCGAAAATGGTCATTTCTGCATCGCATAGTGACGGGTAATGAAAAATAGATTTATTTCGAAAACCCTAAGAGAAAAAAATCACCTGGCAAAGCCGACCCATCGACTACAGGGCCAAATCGTTTTGGTCGCAAGATAATGCTCTGTTTTTGGTAGGTCCAGAGTGGCGTGCTGTATTGCAAACTGTTGAAACCTGGTAAAACAGTTAATACTGATCGCTACCGACAACAAATTATCAATTTAAACCATGCTTTGATAGAAAAACGTCCAGAATGGGCCCGAAGACCACGGTAAACTGATTTTACAGCACGAGAACGCGCCGTTTCATACTATTGAGCTATTGAGCTATTGTTGAATAGTGTTTTTACAATATCGACGCGTACATGAACTTCCAATTTGTATTGTCCAATAATATATTTCACGGTGCTGTTCTGTTAGTATGTTGTTTTTAGAGGCACCATTTGTGATGTATATTTATTTACTTATTTATTTTCCTAATTCTAGGTTATTTAATTTTATATATGTCCTTTTTATATTATTATTTTGCTATCGACATGTCATGAAGTTTTGATGACAATTTAAATACTATACCGTGCATTCATTTTACCTCGATACGAAAACTGTACCACATTATATTCGGGTCTAGCTGCCGAATACCGATCGGAATGTAAAGTGGTGGGGCGCGAGTCATTTGAATCACGACTATAACTGACTACTGATCGTACTAGTTGCAGCCCCACCACTAATTTGACTGCAGGCGTATCGATATCTTTTAGGAGAGCGTAAGACCTTTAAATTTAAATATTTTTTTAATTATATTACTTTGATAATGTATACATTGGAAGAAAAAATTCAAATGATAACATGGGCTTTGAAAGGTAATTCTTTACGGCGTATCCAGCGCCTTTTCTCTGAAAAGTGTGTAGATCGTCCCTTGTCTGCATTAACAACAATATCATTAGTAGTTAAAAAGTTTAAATCAGAAGGTTGCATTTTTGGATGCAAATGTCATAAAATACAGAGAATAAATAACGATAAAGAAATGCAGGAAGTCATGGTGTGCGCAATGGTCGAAGAAAATTCCAATATTACTATATCTAAAATATCAGAATAGATAGGTATTAGCATGGGTAAAGTTCATAAGATATTAAAGAAAAATAAATACACATACTATAAATACCAAACTCATCAGGAAATTCTTCATGCTGATCAACACCGCAGAATGGAATTTTGTGAAACTGTAATAGAACGTGTAAATGCGAATGAACACTTCATTGAGACTATCGTGATTACCGATGAATCCACGTTTACGTTGCACGGTAAACACAATCCGTCGAATTTTCGATATTGGTTTATTGCAAACGAGTATCGACAATTGAATAGGGGGACACAATATCCTGAAAAATTTAATGTTTGGGGTGGTATTTATGGGAATAACATTATTGGTCCATTCTTTATCGAAGGAAATTTAAATGAGGAAATATATTTGAATCTTCTTCGAAACGACATTGTCCCTGCTTTGAGAACTATTAATCCCAATTTAGAGAACGTATGGTTTCAGCATGATGGTTGTCCGGCACATGGAACTAGAATTGTGAATGAATATTTAAATAATATATTCCCCCAAAGAGTTATATCTAATAGTGGTACGATTCGCTGGCCACCAAGGTCACCAGACTTAGCCCCTAATGACTTTTTTTTATGGGGTTACATAAAATCAAAGTTATATGGGCATCAAGACGCAAGAGCTAATAATTTGGAAGAATTACGGGTTAATATCGAACACCAATTCCAAATTATTAATCCTCTTGTACTGGCCAATGTTCGAAATGAATTTTATAATAGATTGGGGTACTGTCTAGCGCAAGCAGGAGGGACATTTGAGAATTTAATTAATTGAATTTATTTTCTGTATTTAAAAAGTATTTTATAAGTTTTGGCAAGTTATATTTATTTTCTGTTTAAAGAGTATTTTTTAAGCTCCGGGAAGTTATTTTATTTTTTAGCTTCTTTAAGAGTTCTTTTTTATTTTTAAACGTTTTATTAGAAAACGTCTTTTAGTTCAATGCGAAACTTATTGTAAAAATACCTAATTGTACAGTTAAAAGTAATTATAATTTATTAATTTTTGGACGTAAACAATTTGGACAGACAGTGATAGACCTTCCGCCAAGTACCACGAACAACTACTTAATCTGTAATCTGTAATCAGTCGTTGTTGTGATTCGACTGGCTCGCGCCCCACCACTTTACATTTTGATCGGCATTCGGTACCTAGACCCGAATATAATATGATACTGTGTTTGTAGCATTTTAATATGAAAGCACAGTATACCATTACTGCTACTACAAAGAAGGTCTTCCTGAGTATGTATCATTTAATAATGCTCAAATCAATCGAACATATAGTCACTGTAAAAATGCAACAAAAAGTGATATTTAAACAAAATAATATTAGATCTGTTTTGGTATTTTACATCATAAGATAACGAAGAAAACGATAAAAATTTCACACATTTATTCTTCATTTTATGTGCTCTTCAGTGCACACAAATCTATACTTTAATTACAGCCATTTCTTCTAGATTTTGAGGCTTTATGCAATGATAGAGGAATTGTGATTCACAATGACAACTAACTTATATTGACACCACCGATTTTAATTTAACATGGAGTGTCGTGAAACGTTTCGACTAAAAAAGTAAATGTCATCGAATTACGTTGGATTTGTTTTTTGTTCGTTCCCAGTTTTTCGAGAATAATACGGAAATCATGCAGTGACGTCAATTCAATCAAGAAATGTCAATGGGCGCCTTTAAATAATGCCACTGATTGGAGCATGGAGAGGAGATAATTTGTTTTTCGAGGAAGGACGCGCACTCGATGGCCCAGCAGCGCCGTAGTAGGGAGGAGTGGGGAAAGTGACTAGGAAGCGGAGGAGACAGAGGTCGGATGGTTCGTCGCAAAATCGAAAAGACTGCCATCACACATTTGAGTGACTTTCCCTTTTCTCATTCCTCGTCTCCTCTAGATTAAATTTTCAAATTCGATATGTTGTGATGTCGAAAATGGAGTGTGTAATCATTGCTGTACGATTTCAAAAAAAAACTTAATATCATTCAAGTGTAGATGTATTACTGTAAATCGAGGAAACTCGTTCCGACGAGAATTTTATTTTTAAAGCTCGCCCTAAAAGTACGAATAGAAACGCGAAATTTGATGGAAATTCTCGTCAAGCAGGAGTGTTTGCGTAAAGTAAATTTAATAAAATTTAATGAAATACGAAAAAAATCTTTGAAAAAAAATGTACAAGACGTTAATGGTAAATAATAAGTTTAGGATATTGCTTAGGACACTTAATGGATTTCCAAAAAGAATATTTCGAAAAAAAATAAAAAGAAATTATCATCCTCCTATCATACACAAATTGCTTGTTTTATACAGCTATATCAGGTGTACCGGAGGATGATTACTGGCTTTCCTAATAGATGTCACTGGGTTTAAGTATTCGATATTATGATTTAACACATATGTTATTTTATTCTACTGACATCAGTTTTGAAGCCATACACGTTATGTTTTGCGAAAATAACACTATCATAGATTTATAAATCTGTAAATGTCGAGTTTCGCACCTGGAAAAGTGCATTTGTAGTACGCATTACTTTTCTTATTTAATCACAAGAAAAAAGCCGCTGAAAGTCATTGTTTGCTGGTAGAAACTTACGATGAGCATGTTCCAACTATAAAAACGTGTGAGGCATAGTTCCAACAATTGGAAAATGGTGATTTCGATGTGTAAGGTAAAGAACGTTCTTGTGGACCGAAAAAGTTTGAAGATGCGAAACTGCAGGAATTATTGTATGAAGACCTAACGCAAACTCAAAACCAATTGGCAGAAATGTTAAACGTGTCCTAGGAAACGATTAGATGCCGATGACGAGCAATAGAAAAAATTTTAAAGATGCGAAAATAGGTGCCACATCAATTTAACGACAGGCAAATGGAAAATCGAAAAATCGTCTGTGAAATATTGCTTCAAAGGTATGATCGGAAGTCATTCCTGCATCGAATAGTGACGGGTGAATAAAATGGATTTATTTCGAAAACCTTAAGCGAAAAAAATCACGGTTATCACCTGGCGAAGCCGGCCCATTGACTCCAAAACCAAATCGTTTTGGTCCAAAGACAATGCTCTGTGTTTGGTGGGACCAGAGTGGCGTGGTGTGTTACGAACTGTTCAAACCTAGTAAAACAGTTAATACTGATCGCTACTGACAACAAATTATCAATTTGATCCCGAAGACACGGTAAAGTGATTTTACAGCAACTTCTACCTGTTCCCAAAAGCAAAAACAGCAGAGCTGTTGAAGAGGCTGACAACTTATGAACTACAGCATTGTTTTGAATAATGGAAGACACGTATACAGCGGTGTATAGGGGAGGTGAGTTTGTTGAAGAGAATAATACAAGTTTATTTGCAATAAATAACTTTTCTTATACCAGTCTCGTTATTTAATTGCCACACCTCGTACATACATCGCCATATGTAAAGATGTTTCTTACGAAGTAGGATGCCAAAGTGTAATTACATATGTATATTAAAGTCTACGACACAAAATTATTAGCCTCTTGTTCATGTACTAATATTTTAACTGCTTCTATTTTGTTAGTTAAACATTATTAAACAGTTATTTATGTTGTTATTGCTACTTTCGGTTTCAAATGAAAATTTGATTGTGTTCTTTTGATATCTTCACGAACACGGAATGAAGGTACGTTTTCTCGAGTTCTAGGTTGCGTGCTGAAGATCGCCTGACGATCTTCATCTTTGGTCAGAGATAAACCAGTTCTAGAAGATGATAAGTGTGATCTTGTTAAGACGTTGAGAGAATGGTCCTTCTGAGAAACCTGAGGAAACATACCTTCATGTATGTATATATGAAATGCATCGAACATCGAAAAACACCAGTAAGCAAAAATAAGTATTTACAATTGTAATTTACCGTTATTTTTTGGCAATGACTACTTCGATATATGAAAGGTATCAACACTTTGCGACGTCACTTTATGAATTCGAAATAGTACTTTTCTGTTCCCCCTTATTAAACAAAAATATTTATGTTTGTTCCTTTGTGTTTTTTTGGGAGAGTAATTACTTTATTTTATTTTAAATAACATTTTATAAAATTTGCTCGTATATGCGAATTTTTTTAGAAAAAATTAAAAATGTAAGGAGTATTAAGACTTTTGCTGTACAAGCAACAAATGATCTCTTGTCACAGTATCCGAGGCGGGCATTTAAATGATGTTATATTAATTTTAATGAAAAATAACAAAACAACCACTTTCTACTGAAACATTCTGTTTTGATTCAATCTTTTTTCTATTTTACGTTTTTTTATTAAAACATTTTACATGCATGAAAGTCGTACACATTTTATTACATGTATTGAACATAATTTCGAAATAAAAAGAAAATCAAAGAGGTGAGAGAGAAATACGGGAGAAGTACAAAGCAAAAGCATAAAAGCCGTCTAGCAAGGCCCCCTGATCCAGAGAAGGAATCCTGTAACACCCGAACAAAAATCCTATGAATAAATCAGATAAGCAAGTACAAGAGACCTGTTCCATTCGAGCCGGATAGTATTTCAATAAAAATATAGTCGTCTTGTACGGGGTATATATATATATATACACACTCACACACACACATGTATATATGTATATATACACAACGCACAGTCTGCACATAACAGATATATCCATCTTCATAACAAGAACTGATCGGCGAATGACGGATCTCCGAGTTATGTGTGTTGAAGAATAATGGGATTACAGAAAACTCGGAAAGTTGATGCCGTTCGCAGTTATATACATATACCTGGACTATGGATTTTGTATATTGCCTTAAAAAAGGAAGCTGTTACTAAACAATGGCCAACAAATTCTGCTGATGTTCAGAAATATTGTAAACACAAAAGAAGATATGCTATTACATTTATGTATACTCATGGGATACCCACTTCCCAACATTGTGTAGTACTTTAAAAATAAATTTCTTTCTTCGATGTTATCGTTATCAAGACGTAACTATTAAATAGCTATTGTCTATATTTTAAAGAGTAATTTAACAATCCTAGAGCGTTTCGATGAAATATTGAAAACATTTGATTTTGATTTCCTTTCCTAAGAACTACAGAACCGTGGTAGTAACATTTTTAAAGCCATAATTTCAAACTGGATAATCATCTCGCTGTAGGAGGTCGCTAAAGGTGTTAAATACCAAAAGTGAAGATGCAGAACAAAAACTAATTTAACAAAGAAAATCCACATAACTTAAAGACAAGTACACTAGACATTGGACATTAATGAACCAGTTGCAATTTTCCACAATCATTAACAAGTAACTTTGACCTTCTTGGAAGTTGAAAATTCAACAAAGACAAACAGATTGAGGGAAAGCGATGAAGGACCTCCCTTCATCCTCCCACTTTCCTTCTTTCGCTCTCCCTCGGTTGAAGAGCGGGGAAGTTCCTTTTACCTTCCTTAATTTCAACTATTTTGCTTGGCTTTCCCACTCTCCAACCTTTCCTTCTTTTAATTCTTTATTGAATAATATTTTACATTTGCTTGTATTTTGTGGACACCTTTGTTCTGCAAGCACACTTTCTGCTTTTGTTTATTTACGCCTTAGAGTCTCTCTTTGTTTGTTTGTTTGTTTCTATGGACTCTATTTTGCAAAAGTTGGCTTCCCTTACAAGTTTTGACTTACTATGTATTACTCGCCTATGTTAACTTATTATTTATTCTAACTAACCCCGCCAGGGTAACCTGACTTGTTTGAAAAATTAACGTATTTTATCTTAACAGTCTAAACATGATAATTTTGATGGTAATCGTATCCATAGGTCATGCCAAACTAGCTAATTCCTGCGTTTTGGTTATGCTTTGCCTGCGTGTTTGCCAATCGGCCCGCCTGGATGAGCTGTTTTGTGCGCGTCACTATTAAGATGACGAGGCATTTGTTTACCTTTTGTTATAACTCAAGAGCTCCTCTTTATTTGTGCGTATCACTAACTCATGACAATATGTTTTGCGGCCTTTGGAGTGTCTTTGGTAGATTTGGATATTTGTTGCTCTTTCCAATGGGCGCCTGTGCAGGCACCTTTTATTTTCGCGCGTAACTATTACGATGACATACATTTACTTACTTCTTGTTGGAACTCAAGAGCTCCTCTTTGTTTGTGCGTGTCACTAGCTGATGACAATGCGTTTTGCTACCTTTTGGAGTGTCTTTGGTCCTCCCTTCAACAAAGACAGTGTTGTCGAATGATTAATAAGTTTCATTCTGATGAATATGCTGCTCCAAATTTCATAGTGAGAAATAATGAAACTTTATTACCCGCCAAATTCATGGAATAAAGTTTAGATATTTGAAAAGGAAGAAGTACGAATAACCATACGCAAGTGTTGAAAAAAGGATAATCATTGAAAGTCGAATTATTGTGCAAACAATGCTTAAAAGTTAAACGAAACGACTGAGTATGTAGTGATGGGTAATTAAGAATTCCTAAACAACTACAACTTCTAAATATATATGAGTTGATTTCAGACAGGTAATACACTGCTTTAAACTGGTAGTAAAGAGGTAATAGACATCATCACTCAGACCTACGTTTAAAGCTATCTGACTAAAGTGGCACATGACCAATACTGTGTGGAAAACCGCTAGACGTGCTAAAAGTTTGGATATTTGAAGAGGAAGAAGTATCAATAATGACTAACCAGGTGCAATCTGTTTAAAATAGAATAATAATCTGAAGTCAAATTATTGTACAAACTGAGCTTAAAGTTGAAAACAAATGATTAAGAATAGGTAGCGGCACCTTGATCAGTTAACAAGATGTCTAGCTGCCTTCCACTGATGGCGTTCGAGCGTTTTAAGTGGTATTTGGTAAATAACGCGAGTAATGTTGGCTTTCGATTGCTCAATCGTAGCTGGATAATCCATGTAGACTTTGGGCTTTACGTAGCCCCAAGAGAAAAAGTGTAAAGGTGTGACATCGCATGATCTAGGCGGCCATTACACACATCCATTACGTGAAAGTAAATATTCATTGTTATCGTAATAAAGCCATGCTTTCACGGACTGTATAGCAAGTAGCTTCATCTTATTGGAAGCAAATCTTATTGGAACCAGTCATTGAGATAGCGGGCTTCAATTTCAGACAACAAACAGTCTGTTATCATAGTGCGATAGCTGACGCTGCTCACAGTTACCTTGCAGCTGTCTTCATTTTTGAAGAAATATAGAAAGATGATTCCACTTACCCACACCAAATCGTGTTTCTTTCTGGATGTAATGCCAGCTCTTGATCCTCTTCGGGTTGCTCTTTACTCCAAATACGGCAATCGTGCTTATTAAGCCAGAAATGAGTCTCATCGCTAAACAAAATTTCGATCGAAAACAGTGTATCTTCTTCGAGCTCTTCAAGAGTCCAAAGACCGACATGGTGACGATTCGAATTGAATTTTTTATGCTTTTAAACCAAATCAAGTTGTAGCATAAAACAAGGCAAGCTATTGACATCTACGTCGAATCAATTTTTCACGGTCATCGCGTACACACTAATCTACCATCGCTGCGTACACACTAATCTACCATCGCTATATTTTCTTCATTACATACTGGATGTGGTCTATTTGGTCAAGTATTTTCCAATAATGAGTATTGCTTTTCAAATTTTTCTATAGTATAGAGAATTGTATGTTCGGTGGGCCGATTACGTAGACCATAAGTTGCTCTAAACGAACAAAACATATTTCTCGTAGAACGCTGATTTTTGTAATACAGCTGAATAATTTGTAGACGCTGTGCTGGGCTGAGTATTTCCGTAATAAATAGTTAACTAAAATATTGTAAAAGTGTGACACGACTCACGCTTTATGTGTCAAAAAATCGCTATTGAAAAAAGTACATCATAATGAATTATATATTAATTATATAGGCGACTGAGGTGAGCGGATACTATCGAGCGACCTTGGGCGAATCACCGTAAGTATTCGATACGTACTTATTACGAACCTGAGATTATAAAGAAACACGAAAATGGTTTTCATGTAAGTCTACCGATATTATTTTAAATACTCATTTGCGACCTATTCACTGACTTTCTCTGGGATATGTGACATCAAAATTCGCAAACGAAGTTACATACGATAAAGATGAATAGGTTATGTACCATACAAAAGAGTATGTAAGTGCCTTTCACTTTAAAAAAATTCTACAACATCGTTCTGAATTATTCCCAACGCGAACTAGCGAAATGCAGAGAAAAACCTCTCGTTAATCAATAAAACCAGGGAACATAATGCTACGAAATCAAGTTTTTGACATGTACGGAAAGATGAAGTCAGTCGAGCAGTGACTGCGATGAATAAAAACTAATTTAATTACGTCCTGATTATCTATGTAAAAATTGAGAGAGTAACTACATTTGAAGAACTTAATTGTAGAGGATGATGGGAATAAATAAGTGGAGCAAATTAAATTCTCAGCTAATAGGTTCATCATGAGGAAAACCTATTCGCTCCTGGATATTGCCGGTACTAAGATATAATCTGAGATAATTGGAATAACTGATTCCTATTTTAATGAGAAACTAAATTGTAAATGAAATTCTAATGAACCTTTGTAATTAAAAATAATTTCGTTAAATACACAACTTTCACCAAGTCTAATTTTTTAATATTTTTATTAATTGCAAGGAAATGTACGAGGGTGGTCTGAAAAGTTTCCGACCTAACGAAGATACAAGTCATTTTTTCTTAAAATTTATATTTATTTTTCTACATAGTCTCCTTGTAACTCTACATACTTCTCCCAGCGATGCTCCCATCTCTTTAACCCGTCCAAATTGTATTTGGCGTTTTTCTCTGCAAAATAATTGTTCACGAAGGTTATTGCTTCCTCATTTGATGAAAATATCTGTCCTCTGAGCGCATTTTTTAGGTAAGGGAACAAAAAGAAGTCGCTTGGGACTAAATCTGGTGAATGAGGCGGATGGTCAAGCAGTTCAAACCGTAATTCGTGGATTTTCGTCATGGTGTGAGACGGCGCGTTGTCTTGCTGAAACAACATTTTCTATTTCTGCAAATGTGGCCATTTTTCCATAATTTCTGCCTTCAGCTTGTCAAGTAATGATGCGTAGTATGCTCCTGTAATAGTTTTTCCTTTTTGAAGATAATCGATTAAGATAATTCCATGCCATGCACCATATGCCAAAAAACAGTCGCTATCACTTTCCGGTTTCCCCTTTACAGTCTACTGTTTTGAATATATTTTTGTTTCGGACGTATAATGGTGTATCCAAGTTTCATCTACAGTAATTAATCGAAGCCAAAACTCGGATTTATTGCGCCTAAACTGCGCCAACAGAGCGTTGGAAATGTTCATTCGAACACGTTTTTCGTTTAACGTTAGCAAACGCGCGGACAGCTTTCTCATGCCTAATTCCTGATTTGACATTTGACGAACACGTTCTTTGGACGTACTCATAGCCTTTGCTATCTCTCTCACTTTAATTCGACGGTTGTGTAGCACCAGCTGAACTTTAGCGATGTTATCATCAATAGTTGCAGTTTTTGGACGTCTCGAACGTTCATCTCCCAAGCTCTTACAGACACGTTTAAATTCAGCTGCCCAAAATTTCACTGTGGTAAATAATGGTGCAGAGTCCCCGTACACAGAGTCCAACTTATCTTTGATTTGCGTAGACGTATTGCCTTTCAAAAACAAATATTTAATGACAGCTCGATACTCGACACCCACATCGACTCACTCAAACGACTGTCAAATAACAACTGCGCATCCAAAATGGCTGAAACTTTGGTAAGTACAGCAAGACCATCATATCCTTAGAAAAATCTGCGCACACTTTCGGTATTACTCGTACTCAGTCGCCAGTGTGTCGCTCGCTTCGGTGATTAGGTACATTCTCAACAGAAATGCGCGGTTTTATTTTGTACTACGCGACGCCAAGAATAAGAATTTAGAAAATTTTTATTTATTAATATATGTTATACTGGTCCAAATGGAATGTAAATTATTAATTAATGAGGCTGCTAAGTGTTATTTAATAGTGTTCTATTGAGGATGTACTATGAAAGTAAATCTTAATATGATTAGGTAGATAATGTAATTACAAAATTTTTTAATAATACCCAGTAATTAGAAGCAAATAGCTTTATTTCAAAATGATTACATAATTACATAATAAATTACATAATAAAACACATTCACAAAGCAATGATTACTAAGTTATTCTGAATCATCGCTGAAACCAAAATCACTGTCAGATGTATCAGCACCCACGTTTATAATTAGTGACTCCGTAAGAACATCCATAAAAACTTCATTTTGTTTATATTCATCTTCGACTCTCTTCACGTGAGTGCAAAGTTTGTTCCAGTCATTTACTGTAATGCTTTTAAATTTTTCTTCCGCTAGCCTTTTAGCGTCCTCTAATTTAAATGTGACATTTTGTGATGCCACAAAATTTTTCACAGTCGCCCAAATCATTTCGATTGGATTTAGTTCAGGGTGATACGGAGGCAATCGTAAAGTTGTATGACCGTGTGCCTCCAAAATTGCGTCTATTTTATATCGTAAGTGTTGTTGTTTATTATATTTTATTAACATATATAACTGGGCTTTCGTCATATCAGATGTACAGGCAATACCTTTTTCGGTCAACCAGTGTAACATTTTTTGCTTGTTTGCATTAGAATTAGGCGCTGGATTTATCTGAACATTGTGGTATGGAGCATTGTCAATAACTAGTACTGAATTTTTTGGTAAATTTGGTATTAGTTTTTCAACGAGCCATTTTTGGTAATTTTCGAAATTCATTTCGTGATGGTAATCACCGGATTTAAAAAGTAACAAAGCGTTTTCTACAAATCCATGGTTCTCACCTCCAGCGTGCAACATAATTAAACGCTGGCCCTTGGAGATTGTCGAAAATAACCCATTTCTTGACTTGTCTGTCCAACTTTTCGATTTTGTATGGCCGCTATGAATATAGGATTCATCCATATAAATAGTTGGACGATTTTGCCGTCGATATACATCTATTTTTCGTAAAAAATTTGTACGAATGTTTCTGATATCTGGTTTTTCTTGTAATATCTTGCGATTGTTTTGTGTAGCACAGAATCTAAAACCAAGCTTCTTTATAATTTTTCTTAAGGATTCTCGGCCGCCCGGAAAATTTATATCTTCTTTAAGTTTTTGTAGTAAATTTTTAATAGTAATCCGCTGATTATTTGTCTTGTGGAAATTATAAATAATATGTTTTATTTGGTATAGGTCAATGTCGTCTATTGAATCCATTACTAAACATTTGCTCGATCTTTTCTTTTTTGGCGATTTGAAAACTGGTAGTTGTTCTGTGTTCTCTTTCTCATTTCGTTCTGGTTCTGCTTGATATTCGTTCCCCTCTTTTAAAATATTATAGACAGAAGCTCTTGAAACACCAGTTGCTCTTGCTACGTATTCCTTTAATTCGCTTTTTGTACAATTTCTTATGTCTGTTTCGTTATCTGAAATTGTCTTTAAAAACTTAAAAACATTAAACACGACTTCACGGGTTTGTGAATGCAGTCCTTTTCCACCTCCTAAGTTGGACATTATTAATTATAATAAATAAAACAAATAATAACCAATTATAATGCAAGACCTCAATTACTCACTTTGACTAACCGTAACTTAACAACTTAACCACGCAACGATCATAAGCACACTGAGGACACAAACAGCTTACCGATGACTCGGAGTGTACCACCCGGCACGCCTACGATGCGCAGTAGATTTTTGTCCAAGGATATGATGGTCGTGCTGTACCTGACAATAGATACACAACTAGATTCCCTAGCTTTTATTGATGTGTACTGCAGTCTTCACGTTGAGGTCGGAAACTTTTTAGACCACCCTCGTAATAACACAATAATACGAGAAAAATTTCTTAAATATTAAACCTAATACGATAACACACACTAACTTTTCCCAAAATTATTACAAATGTGAGTTAAAAATTTATGGAATGACGGATAAGTAGCGCAGTTTCAGACTGTTTTTGTGGTACGACTAACAACGTCAACTGTCAAATTTCCGACCGCTACTTTTATCAGCGTCGTTGCTACGACTGTCTGATTAAGAACGTCTCTTAAGTACTTCTCAAAAAGCTTATCAGCAAGAAGTTCAAATCATTAATTCATAATAAGAGGAAGGATGGATAAATAAAGTCGTTAGTTCAAATGTCTCGTATAACCGCTAAAGATGGACCGTTACTGAAAAGGTGAAATAGCTAATAAATATCTCTGAAGAACGCCCAACATACATTTTCAATTAGCAGTTGACTGTGGAGAAGCTGCCCTCCAGGTGAGTGCCTGTTTTATTCGCTGGATATAGTACTGTCGAATTACCACCCAGGTCAGAAATTTTCAAGAGACAATGATGTTTAGGTGCCGTGGATGTATTTTAATGAACTTGAGAATTGTGAATTTAGCAAAGCAAAAAGATATTGATTGCCTATTCAGTGGATTATATTGTTATGAAGTTCATTTCTTTATTTTTATTCAACGGACTTTACAATCCGCGCTCGTATACCTCCTTTAAATATTATTGAACGTAGTCCACATACTTTTTTTTTCGAAGAAATTAGTTTTCAGAATATTTTTCCATGTTTCTCAAATATGCCACATGTTTTTCCTTTTAAAGTAATAGCACTTTCAACAGCTATAAATAATTTTTTTTCGAAATTATCGTTAGTTGAATGAATCTAAAAAGGGAAAAGAGCCCTTGTCACATCAATGTTCGTATTCTGTACATGTATTTTGACAACTAAGTTGTTATCATCACCAGAAACTAATCACATTATCTCACCTAGGTCAGTAAAACGCAGACAGAAGTATCCGCGAACTACATTACGCGAAAACGAAACACACAGTGTTTATTCTTTGCGTAACATGGTAGACACTTATCGGCAACAACCAATAGACTTGAATACGACAATCACGTCCAATAGGAACGAACTTGTTATTCAGAATGGTAATAATCCAAACCGGAAAGTGTTAGCGCTCCACCAAATGCATTTTTATCTTTTTAAACCATTACAATGTTTTTTGAACAAAAAGAACCTATCGCACCCACAATGACTTTGAAGTGACCTTAAATAAGAACTTCAATCAATATTGGGAAAAATGGTATTAATCGGCTAATTGATAAAAGATTATAATAGAAAATAATTCATATATTGATAACTGATAGTTACTCCATCTTGTTTTCCAACGTCGGTACTTGTATTACTAACTTTTCGTGTTTTGCTTCCATAAGATATCTTAAGGGCTTATTGCTGCTGTCATAGTTGCACTGAAACTGTGTTCAACTTCATTCCATAAGACATTTTCAAAGCTTAACTGTTGCTACTACGCCGTTGTTGTTCTAAAACAGAATAAGGCTCGACTTGAAGATATCTCACGAAAGGGAAGATGTAACGTCGAAAACACAACTACTGATATTTTTTAGTAAATTATATTGCAACTTTGTTTGTTAGAATAATGCAAAAGAACTTGTTTCTGGATGGACAGTTTGACTAACTGATTTTATCATTGCTTCACTACGAATACCAAATCTACAACCTTTGCAAATGCAAAAATATTAACTTAGTAAAGAGAAACTGATGTCATTGTATCTCAGATAGCGACAAGATCTACTACAGAGGATATATACTGCTGCAGAAAGTTATTCGGGATTCCAATTTAAGCAAAAACGATGCCCAATAATTAACCATGACTCCATCTTTATTTCTCAAATAATCATTTAAAGAAGCAATTTACTTTTCTCGTGGCCTGCTACTATTAAAATCTTTCTATTTTCATATAAACACTCCATAAATAAAAATATATACGTCCAAGAACTGTGTTTCAATTTTACGTCGTAGATCGTAACAAACTATACCACAGCATATCAATCAAATTAAATCATTTTTGGAGTAGTTACTAACCTGTCATAGACTTATCCTATCCGATAAAATATCAACGATAAATTTTAATCAACGTGTTCAATCAATAAAAAAAAGGAAAGAGATGATCCATCCGCTATCGTTAACGGTGACACTTGATTACTCTTTTGTTCAGTTGCGAGTCGGGGGATTCACTATGTAAAATCCGCCAGAATAACTCCACGGTTAAAGTGTAGCTTTTAATAGAAGGCGGGCGACATCTGTGCGCGTCTGTAGAAGTGACAGGAGATAATGCTCCAACACTTTCTGATCACACTTTTGGGCGTGTGCGTGCACGTATACGTGCATTTCTGCATGTGTGCGTGCGTGTGTGTGTTTCAGTACGTGAGTACGTGCGTGTCGATACTGCGTTATTTATTGACGGTAGACGGATCGAAGAAAAAGGAGGAGGAAAAAACGATCGAGAGGGCGCTGTTCATCATCGGTATTTATGATGTTTTCATTCCGATCTCTCTGAGAAAAAAGTGCGTCGGTCAGCGAAAATAATATCTCGACCGATCGATGGTTTCACTTCTTTGTTTTCGTACGAATGTGCCGGAACGGAAATAAGTCACGGATTGGAACGTTGATTAAAGGCCGTGCGAAAAGCAATGTGTCAAAGTCTTCTGAAAGTCAGTTTCGGAGTTACGCACCAAAAATGACCTTTGTATGATGGCGTTCTTATGATGCGAATAACTCCGGAACGAAAGGAGATAGAATGTTCCGATTTGAAGAAACGTAACAATCATATCATAATACATAAATAGACACCAAAAAAATAATCACTTTTGAAAGTCAGTTTCCGACTAACGCTACATGTGAGCTCTGTCTGATGGCGTTCTAAAGGTCGCTAATAACTTCGGAACGAGAAGAGATACAATGTTCTGGTTTGAAGCAGCGTAACAGTCGTGTCACAATCTATAAGTACACACCTAAAAAACAATCACTTTTGAAAGTCAGTTTCCGAGTAACGCTACATGTGAGCTCTGTCTGATGGCGTTCTAAGGTCGCTAATAACTTCGGAACGAAAGAGATACAATGTTCTGGTTTGAAGCAGCGTAACAGTCGTGTCACAATCTATAAGTACACACCTAAAAAACAATCACTTTTGAAAGTCAGTTTCCGCCTAACGCTACATGTGAGCTCTGTCTGATGGCGTTCTAAAGTCGCTAATAACTTCGGAACGAGAAGAGATACAATGTTCTGGTTTGAAGCAGCGTAACAGTCGTGTCACAATCTATAAGTACACACCTAAAAAACAATCACTTTTGAAAGTCAGTTTCCGCCTAACGCTACATGTGAGCTCTGTCTGATGGCGTTCTAAGGTCGCTAATAACTTCGGAACGAGAAGAGATACAATGTTCTGGTTTGAAGCAGCGTAACAGTCGTGTCACAATCTATAAGTACACACCTAAAAAACAATCACTTTTGAAAGTCAGTTTCCGCCTAACGCTACATGTGAGCTCTGTCTGATGGCGTTCTAAAGTCGCTAATAACTTCGGAACGAGAAGAGATACAATGTTCCGGTTTGAAGCAGCGTAACAGTCGTGTCACAATCTATAAGTACACACCTAAAAAAACAATCACTTTTGAAAGTCAGTTTCCGCCTAACGCTACATGTGAGCTCTGTCTTATGGCGTTCTAAATGTCGCTAATAACTTCGGAACGAGAAGAGATACAATGTTCTGGTTTGAAGCAGCGTAACAGTCGTGTCACAATCTATAAGTACACACATAAAAAATAATCACTTTTGAAAGTAGAATGTTCCGGTTTGAAGCAGCGCAATAATCATGTCATAATATACACATGTGGTGAACTCACGAATTAATAAAAAATATTAAACAGAAGAAAGTTTCATAAAAATTATAAACAAGGCGGATTGTCGATAATAGATTTGTACATCCTTTTAACCAAACGTTCTCTTTCTCTTTTAGGAATGGATGCATATCAGACAATTACTTAAATATTCATTTATATCAGCTCTCTGAGAAGGACGTACTGCACGGTGTTAGAAAGCTTAAAGATTAATCTATAATACGTTCATTAAAATTATGATATCTCAAATGTGGCAGTGCTTTACAATTTGCAGCTGATGCGCTAGACAGCAGAGCCCAACTCGACACCACATATACACAGATTTTGACAAAGCATTTGCCAGAGTGATCCAAACTATCCTGTTTGCCAAATTGAAGGGCTTTAGTGGCGGTATCATATTAATCGCAGTAGGCGTGTTAGCTAACGCCATAAACAGCTGCAACTTGATTGTGTTATTACTGTCAGCTGTATTAACAAGGTCGTGCAACAACGTGTCACATTCTATTGCACAACGTATGTATATAATTATTAAATTTCTTTTTAATGAAGGTGTATAAACGACCGATATTTGTCAGAGACTTCATAGTTTGGAGAAGAGTATTTATTACCCAGAACAGTCTTTAAGTGACGTAAATCCTTCCAGAATGGTCACGAACCCGTGTCAAACTTATCGCATGCTGCTCGTCCAGCGTCTGCTCTGAATCATTTAAAAAGTTAACCAGCTGCTCCGTAGCAATAGATATCAAGATATTCGCTGCATACTAGAATTGTAAACAGTAGTGTTGGTAGTGTTCACGTTATTGGCCACGCCAAGTCTAAATGCAATAAAGTTAGCGCAAAATGGGTTTCACAACAACTTTCCGCGGAACAACAGCAGGTTTGCATAGAACTCCTGATTCGCCAAGATTATGAAAGCGATGACTTTTGTTAAGTATCATAACAACTGATGAGACCTGGGTACACAATTACATCCCAGAAACAAAAATGATAGCATGGAATCACGTGACCCAAGATTCAAAACACAACCACTGGTTGGCAAAATGATGGCGACTATATTTTGGGACGCTAATTTACGTCGATTTTCTCAAAGAAAGAAAAACGATTAATTTAGCTAGCCAGCTACAGACACTAGTATTGTTAGTGTTCATACCATTGTCTACGACAAGCTTAAATTTAATAAAGTTAGCGTCAGGTGGGTTCCAAAATAAGTTTTCGTGGTACAATAGAAAAAGGGACTCCAGGTTTGCAGAGAATTTCGGCTTCACTTTTTGTGACATATCATAACTGATGGGACCTAAGTACACTATTTTAACCCAGAAAATAAGAATGCCAGCATAGAATGGCGTTACTCAAGTTCAACTCCGCCCAACGAATTCATAACACAATCATCGGCTGGCAAAGCGATTGTATTCTGCGACGCTGCTATTATAAAGAAAAACGATTAATTCAGTTTATTACAGTGAACTTCTTGAAAAGGTTAAGCTGGCCATAGGAACAAGAAGACGCGATCTCTTAAACAATAACACTATTCTTCTACAGGATAACGCTCGTCTACATACACCCCATCTAACGAACAATACATTGGCCAAATTTGGTTGGAAAGTACTACCTCACCTATCCCCCCATATAATACGAACTTGGCTCCGAGTAGCTATCATCTCTTTGGGACATTCAAAAAGTTCTTGAGAGACAAATGATTTTCCTCCAATGAAGAAGTGAAGGAAGCGGTTGTGAACCGAAAGAATATCGACGGGAATACAGAAGCTACCGGAACAATGGAACAAGTGTTAAGTTAAAGGAGGGTTGTTATTTAAAAAAATGATATATATAATATTAATTTGTCGATCGACCAGAAAAAAATAAAATGCAGGTAAAATTTGAATCACTCTCGTATGTGGTTTTATTAATACCGCCTCGTAAACATCCTTAATAATGATGTTGCCGCCCATTTTCATTACAACTAACGTATCACTTAGGTGTTGCTTGCATAGTGTATGCTACTTGATAAAATTCTAAATAACTCTTCATTCAAAAAGATGGCATTTTATTCAAAATTATATTTCAATTATAAAACTGTATAAGTTGCATATATGTACATACATACATACATATAGCTTTGGCCCAAAGCGTCCTTGAAAACTAAACACTATTTCGTACTCCTGCTACTAACAAAAGCATTCATTGTTCATGATACCCAGTTACTTCAAATGAAGCTTTTATAACACTCTAATGAAGAGCGGATCGCCATAGCGGAAGGATGGAATTGTCTGAGGTAACGACGTGCAGTCGTCGGTTCGCAGCCACCGTCGCTCTTCATCCTGCATATTGATCGTCTTGATGCGAATGTGTATGTGTATTCAACCAGTATCCTGACCCTGTCCCATTATTGTCCCGGTCGAATTCTAGCCGATTTACACACAACAAGAGATGTGTCCGTGAAAA